>VXBB01024218.1:214554-283310 GCA_013399915.1 Illadopsis cleaveri | reverse complement strand
TATAAGTACATAACACTGTTAGCGTATCTACAGGAGGTAACTTCACATTAGTAATATTGTCCACATGAGTTACCATTTCAATTCATACACAAAAAAATATCAATTTACAACTTTCAATAATGTCAGTTTGTGAATGTTTGATCTTCAGTTTTTTAACACATCTCCACATAATGCACGTGTAGCCTTATTTTGTGTCTTCTAAAAGCAGATTTCTCTTTAGATTTTAAACATAAAATCCAACAAACACAGTAGTATTATGGTTTTGTAAAAGTGTGCAAAAGTAACACACTGCTGAGAAAATAAATATAAATAAGAAACTATTTACCAACTTAGCTACTATGGAAAAGGCAAATTGATAATGTTTATAATTAATTTTTTATGTAAAATTAACTGTAAACATTTGCAAGCTTGCCGTCACATTAATGGTTCATTTAAAAGGATATTAAATTTGGTAACATGGATAGTACACCAAATTGTCTGAAAAACAGTAAAATGGCTATATATAGCTGAGTTAAAGTACTGTAGGCTTTTTATTCTTTAGCCCTTTAATATCTATCCATGTAGCATCTGTTTCTTGCTTTAAAAAAAAATTCAGATATCTTTTTGTCTCTTATTCCTAAGTGCTTCCTGTATATTGTATGAGGAAATTCACTGAAAGCCTAAATTGATGTGCTTCTTTTTCTGGACAACTTCATAGTTTGTACCTCTCCACAATAAATTAATAATTGAGGATTACACCTCCATGAAGGCAAACTTTGCTTTCCAAAGGGCATCTGAGTACAGATCTCACCATAACCACCACTGCAGAAGAAACAGTTCTCACCTTCTTAGCTTAATTATATATGATGATTACAGAATGTAAAGCTAAATTGCTTTCAATAGCATAGCTTCATTTTCTATGGAAAAGATGCAATTTTGTCCTCTGGGAATTCCTATTCTTAGGAATAAAAGAAAAGTTGCAAATATACGGCAGTGTGTTACATCCACAATTTCTGATACAAAATTATTTTGCATTGCTTTGTGAGACAGAAATTAAGAGTGCTTTCAGGTCAGAAAATTAAACGAAAAAAACCAATAAATATATACTTTAACTTGGGATATGGGCTCAGGGTAAAAGAAGTAGTTCTTGATCTACTGAGTCTCAGTAATCTGATGATCTCTTCAGAATCACTTCTTGTAGCATCATTCATCTGTCAGCCTAACGTTGTCTATGGCAGTAGCTCTTCTCCAAAATAAGAGAACCCTTTAAATTCTTCTTGATTGATTTGTTTTATAATTGTCTCATCCACTAGTGTTAATACTGGTTCTTCTCGTGTAAAGTCTTGATCAAAGTTATTTACATCCCTTTTGGTTTTCTGAGAAGAAAAATATAAATAAGGTGAATGGTAAAACAGCACAATAATATAGAAGGTGCTCTCCCTCCTCTCCAGCCCCCCCGAAAGGCTGAATTTTCTGGAATGATTGAAATAAAAGAGGAGCAACTTCACACAAATAATAACAGACATATGAGAGTAGCTACAGGAGCAAGAAATATAAATGAGTTTAGGAGAGGCCACAGAAGCAGTACTATAAATGAGGTCCCAGAGACTCACGGTCTCCGACAGGCAAAGGAATAGCAGTATGATGATAAAGCAGGAAGCTGAGATTAGGACTAGTTTTAAAAAGGCTTTGGCATAGTACTTGGTATGGCTGTTTCCTCTTGGATTTGAACATTATCATATCTCATTTCAGAGTCACAGAGTGAACTGATTTAATTGAATTCCTCCCAAAACAGCCCAGTGTTTCAAATCTAAGTTAACCATTTCTTTATATCACTACAAGTGATATAGGCTACATTCAGGTTTAAAAATCTGAGGTAAAGCTTCCAACAGCTCTCAGTCCAAAACCCTTGAGCTCAACATTGGCAACTCAGATTTCCTAATGCAGCCATATGTAATTGGGAGCACCATGCAAAATGTGAAATCCCGTCTCCAGGGAAATCCACCTCAGAACTCTTCTTTATTTCAATGGCATCAGGATTTTCCCACGCAAGTCTAAAGCACCTCACTCCTTCAGCAAAGTTGGGTCAACAAAGTGCAGCTGTGAATGTTCTGGGACAAGAGGTATTAAGAGATACAGTCTTGGGGAGGCTGATTTGCTGTCCTCATGACACTCACAACAGTGACTATCTGTGACCACTTACTTGAAAAAAACACTCTAGGCTACAGTGGAAAATGTTCCCCATAGTCATCCCTTTGAACCTGCACTGTTCACATTTTCCGTGTTAGCAGCACATTTCAGGCATGTACAGGTTCAGGGAATTGGAACAAACATTTTTCTTTATGCTATCTCTTTTCTCTTTGTGTCATGGAAACCAGTAATTACCTGGACAATCCTTAATGGAGGCACACTGACACATTGAAAATGAGCTTTGTGTTCCTCCTGCCAGTGTCTGAGATTAAATGATACAGGAAATAGAACACCTATTTGAATTCCAAAGTAAAATGATAAAATGACAAAGTCATACATCATGAAGTACATTAATATATTCCAAATGGGATGAATACCACCTTTCAATGCAGGTAAACTTTTCAATAACATATATATCTATACATGTATTTTATTCATCAGCTCTACTGAGACACTAAGCAGTTTTCTTTCTCCTAGTTGTAAAACAGTCACAGAAACCTTAATCTACACTGTTTGTAAGAATAGATATAGGGAAATATGATATATAGGGTCTGTAAACATAGATATAGGGTCTATGTAAATGCAAGAGACTGTCACTTGTAAACCGAGTACTTTCTAAGCGCAGACAAACAAAAATCCACAACCTCTATCTACAGAATTCCATTAAAAGGAAAGGGATACGGGCTTAACAAACATATATATATATTTATATTGTTTACATTTGATATATTTACTTTGTACATAAAGACAAGACATGAAATGTATGTGACTTGTAGCTCTGAAGTGCATAAGAGACATGAGGGACATGGCTTTGGACTTTATGAGGTTTTTTCCAAGTAACTTGGGCAAAACCTGCAAAATAAGAATGAAATTCCATCTAAATTTTTAAAAGCATTACATTGCAACTGTGTTCTCTGTTCTGCGTGAGAACTTCTCGTCCTCCATGTCCTACCGTGGTATTTTCACGCACTCACACAATTAATTTAATTTTTAATTAATTAATTTCACACACTCACACAATGAATTTAATTAATTAACAGGAATATTCACTAAAGCAGAAGATAAATGAGTATTTGCAAAAAGTAGAATTCAAATTCAGAACTGTAGTTATATGCAAAAGAAATATGACTACCCTCACACTTTTACCACTAGCTGTCAAGGGCAAATAAACTCTTGAGTAGCTGAAAACAAATAGAATATATATTATTTTCAGGCTTTTACATTGAACATATTTGTGAGAAGTATTATTTCCTTGCTTAAGTTAAAAGAGTAAAATGACAAAATCCTCAGGTGCAATTAATTCCCCATAGCTACTTATTCCAGAAATCACTAAGACTTGTGAAGGTGTTAGACCTTCAAAAAAAGAGCACAGGAGAGTACATCTAAAAAAGGGTTCCACCGACATTGGTGTACGTAAATTCTATTCATTAAAAATAATTAGGGAATCCCAAACACCTCTGGAACCACAAACAAAGGTATTTGCTTAGATTTAAAAGCCTACTGTGTCTCAAAATATGACTTCAAGACCAAAGGAGGAAAGAGAAGCTTTTACTTTCTATGATTTATAAACAAATCCATGTAGTTTTGGCAGTATAGATGTAAATCACCCAGTTTATTAACAGGACAAGCATGGAGCAATCTACAATTGCAGGGATATGCTAACAGGTCTCTAACTAACCAATTGATCAAGTGAGATTAAACAAATCACAGGGAACAAAAAGGATTAAGCCAAGGTAGTGCTCATAGCAAGTGCTTCTTTTCAATAGAAAGATTTATTTGAGAAGCCCTCCTTAGCAACTTAGGCACTTTCTTCCTGAAGCTCTGACTATTTTGCAAGGCCCCATTTGCTAAGACAAAACAGGTCTGGCCACATTTCTGCTACTATTGCTATTTTAATGTACTTGCACTGTGATACACTGTAGGCCAAGAGCATGAACCAACACACAGTTGCATCATAAGGGCTCAGGATGAAGGTATGAAGGGCTGTGCCTGTCTCCTAGCAGAGAAGTTGAGAAAAGAAGGAAGATCTGCAAGGTAAGGAGAATATATGAAAGAAACAGAGTGCAGCTATTATCCAACTTTGAACATTAAAAAATCATGAAGATAAAAGGAAAAATGTTTAGATTGGCTGCTAAATGCATAATTTAAAATGCAGTAATTAAATGGGTGGGATTCCGTTTATTTAGCCTGCAGCTCCTAAGACTGTGGGACACATTATTTTAAACTTTTCAAACTTTTTCCAGGTAAGACTTTGCAGTTTCAGACGACTGAGGAAACTACAGTACTAGAAATGAATGCTCAAAACTACAGCTGTCCTGCCAAACACACAGAAATTCCATTAGGTTTCAGATGCTCTGTTTTTTCTCTCTAGACTATCCAAGCACCTTGTCTTCAGCTACACGACAGCAGGGGCACAGCAGCTACCCAAGAGCTTCTGACAGTAGGTGCCAAACTCCAACGGCACTGGCAATGACCAAAAATGACACAATTCCAACTCTAAATCTCATCAGAAAGATGGCTGCTCCACCAGCAGAAAATCTCTGGTACTGAGAAGGAAGTGACTGCCTCTCGTGCAGGGCACATGCTGGCCACTTGATCTTTTATTTTTCCCAGAAGTGCAAATGCTTCAGAGGTCTCCTGTCTGAGCACTGACTGTGTGACTTAGGAGACATGATCTGATTAGATGTAACACTTGAACAAATAAACCCATATGACTACTACCCATCAAGGATTATAATTTTTAAGTCAAAATCATGTTTTGTTCTATTCAAAGAGATAAAGATATCAGAAACTATGTAAGACTATCTCTTCATAAAACACCATTTAATCAGTTTTGTAGTTGGCTTGCACAATTTTGGACAAAGAGATATTGGGTTTTTTAAGTCAAAATCCTTTTTTTTTCCCCTCAGATTTCTTCACATATTTATTAAGAGATGCTGTTAATAAGCACACATGAAACAGTGGTTTTCTGAATTGTTTTTGTTTTCACTGCCACTTCAATAAAATGTTTAATTTCTACCTGCAGTTACAAACTCAAGCTTAAGAAAACCCCACTAAAATCTGCTTATTAAGCTTTCCAATGTTGAGGATTACCAACCTTGTCTGTCAGTGATTATTAAATCACTTTATATGAATTTCAACAGTGAAAAAAGAAATTCAAGTTCACGTTCTTATCACTGAAAATACATTCAGAGAGTTAAAACTTGCCATTCCTTCCATTAATTACATGAACCAAATGTGAATGACAGGAGCCTTTGGTATCAAAAACCCACAGAAATCCTTGCAAGAAGGCACCTGACAGACGGTGTTCCTAACCAGAGAACTCAGCAAAGCTTGGACAACTCATCAGATGTGTCATGAGGCCAAGAGGCTCAGTAGACTCTCTTCTGCCTAATAAAGATTAAATTAGTTCTCCAGTTTGAAGACATTAAGAAGTGTCTCTCTTTAGTCTGTTACTTATTTTCATTTAATTTGCAGAAAATCACTGAAACCCTTTCAAGTCCATTGAAAGCTCAACAGCTCCCATAACTGTGCTGGCATTGTCCAGCAGCTTCAAAGGCTACTCAGAGAAGGTAAAAAACAGATGAAGATGGTGGCTAGGAAACGACACTGCCACAAAAGCCTGGGTTTTGTGTTTTAGTCTGATTGTCCTACAAATTCACAATATGCTGTTTAAATATAACTCTAGGAGGCTGCTGCAGCTTTTGGTGTGTGGCTCCAGAGGCACAGGGCAGCAGGAAGGGGACACGCAGCAAGAGTCACACCATCTGGTGGTATCACTTAATTTTATCCAGAATTTTGCTTCAGTGAGTAATAAGTGATTCCCATGTTTGACACAGTATCATCAAGAAGAAATTCTTCAATGAGGTTGATAAGAGCTCACACATTTTATATGTACCCCATTGCTGATAAGATTTTCAGATTATATTTATCAAGACAAGTGGAAACTCAGACATCAAACCAGTTGGTTTGAAGCACAAGGTTATGTGGCTAACCTCACATGTCACTGTCCTCTCATTCACCTCTCCTTATTATGATAACAAAAAACCACAGCACACAGATTGCTTTGCACCACTGATTGGATCTCTTTTCATAAAGGTGTAGTAGTTTCTAAATATTTGAGACCAACTATAATGAGGACACACTTTTGCACATAACTCATGCTATTTATAAATAAATTCAGTATGAATATTTTAAAGGAAATGGGCTAAGAAGCACAACACTTCAGGCCTGTCTTTCAGTTTAACCTCAGGATGCCTCTTCACAGTATTTGCATGTTGTGAGAATCTCTATCAGTGTTAGAAGTATTTCCTAGCTTGTCTGATTTCAGAAGGTAAGAAATACATGTTATCAAAAAACCTTTATAAGTTATTAAATTTTCTCAGCATGTTAATTGCTCTATTTGCACATGGAAGAGTGACAACACATTTGTCATGAGCTGTAATATATTCAACTGAAGCTTATGATGATAAGAAGGCTTTTGAATCCAAGTAGCTTTTATAAGTATACCAACATTCATTACTTCCAAGCAGAAAGTGAGATTTTATTATCCTAGATTATGCTTTCATTAGAGGTAAAGGACACCAGATTAAGTGAAACTAGTGGGAAACCCCCAACTCAATAAAGATGTTAATAGAGAGTGAAACAGTATTTGAAAAGCATGTCAATCTATGCAGTCCATATTTTAATCTGTTATGGAAGTACACAGATATTTAATAAACACCAACCAAATTCACAAGACTATGGATTTTAAAAGGGATCATTTGTGACACACTAAACTGAAACCACATTTATATATAAATGGTATTCCCTTTCTTAGGAATGTGAAATGGGTCAACTAGGAAGGAGAAATAACCTAAACAATTAGAGGCATAAACATTTAATGACTCCATGGCCAGAATGCCAGCCTTTATATTTCACTTTCACACAGAATTCCTCAAAACCAGCCTCCCAAAACCACCATCACAAAACAAATAGCAAGGCAAACAAAAACAGAGCTCTGCAGGTTTCCTGACAACCACCCTCTGTTCACAGTCTGGCCAACGAACCTCTCCCAGCAGTCACTGTGAATTTGTTGTCCTCTGTGGCCCTACTTGGGTATACTCATTACCATGAGTACATAGCACTAAAGTTACATACAGCAAAACACTGTATATATAGCAAATCTTTGTTCATAGCCTGAGTGCTACACCACAACAGTTATCTCTGCATAGAACAAGAATGGAGATAGATTTCACAGGAGATTTAGGGGAGCTCAGCACCAGCTTTCCATCTGTGGTTAGTCCTTTGCTCTCAAAATCCATCTTGTTCATCTTCTCAGGGCTTGCTTCCACTGGGACTCAATTGTGACATAGAGTTATTGTACATTTGTTATGCTATGATAGGATACAGGCATTTTTTGAAGTGAAAGAATTGCAGGGAAAGAGTGCCAACTTCTGAATTCCTACACTACATCTTCCCCTTAAGGTAGGCTTCTTTGAGAGATATAACCTCATAAGAAACAATTTTATATTTCTTCTTGCAGAGGGGAAGAAACACAAGAAGAGAAAGTAATGGAACTATCATATGAAAATACCCTTCACCTGCACAACGTGACTCCTACTGCAAACCTTACGATCTGCTCTGCAGTGCAGATTTTATATGTGTGTCTCTCTAATTCACATTACACTGGCAAGCGTCCATCGATATCCTCAGCTGCTCTAAGGTCATGATCAGCCATGTCACCTCCCCTCTTACATCCTGGCACACATCCAAGATTAGCCCATTTTCAGTTGTGTTCTCCTGAAACTGCATTTCTACCACTGTTATGGCAGAGTGACAGGAATCAGGGCTGGTGCATCTGTGACAATGTGCTGAACCACCTGCTGGTGAATCCTCAAACACGCGTAGAAGCCTTTTGGTCTTCCTGATCCCTAGCACTTTGGCACAGAGGACTATCCAGACAATGGAGCTGACTTGCAAAGAGGAGGGAAAAGTGAGGCAGGTCGGTAAGTCTAGGGCACGTATTTCTAGAATTTTAGTGGCTTCCAGGAGACATCTGCAAAGTCACTGAAAAAGTTATTCCAATATAGATTAACTGTGCACTGAGGCCAGATATATTCTGTAAAAGATCAGTAGATTTACTTTACTTTCCGTTCTTTAGGCAATCAGAAAGACAAAAAATAAATTAAGAAGACTGTGATGTTAGTAAATCAATGAATGATGTAATGGAATAGTTCAAGACACTCTGTGTGTCCTGAAGAAACACCGACTGACTGACTTTCCAATGTTTTATTCTGCCTACAGTCACCTACACATTTATTTACAGGAAAGTACCACATCATGGAAACCTTCCTGATGATGACATGAAATAATGTAGTAGTATCTTGTGAGAATGAGCCCTCCTCTATCAAGGAGCTTTGACATGTGCATTCTGATGCTGGATGCAAAGAAACATCACAGCTTGAAAGGTAATAGCAACACATATAGTGGAAGCAAAATTCTAAGACTCAGTTACACACTAAAATAGTTTGCATTAGAGGCCATAGAGTAGGAATGCTCCACAGTTTTTGGCAAGACTGCCTACATTTCTGGAAACTCATGCTCTTTGATGCTCTAGCTAATTAGTTTGACATGGATGATGCATATGACAGGCTTTCATACAGCAAAATGGTATAGCAGGTCTTACCTAAGACAATGGAGAAAGCTACACAATGATGGTTGATTGCTAAGACTACTGAATTTGTCGAGATTATATTTTTAAGTGCAGTGATTATTTTTAAGTCTTTGCAAAGACAGAGTAAAATAAAGATGTATGTGACTTTAGAAAGCAGCTGAGGATGCTGCCTTTTTTTTTTTTTAAATTAAACTAATGCACATACAAATCATTGGCTAAATAAAAGGCATTGCAGGATTATGCATGAATGCCTGCTACTTCTGCATCTCAATACATCTTCTTTCCACCTTTCTTCCAGATTCTGTAACTGCTTTTTTTGGAACACACTTTTATTCAAAGAGCACAGTATGACGTAGCAGAGTTTGTAGTGACATGACTTTAATTCTTGGTTTTGCTACTGATTTTCTTCAAGCTTGAGTAATTATTCATCTAGTTTTCTTCCTATTTTTGTTCTCCTATAGGTAGGCTGTGATATCTCTATCATTGTCTACAATCTCCTAACTATCTTTCACTTATGTGGCTTTTTGCACAGTGGGAACGCCATCTTGCTGGGAATTGGAGTTGTTAATGCAGACATGATGGCACAAACTCAATCTCCCTTTCTTCTTATTCTTGTCAAATATGAGCACAGTCTTCCAAAGAGTCATGGGCAGTCATGGGCTTCAAATCCTTCTTTTCCACACTCCAGAATTAAGCCAAGAGAACAGTTGTTCTGTATTGTCCTTCACAACTGTGAATATGGCATGCAAGGAACAAGATCTGTGCTTAAGGTTTTTTGTAAATGTTTAGACTGAGTGTTCCTCTCATGCCACGGGATTTAAGCATATGACTTCTGGAGCATGCTGTTGAGAGGACCAGTACAAGGTCTGTGCTTCCACAGTAACAGAATTCCTTATACCAGCACAGCAGCATAACAAGAGGAAAGCAGCAGCTAATGAAGTGTTAGGATTCCTTATCATTCAAAGGTGCCCTGTCCTTCTACTGCAGATAAGTAGCTACACATCAGCTTCTTCAGTAGTGCATATGTCAAAGGAATTAAGTTTTGCACTAGTATGCTGAGCTGTGAACACACACACTGACAAATTTTTGCTGCCCATTTTGGGTGAACACCCTAGTAAGACCTAATGCTTGCATTAGCATAGAGTACGGCTAGTACAGAAAGTTCTGCATGAGAAATGAACCCAAAGCCAAAGCTCTTTTTATACTCAATGTTTACTGGACTTCACCTGGGATGGGACTAGTCAGAAAAAGCCAGCCTTCAATGAGTCTTAATTTTTTTTGATAAATTCCACCTTCTGATAAAGAGCCAGATTGCTACTGCTTCTTAATCACCTGATGGTTTTTCCACTAGCTTTTGCTGACATCAGAAACAGACTCAACCCAAGAATACTATCTATAATCTACATTACTGTAAAAATAAAATATTTCTGTGTGAATTCTTGAGAATGTACATAAGAAAGTAAGTGAACATAATAAGATTATTTTACTCAATGGTTTAAATAACTTTATGAAAATTGCACTGGAGATTAGAGCAAAGCAAAGCAAAGAAAGTGAAACAGAATTTATGTTTTTCTGGGGAAGCCCAAAAGGAAAGCAGGTACTCTCTGGTTGCTTATCACTCTATCCCTATGGGCACCACTTAATAATGGACGCTTAACAGATGGCTATATGGACTAAATTATCCAGTATGAAAATATTTTAGTGCTATAAAACCAGGACTTAACAAAACTAAACAAATACTGATGGATTCCCAGTACAGAATCAAAAGAAACATAATAAAAGTTGTTTAACTTACAAATATTTGGAAATCTGCAGTGCTGGGAAGTTGCTTTCAAACTACTGTAATTCTAGTGTTATGGCAATCACATCTAAAAACAGCTGCTGGAGGCGCTGATGCTGAAGATAATGAAAAAAACCCCAAAATCAGACTAACTGAATGAGAAAATCTGGGAAAACAAAACCTTGTACATTCAAAAAAACCAACACTGAAATCCCTTAAAAATACTAACTCACTTACTTCTGATTTCTCTAAGCTGCACATAGAGTCCTCAAAAGCTATATACTTACATCTTGGGCAAACTTAGAGGTTGCACAAACTGCCAAGCTAGTTGAAGCTTTGAAAAAAACCAGGATCCTTTACTTTGTTGAGGGAAGAGGCAGGAGTGTTCCAAACTCCTCTGTCCTGCCCAGCCACTGGACCGATTGGTCTGAGCTATGCTGCAGGCATAACTATGGCACTATTTGTTGTTCACAGCTGCCTACAGCAAGTTCAGCTGAGATCTTGAACTTCATTTCCTGAAAACAGCCAGTGCTTCTCCATCATCAGCCACCTGGTTAACACTCAAACCCAGCAGCAGAAAAGCGTAACTTCTAGGAACCGTCCAAAATTCAATATTCTGATTCATGTTACCCTGTGACAGGGGAAGCATGCAAAAAAAGTGTAGGAGTTCCACCATTACAACTGTCAGTGACAAAAAGTCTGTCTCAAAAGTCCACATCCATTTTTTCTTTAGTTTTTTAAAAGGATGCATGTTACCCATTTTGACAGTCTACCCCATTTCTAAACTTTTTTTTGTTTATCAATGTTAGTCAACGTGGTGTTGTTCTCAGAAGAAAGCCCACTGTCTTCCTATGCCTGAAATGTCTGCAGCAAGTTGGAAACACATCATGTGCAATGTGTAATAATGGTACATGAGGGTCTGAGGTCTCAAGATCACTCCCCAGTGTTTTGTCTAAGCAGTGACACTTCATGCAAAGGCATGCAGTATAGCCCCTTGCGTGCCCATCTGCTAAATGCTCATTGCCATGCACTGATGACTGAATGGAAATATATTATGAAACTGAAGGGACACCTCAAGGTTATTAGGCCTAAAAGTGGACCTACCTTGACATTTTCCCCATATTGAAGGCCTTACCTTAAAGAGGGACATTCACACTGAAGCAAACTTGAAAAGAGAGAACATTTATACAAAAAGAAATTTACTTGGCCTGTAATTTCCTATGTTCCTTCTGGTGCTATTGAATGATACTGCATTTTACAGGATTTCTTCCCCACAGCGTAAAGGCAAAGTCATAATTCTGCATGGATGATGATACAATCTATTGTCACAAAAAAGTAGAGGCGTGCCAAAAATCCCCCACCAAAACAGTATCATGACTTCCCAACACCAGGTTAAAAATCCCTCATTAAAAAGTTAAAAAAATCTTTTCCTGTTGTCACTCATGTATGAAAATGAATCTGCAATTATAGAACTTATGTTTCAGGCTAACATAGTGGGAAGTTTACTCCAGAAACGTGGTCCCTCTTTAAGGATTCCAGCCATATTTCACAGTAAGCAGATGGTTGCTGCAGCAATTTGAACACACACCTCTCTAATTGAAGACATTTTTTGGGAGTCATTCAGTGCAGCACCTACCCACGGGCAGGCACGGCCTCTGCCTGTTTGCCTGTGCAAACAGCCCAGCTGCACTCTCCAGAGGTGCTGATTTGTATTTGCTACTTATTACACAGCTTCCAAACACTGTGGGCATTCAGCTTCTCATTCAGTCATAGGCAAAGGATTGCCAAAATTTTGTGAGTTTTTCACTCATTATGGGGAGGGAGAAAAGAAAATTCGCAGTGCTCAGTGACTCCAGTTGTAACCCACAATCTTTGGCTATGACTAGAATTTCATGTTTGGGAATGACTTTATTTCAAACCTTTGCTGCAGTGCAAAACTGAAAGAGGACACATTGCTGGCATCCTTAAGTCAAGACTTGACAAGGGAGTTCAGGTTCACAAAGGAAACTGCACACAGACAATGTGGCTCAGAGAGTGATAACTAAGGGGGGAGGGACTTGGATAATGGTTTATCATTATCTTAGAGTTACTGGAGCCGAGAAAGGTGTAATTTGAGGCTGAGAGGAAATCTGCTAACACTGAGGTCTGGTATAGCATAAGAACACTCTTCCAAGGGAAGTCCTAATTCAGTCAATTTAAAAGCAGGCACATTGTTTTTTGACATTTCTCAGTCGTATTTTTTCACTGGCCCTTAACTTTGCCTGTGATTACCATAGAGGGGAAATTGAAGTAAGAAAAGATTATACATGATGCAGCCTGGACCACATCATAAGTTTCTAGAAAATCTGGTGGAGGAATTCATATATCTTGCAATTCTTGGGTCTCTGGTTTTAGCTGCTACCAACTCTGTACCCTAAGAAGTCAGAACTGAAGAAAGAACATACAATTATTCAGAAAATATTCTCAGTGGTGTAACAATAGAAATTGAAGAGGTTCAAAATGAAGGAAGTCATATTAGATGAATAGGCCAGTAGCAGCTGTTACTCCACAGTACAAGATACAATTTTGCAATACACTATCCCATTCATTTTGTCTCTAGTGTTCTTGAGGAAAGTGAGCTTTTAGAATGGAAACCCAAAAATTATGAATGCATTGAGAAAATTAAAATAACGCATTGTTCAGTGAAAGCTGCATGTTGACAGTGAATCATTGTAATATGATTATTTTCTTAACTTCATCTCCATTAAGCCACACTATGAATGGATTGCCACAGGCACTGATAAAGCCATTAGTGATGAAACTTAGGCTTAATTGCTAGAAAGAAATACATATGGCAAACATCTGTTTTACCAGGCTTTTTATTACCCTCTGGCTGAGAGTTCTTCAGCTTTTTCATGTTGAGGACATCTTAGACAGTGTCTCAAATTTTCCCAACCTTGACATGGACAACAGGGTACATGAAAGTGGCAAGTTTGTGTGTTTGCATGCACATTTGCAAGGGTTGACCGTGAAAACTCAGTCTGGAAGGATAGGAGTGTGCCTGTAGTGAGACTGTTCTTGCTGCACAGTGCCTAACAGCTTCCTCTGTCTCACAGCTCCTTGCACCACACGGAGCCACCGTGACCAAGAAATGTGAGAGTGATTTTACTCTGCTGGTCTAATTCTACAAAAACCAAAAAGAAAGCTCACAGAGGGCTGGAGTACATCTCCTATGAGGAAGGGCAAAGAGGGTCTGGGCTATTAAGCCTGGAGAAGAGAAGGCTCTAGGGACACCCTATATTGTGGACTTTGAATACTCAAAGGGGGCTTAAATGAGAGAAGAGGACAAACTCTGTAGTGCGGTCTGTTGCCCTAGGATGGGGGTAATGGTTTTAAACTGAAAGAGGGTAGATTTAAAACTAGACATAAGAAAGAAATTGCTTACAATGAGAGCAGTGAAACACTGAACAGGTTCCTCAGATTGGTGAGTGATGCCCCATTCCTGGAAACGTTCAAGGACAGCCTGGACACAGCTCTGAGCAACTTGCTATGATTGATTAGGCTCATTGCAGAGGGGTTGGACTAGATGACCTTTAAAGGTCCTTTCCAACCCACACTATGATTCTATTAAATTGATGCTCATATGAGGCTACCACTGACTTCAGCCAAATGATTAACAAATTCTGGGCAGTGATTTTCCTCCATCTCTGGCAAGAGGGACTGTGATATTTGCATTTTTTTGCTACTTGTGCACTTGTTTTTGGGCTTCACTGGCTGATCTTGCTGACATGTCAGCAGGCCACAGATTTAGTCTGGAAAGCCTACAGCTGGTCAGCTGTGCTCCCAGAAATGGCACAAAGAACTTCTTGCAGGAAACTATAACAATATAAATTTCATCAATACACTTTAAAGCTGAAGCAGCAATCTGTTTCAATGACTGTTTTTAATGCACAGTTTGTTATTTGGTATGGATAGACAGAATCATCCCATCATGCCACTAAGCAGGATCTACTGCACTTTCCACACAACAGTAACTTGGGTAAGAAATTGATCTACTGCACCATTGTTTTAATTTGTAACATGGCAAATGCAGTTTGAAAATGGAAATAACCAACTCAACCAAGCCAGGAATATATCCATGGAAACTAAGAAAGATGGAGAGCGGAGAATCACTGAATGTTGCCAAGGTCTTTGTGGTTCTTGGGAATAAACTATATTGCAAACCATAGCCTGGCCTTATGGCTACTAATCATGAAAATTTCATTCTCCAAATGGAATCAAATTCCAGGAAGAATACATGCAAAGAAATAGCTCAACTGAGCAATAAAATGCCTCAAAGGGTTCTCCCTCTCACAACAGTTGCCCTGGAGAAGAGATACTCGTCTGCACTAAAATGGTAGTTATTGCATATGCAATTACATATTCATGACTGCATTCAGCAAAAAATAATATATTCAGAAATTTTCAAGACAGGTTGTGAAGCTCTAAGAATTAGGTTTTAAGAACAGTAAAAATGATCTTCAAAAGACACTGCAAGGTCACTGGAGCTTAGATGTAACCAGTATCTTCTGCCTAGCTGCTCAAAAGTTTGCTTGATTTCTAAAGTACGTGCTCCAGAACTATGGCCTTTTTTTCTACAGTAGCTTAACATTTAGAATAGCTCTACATGGAACAAACTCTCAGTATAGTAAACCATGGTGTGTATATATATATGTAAAATTAATTTTACCACTGAAAAGTCTCATGATCCTAGATTTATAAGAGGAAGAGTTGTCAGATAACATACATCACAGGAGTGAGCCCCAGTGCATTTTAACTCCTCTATATTCTCTATTTCAAGTCATTAACTGCAGAAACAAAGACCCTTGACAGCAGGTTTCAGAGCCACCAAATCTGCTTCCATCATCTCTACCTAGGACAGCCTAGGGCGGCACTCCTGTCACTGTTTAGCAACCTAAGTCTCAGTTATTTGTATGAGTTCTCTGTTCAGGGCACTCTCACAAGCCTTGAAAAAAACATAGGTTTTCAAAATCCTTTTGGCAATTTTCACACTAATGCTGGACACAGAAAGAAATTTCAGCTTCCAAAACATCATTAGAATAATCAAATATGTACAAACTAGAAAGATATTAATGGTATATTTCTGGTATAATAAGGAACATAATTATATCCATCCACTTTGTGAATGTGATTTAAAAAAAAACCCACAAAAACCTTCAAAAGTCTGGCTAATAAATAGCCATGCAGGTTTTTTTTTCCAAGCCCAGTTGAAAAATTCAGACTTAAGGCTGGCAGAGCTGAAGTGACATACCTGAACGATGGAGAAGCACAGGCCTGACAGTACCATGTAATATAGCTCCTCAGAAAATTTATCATGGCAGGGAAAGGATGGTAGGTAACAGAAAACCAAGCCAGCTGTGCTAACCAAGGAACTCCTGTGTTTTTGGGAGAGTGAGGCAGAACAGAAGCAAGGCTTTTTCCACAGCAGCATCTCCATGACCTCCCTTGGCAGATTATTCCATTGTCTGATGGGACCTCAGTGTTTGACCGTTTTCCCTAATGACTTTACTGGTTTGGTGTCATCACTTCATGTTGCTTGGAGCTCATTTTAACACATCTTATGTATTTTTTTTGTTTTGAAAGTGTTTGTGATATAATCATAAATATTCCCCCCTTAGTCATCTTATTGGTTGGTCAGAAAATAGAAGACTATCTGTGTAAATATATGCATTCTTGCCTGAGCAGAATTTTGTATCTGCATGCAAAACTCAATTTAAATGCACAGATGACTATATATGCATTGTACACTTCTTTCCCAACACACATGTACACTCACATATCACATGCAAGAATGTCTATTTTCTGACTAATAACCTGGCATCTCTTTTCATAGTTCTTTTCACAGAACTAGGCCCTCCTCAACACAAGATTAAAGTATTTTTTTTAATCCTCTCTTAACATTACAAGTGACTTTTAAATAATCACCAGCCCTTTATTAATACTAAAATATGTTAAAAAACATAAAACAGTCCAAACACAGGCATTAGTTATGTTTCTTCCATAGTTATTCCATAGCTATGGAATAGTTATGTTTGTTAATCTGAATCAATGAATCTCAATGCTGTACCCACAATTGAAGTAAGAGAAGAAATCTCTATGTGGATTTTAAAGTAGATCTTATTTCATTAGTGTTCACCTCTTCTCACAATTCTCTCACAATTTTTCAAAGTGAGTGTAATCAGGTCTAGCTTGGCAAGTATACAAAATTAGCTTTATAGCACTTGAAATTTACTGCCCTAAATTTCTTTACCATTTCTGAAGTTGAATAATTAATAATTATATTTCATTCATGTGATCTTTCTTTCCAGCCTAGATCTATATCACATTTTACTTTCCAAGTAATACATCATTCAGTTTTAAGAGGACAAATAAAAATTTCAAGTATGATCTTGCTCAAAGATTGCTATACAACAATAACATCCAAACAACTTTAAAATTTATACACTTGGCACAAAATAGCTGATGGATCATAAACATGGATAACAAATATGTAAGGTATGCTCAAAGTTATCAGAAAAGCTGATAAGACCCAGTCACTGGGGAAGATACCTTAGAGAGAGCAAATTGAGAACATGAAAATAATAAGGGATGCCTGTAACATAGAGTATGTATTATCTGAATTTACCACTATTAAAAAAAAAGAGTTCAGAAAAAAATCCAAGCATACAGAACTACTAGACTGCAGAAATCAAATCTGGTAGAATAAAGAAAGTTGGTAGATACAATATAGAAAGAAGTAGTATAAAAATCCAACATTAGAGAAGTAACCTGAAGAAAAATGACCAGAAGTGTATATAAAGATGTATAAAATCACTCTAACAATTATTAAGGAGAAAAGAGCTATCCTAAAATTATACAAATTTCAGACTACTCTGAAATAATCTGCAATCACAACTGAAGCTGAATGATTCAACTACAATACCATTGATGAAATCAGAAAAGAGGAAAAGGAGCAAAACAACAGGAATTAATGAAATAGAATTGGCTTTACAATATAACAGCAGTGAAATAATTACCAGACAGAGAAAGAAACCCCACTGAAAAGGCAGAAGACAGTTATATCAGCAATGAACAAAAATACCTGATATAAGAAATGCCTCCTGGCTGAACTGCCACAGTGGGGTACTTACAAAAAAAATAAAGGCCTCATAAAAATACCTATTGTCAAAGGGACTTTGCATCTTGATCATGAAAGGAAAACAGCCAATAAACAGACTAGATGAAAGGAAACTAGAAATTAGATGCTGGCATAAACTGAAAATGATTCTGCAATAGTTCATCTTGATTTAAAAACAAAACTCAGATGAATACTGAGCAAAGCAACAAAAATTATGGTGAGATGAAAGGCCAAAATGTTGTGAAAACAAGAAAAGACCTACACAAATGCAACTCAGCTGAACCTTGACTACATCCAAGTGCAACTATCTGAGAGCTGTGGAACCTGACCAGAAAACAGTTAGCCACAGTACTAAATAGGCTTCAGATAGATACTAAAGGAGTTAATTTGGGGTTTACACTTCCTGCAGCAGTGCAGAGACTTGTACATCAGCTCAGGCACCAGCTGCAAGCTGGTCACACCTCCAGAGTGGAGCTGGAGAGCAGGGTAAGGGACTGGCTGCACCGATTCCAGGAGTGGGAATGGCTCAGGCGCCCCTCCGCCTGGACATCCGGCATTATATCTTTCCATTCTCCAACAAACACATTAAGAAAACTTTCCTCATGTGATTACATTATATCTTACTGTTACTGCTAGAAAGGTGTTCACAAGGGCTTTCACTCACAGCTGTCAATCCCTTTGGGCTTCTTCTGCAGAGCTACAGAGAGAGTGAGAGATTTCCCCAAGAGCAGAGTCAGAGGAGCTGCCTCAGGCTCCTGTTCTGGACGGTCAGCCCCACTTTCACCATTCACATAAGGAACTTAGGGAAATGCATCTCACTGAGCTCAAAGTAAAGGCATTCCATGTAACATACTGCAATTCTTCAAAAACAGAGGGGACTTCTTCACCTCTGAATTTAATTCAGGATTCAGAGTTGAGACCTAAGGTTTTTATTTTGCTCATTTGTTCTGCTTTTTGGGTTTTTTAATACCTTTGTAAATTATCTAAAGAAAGAAACGCACAAGGACCTTGACCATATTCACAGGCAAATCAAACATAATTAGGAACGTGCAAAATCAAAAGATGCAAATCAATCTCAGAGGACTTTCCATAAAATTACCCACTTGCACCATTTAAGCACAAAAGTAAATGCACACATTCTGTGATATTTGGTTAATTGTAAGTATTTTCATCCAGACGAAAACTAGAATAAGTAAAGTATTTTTGCTTGGCTTTTGTACTTTCTGCAGGTGGGCTTGCTATTTAGAGATTTTTTACTCTAAAATAGAAATACTTGGTTATTATTCAGGAAAATGGAAGTACATAAATTTTTCTAATCATGATGTATATTTCTTTCCCCCAAGAGGCTGTCGTTTCAAGTTTCTTCACTTAAAATATTATTGATTACAAATTCTTGTATGTGTTTTACTACAAAATCCAGTGGCCAGCAGCAATGCAGAACTGTAAAGAGTTCACACAGAAAGTATAGAAGTGTATATCAACTGAAATCATCTTTTCTCACTATGGTATCTTTAAGAACACAGAAAATAATTAAAACGGTGCCTTGAACTCATGGTTTATGTCGATAAACATAAACATTTTCCTTTGCATTAAATATATTCCTGACACTTACCTTCACAGAAACAATGATAAAGAAATCTTCTCAGTGCTGTTTTTATGTGACTATCTCAGCCCCCAAATACTGCATCAGGTAATCTCATTTCTCAGAAAAGCCAACAACTAGAACTGCCAAACCAAGTTTTCTCTGAACATTATACAAACTGTTACTTACAATCCGAGGTTTGAAGGGTGGCTTGATTTTCCTTTGTTCTAGAAGAACCCAGTCAATTTCCTTGAAAAATGGATGCTGCTTAATTGCATCTTCCCCGTTCTGTGACGCCACACAGCCAAGTCGCTTGTTGGGATTTTTTGTCATGAACTACAGGGTGGGGAGGGAGAGGAGGGAAAAGTTAAAACATGAATGGCAATACCTAGAAGTCATTTGCCGCTCAATTACACACTGTAATTCTTAAAGCCAAGTTTTTAGTGACAGTCTCCTTTCAGAAAGTTATTTCTTCCGGCCCTCCAAATTTCATAGGTTTCAGCCAAACTCTAAGATTCAGAGACTCCAAACTGTAAATTTACTGCAGAAAACTCTTTCAGTTTATTGTTGAGACCTCTTAATTTCATCTGGCTGGGAATGCTGAAGGAATACATTCTGTTTCAGCATATCTAGCTACAGCTTTAGCCAAAAAAACTGAAGGAAAGAAAGACGATCTTAATTCCTCCAGAGACAGAGTGATCAGTACCTGCAGAAAGCTTCCCTTGAGAATGGGATGTCATGTCTCCCATGACATAATTTGTACATTCTCTTTCATTCTTAGTACATGATTAGCGTCAGCAACTGGAACTGATTGGTCTCCTATGGTGTGGTAATTTATAAACTTCTCACGTTTAAACTATTACTATTCCTGTCAGGAAAATGCTGTACAAGTGGTGTAAGATGTTGATATCAACTGATGGGAGCTCATAATACCTGATTTTTCTCTGTTATTTTTTCCTTCTTTTATTAGCAATTGCTTTACTTGTTTCCTAATTTGTTTGGACACAGAATCCTTGCAATTCAATAGCAACAAATGCTGTTCTTATACACACAAACACATAATAGAATTAGCTAATAGCTTTGCTATAACTTCATGTTCAGCCACTATATAACATTTTTAAATTTAGAAAAAGTGTACAAAGTAAACAAAATGTAATAATTGTTCAGTGCCTTTTCAACCTATGTATCACATTATACTATACTTCTGTAGAAAAAAAATACCTTAGAAAAAAATAAATCACTATAATGCAAGCCCTTGCTTTAGTACTCCAGTTATTAGGTAAGTAGCTACTTAAGCCCTTAAAATTATTTTAGATATCTAGATCAACCATCCACAGAAGAATACCCTTGCTATCATTTTAAAGGTATAACATAGATCAGCAAGGCAATTCTGTCTGTGGTTTCTGACACACATGCCATTCTGAAGATGATCCTTCTCTTTGGTCTTGAGTTCAACTGCTCTGCAAGTTCTTCTGCAAGTGGGCAAGTCATATCTAAACTACAGGCAATATTTTCTATGAGCAGGAGAAATAAAGGTTTTGAAAGGATTACTGTGCTTTGGTGAGGTCTCTTGAAAAACCACAAAATGCATTCCTACATTCCTCTGCTTTATTTCATCTCCAGGGCTGGAGCGAGCAGGCCAGGAACCAGCAGCCACATGTACTGCAGAGACAGAATATGGAAACTACAGGATACGCTTTTTGCACTATATAACCCAGGTATCAAAGCAGTAAAATATGATCCTAGTATCTGCTATGTTTTATCTTTGTTTTAAACTGGAGACAGGGAAAGCATCTGGACATGTAATTTTTAAAGAAGCCCAGGGCATGAAAAGGTGACTAAACAGTCCAGTTTAGTGCTGTACTTCACAAACTTCCTGAAACTTTGAAATGGATGATGAAAGAGAATGTATTTTAAGAATGAATATTTTAAAAAAAAAATCATACGCATATATGATGAAAAAAATCAAACTTCTAAAGCAGACATTTAATTCCATTAATTTAATCCCTTTCTATTTCTGAAGCAAAAGCTGACATTTATTATTCTCTGTTTATCATCAGCATCAACACTGATGCAACTGTGAGGACAGATACAGCTGTTGACTGCACTCTGCTGAAGAGATGGTTGCAAGTAGAGCTGACAGCCATAGCCAGAAGCCTTTTTATTTTCCCATACTAAGGCAGGAACCTCCTTTTCTGAAGGAAGGATCCTTTTAGGATCAGCATTCCTACTGACTTAAGTGATAACAGGACAAAATGTTGCTTAGGGCCTGAATCAAGGATCCTTGGGCTCCCCAAAGTTTTCTTCTTGAAATGAATCACGCATCTTAAAAACAGAGCTCTGCTTCTGTAGCCAGAGACTGTCACCTGGTACACAGAGAACACACACTGCCAAGACACCATCTCTCTGTTGCTTGGGAAGAAGCAGAGTAAATTTCAATGAAGAATTGTTTTCCTTACTACACAGGAAAGAATTTAAATAGCAATTCCTGTCAATTCACAGAAACAGGACTAATAAGATGTGTGGATTTTCATGGGATAAGCAACATGCTCCCTTGTAATACTGAGCTTCAATATCATCTTCAGTGTTTTGTTGGAAATAACAGGAAAACTGTTTCTTCAGAAAATAAGACAACATTGTTACTTAATACAAGAGAATGTCCTCTTATTAAACTTTCTTTACATGCTGTTTGAAGGAGTGCAAAAACACACAGTTTCTAAAGGATAAAACTCATGTCTCAAAGCACAATGTGAGGAAACGAAGTGTTCCAAAGTTAATCCCTTGCTACCATTCAGCAGTAAAATACATAGACGCCTCTTTCTTTCCTCTGCTTTTCCTGTTCTTCATATGGACAAGTATCAGATGAAGAACACAAGTTTCAAAAAGGTTTTACACCATAGATGCATAGGCAGCAGGTTGCTAATCATAAGGAAATGTGTTTTATTTATGGTGTAAATTGCCACAGCTCCATTAAATTGTATCAATTTATGCCTAGAAGGCTATGACTACAGCAAGATACAAATCACCATACCTACTATCAAAATATAGATCCAGGAAAACAGTCTCAGAAAATTCTGTAGAAAAGTCAGCTTTAAAAGAAAATCCCCTGGACCACAATGAAAATCAGATGTAGGTATGAAAACTGACAACAACCATTCCTTTACAACGTGCCAAAATAACCCCTGACCCCTGGATGTAAGTCTGTACTCTGCAGCTCAAGTCCATATATTTTAATTGCTGAAGTAAAATAATCAAAGGGTCTGGAAACAGCAATGGATGCAAGAAAGTGTCATGTGAGCTACAAAAAGTAGTCAGAAAGCCATCTGAGGGAGAAGGGAGAATAACTATTAATAAATTACTACCAGTAGTAAAAAATCCTCCATGTTCTCACTACAGTGAATGTAGCAAAAGAGGTACTTCAGCAAACATTTCTGAGAGGTTAACTTTGACTTCTGCTTTGAATCATTATTAGAGTATCTCTCTTGCTCAGCTAGAAGGAGCCTGAAGACATTTTCATTAAAAGGTCAAGATGAGAATTTCTGCCAAATGTGCTGTCCACTGGTGTTAAAATCACAATTTGTTTATGTTTTATATATAATTTCAAAAAAACCCTGCATGAAGATCTCTGCAGAATTTTACACTATTAGCTGCCTTCTTAATGGAAAGTCTCCCTTATTCCAGATGCTGAAGGGAAAATATGTGGAAAGGCAGAAATTTTCCAGTTTCAAAGATGGTGGAAAAATGGAATAAATAAAACCAAGTTATTTTTTAAGCCAAAAATTCTCCTGGGGTTTTCAAACTATGGGGATTGGCATACTGCTTCTGTATTGTTTTGCTTTTAATTTTAGGATGATGCTAGCATAGAAGAAAAGAATTTATGTCAGTGTCATAGTAATGAATGACTTTATAAACCTGCCTTTATAAAGTTAGTCTAAAAACTGAATTGGTCCAGTGGCACTTATTGGCTGATTAAAAAACAGTGGCATTTGGTGGCACAAGTTGCTGTCAGGTCACCAATCATACTGAAAAATCCCAACCAGAACAGAAACAATCACACTAAAGTAAGTAAGACTGCATATCATGTGAACTATAAAAGAGAATATGCAGCTGTAAATAAAGGGCTTTCAACCTATCTTGATGATGGGAAGAAAGGAAAAGGGACAGGATATTTTGTAAGCGGGTTAAATAAAAAACATTGTTTCTTTAATTACATAGTGTTTCTCCCACCCTAGTGATGAGAGTATGAGGCATATAAAGTGTCAAAGTGATAGCTCAGTTCGAGCTGGTTGGGTTTTCCCTGAAACATGAATCTGCAGTACACAGATTTATACAGTGTTCAACTGCGTGGAATACAAACATTCTGTTCCTTTCCCACAAGTGGTGTAATTTATCCCAGGCCCCATTATCCTAACAGTGGCACTTTGAACTGTGCTTGAACTCCCAGTGGTGACTGCTCTCAACAACTTTCAGCAAATTCAATTTTAATCAAGGGAAAAAAAAAAACAAAAAACCAACACCCCAAAAACCTATGAGGAGGAGGAGGAAAGCAAGTAATGGAAGACTCACTGCTTTTAAAATGCTGACAGCTTCTTTACTGAGCCAGACTGGATACAATACATCATCATGAAGGATAGATTCAAAGAGATCATCTTCATTGTCAGCTTCAAAGGGGGGTTGTCCAGCCATCATTTCATACATGAGAACACCCAGAGCCCACCAGTCCACGGATGGACCATATTCTAGCTCCTGGAGGATCTGGCATAGAAAAAGAAATTGGATTGAAGAGACAAGTGAGACAACTGTCTCAGCTGCACATTTGCTGTTTCAACATGATAGCCCTTCTATGCCCCAGTGCCTAAGCAGGACTGAATCACACACTGATTTCAGTAACAGCAGACAGGGTTTCTTCCCCATGCAATTTGCACTAACACAGCTAAGTGTCAATGAGATGTTATTCTCAGAAGTACTGACGGAGTTTATCAGTCCCCTGAGTAAACGACTATGCTTGTGAGCAAAAGAGCTGCATATCCTTCCAAGCTGTTTAAAGCAGGTCACACTATAGGGGGAAAAAAGATCACATATACAAAACAGACTGGTGGAAAATGTGAAACATTTCCTTGTCTCTATCTTGAACAAAACAAACTGAACCAGCTTCTAATGCTGCACAGAGATCATCTGAGAGATTTATTCTTGTCCTTTAGGTAGGGCTGAAGGAAGCCAAAAGCATTTTTGTTCAAGTTCCTTTTATAGCATTAAACCGCTGTACAATACATGGCTGTAGAATTCACTTTAATTGCACTTGCTTTCAGGAAAAACTGGCTACAACTTCTCATTGTGGCACAAGTTCAACCTTGTAGCAAATACCTTTAGTGGCAAGTGATAGGTTAGCACCACAGAGTTTTACAGTAGCACTTGGTGTTACAGAACTACTGTTGTACCAGGAACAAGTTTAATTCTTGTCTCCTTTTCATTGGAAAGAAGCTTGGAGTTTGGCTGCATTGGTTCTGCATGACAGGGAACCAGGGAAAGGGGAGTGGGTGCCTGCTTAAGGTGAAGCTGGCTGCCTTAAATGACTTGGAATTGCAACAAATCCACCAGCTCCTTACACAACACTTAACAGCGCAGTAAGTAATCCTGTGGTGAACTGCTTGGGCTTAGTGCTGTAGTTGGGAATCAAAACCAAATTCAGTCTTAACATCAAAACTGAAATGAGTTTAACATTTGGATGCACGGGTCAGGATCCCAACCACATTCTCCACTGAAAGAAAATTGTATTTTATAGCCACCAAATACAGAAAATTAGATGTATACTTTTCACATGTTCTGGACATTCTTTGGAAATCGGATACTAAAGAAAAGGAAATTAAAACATGTCACCATGGTGCAAGAGAAGTAAAAGCAGGAGCTAAACCTCTGCAACTAAGATGACAAATTGGAAGCCTCAGTAAAAGTTCCTGGGTTCTTACTATTGCTTTATTTTCAGTAATAACTTTCAAAGAATTTGTCAAAGGACTCAATTAGTATACTGAATGATACAAAGCCAAAACTACCACACCAGCATTTATTTTCTTTTAATGCTGGAATACTTTTCCAACTCCATAAGACACACGTTTATATTATGATAGTTTCAAGATGATTCACACCTTATCAGTTGTTCTACCAAAGTTGGACAGCCATGAACACTAACAGTATGGATTTGTGATTTATTGTCTCTAATAAATAATAAATAACATTTTTTCCCACTTCAAATTCATACTTGATGAAAGACAAATCATCAACACTTTTCCATTAAACCTGCACACTGAATCTTCCAAGTGGAAAGATGCACAGGTTGCTAACGCAACTGAGCAGACAAAGTCTGCCTAGCAGAATAGCTGCTAAATATTGGTTCATTATAGGCACTTGGAAATGCACCTCATAATATTAAAATCTAGCATATGTAAAAGCCACACTGCTCTCAGCTATTTCTTTAATCCAATGAACACCTTAAAATGTTGCCAACTAATATGCAGTATCTATATCTAGTTTCCCTCTTTCTGTGCAAGTCCATGAAGTAGCGCAAGCATAGTACCTTTAACTCACAGATATTTTAAAGAAAGGAAAAAATTATATTCCCACAAAGGCTGTAGACAAGATGACACCAAACACATGGTTTCTTCTGTATGGATATGTTCTTTAAAACCTCACTGAAAAAAACCAACCCATTTTTATAACTACTAAAGATTACTAAGATGGCAATACTCATTTGCATCTAGCACCTTAAAGGCTGCTAAAAATCATCATAAGGATGCTGAGATGAAAATGAGCAAATTGAGATTAATAACTTTAATTTCAGGAAACAAATGCTAGAAAAAACACACCTGTCATCAAGGAATAGTGCTTGCAAGCAGTAGAGTAACCATTTTCTGCAAGACTACCTAAGCAGAACTGCAGCAGAATCTAGTCTGCATCTTAAATGTTTTCATCTACATGTAAAGAGTGTCTAAAATTACACATGTAACAGTCTGATGAATATCTGTACTCTTAGCGCAGTGCAAAAAAAATACCTCTGGAGCTATATAGTCAGGTGTGCCACAAAACGTCGTGGTGGTCACTCCATTCAGAATCCCTTCTTTGCACATCCCAAAGTCAGCAAGTTTACAGTGGCCTTCTGCATCCAGAAGAATATTGTCCAGTTTCAGATCCCTGAAATACAAAGGCCTCAAATTAAATCAACTCTCAAATTTTGATCATGTGCCCTTGAATTTCATAACAAACTACAGAATTTGACAAATAAATGGTTTCCCAAACACCACTGAGAAACTGTCCTTCACACGTGTGCATGGAAAGTTGGTAGCAGTCACTAAATAATCCTAGTTAAAGGCAATAAAAGAAAGAAGCAGGCAATTACAAGCATTTTATAAGACAAAGCTTTACTCTCTTTAGCTGCATGAAAGCACAGCTTTTATGTATTCAAGGCAGCAGTAAAAAAGTTTGGGAAAGATCTCAATTTCTTGTTTCTTACAGATGCATCATTCTGTCAGTGTGAAATAGGTCAATGAAGGCATTCTATTCTATTCTATTCTATTCTATTCTATTCTATTCTATTCTATTCTATTCTATTCTATTCTATTCTATTCTATTCTTTGCATTAGCACTAAGCAAGAAGTACCGATTTATCCATACTCTAGCATACGGGTTCAGTGAAGAGGTATTTTCAAACTTGGATTGCTTTGAATTTGATTCTTAATGTATAGTAGCAATTCAAAGTTCAGGTTGCAATAAGAGGGATGAAAAACAACACTGCCATTCTTGGGAGCACTATTTTCTGCAGCTTAAGCCTGCTCAAAAATAATTTCACGGAAATATTTTGCGCTCATTGTTAAACAACATATCTTAGCAGCTTTTTCTGATCACTTGTACAAATGTCTTTGTGTCAAAATCACACAATTGTCTGCTTATTAAATTGGGCCAGGTCAAAAAAAGGTTGAGAAAAGGATATCCACTTTTCCTGTCTTGCCCTCTGCATATTTTCTAAATATACCATTGATGGTTATTACATGCTCCAACACAATAGGTGCTAGGTACCGTTTAACTTACCTGCCACTTGCCTTAGACATGATTACTAAAGAATCTCTAAGTCAGTGCATAAAAGAACTCTAACTTCCATGAATCACTCCCCCCATGCCAATTCATCACGTAGAAATAATAACGCAAACATAAAACAAAGGCAAAAAATCCCACTTATATTGCATGTGTATAAAAACAACATTTGATTTTTATATTTCTGTTTAGACTTTTATACATCTCAGATGTATATTAAAGATACGTAATATATTTAGACATAAAATAGATAAATATATATAATATATCTATATTGTATTGTATGTATGAATGCATAGAGAGGTGAGAATCAAAAGCAGAATATGCCTTTAGGTGACTTTGTCGACACTTTCTGATCAGAATTCTTTTTCCTAGAATAATTAGACAAGTTTCCTTAGGTTGAATTGATTAAAAAAAAAAAAAAATTGTGTGTGTGTGTAGGCAAGTTCTAAATCAGAGAAGAGGAATAAAATCCCATGCCAGCCTCTGTAAATGAATTTCACCCCAAAAACCTATGAAAAGATGAGGGCTTTTTTGCAAAAATCCTTTATGTCAATAAATTTGACCTGAGTAAGGGATGAGATATCTTCATCTTACTCAGAGAATTTCCTCCAGAGAAGTGTCTTCCTATCAGATCCCAGCCTTCCGAACCACAGGCACAAAACATTTATGCAGATTAATTGATTAAACAGCCCTTCCAAGTCTGCAGTATTTTAAGAGTTTTTGTAGACATGTCCAAAGCTATAGTATGCTGGGATTTCCCCAGAAATATTTTTCTCTGCCTCTCACATAGATTTCAGTAGGTGGACTTTAGGGTTTTTTTTCTTATGAAACTTGTTAAACATTTTTAAATGTGCTGGCTCATATATTCCTCAAGCAGATACACAGGCCAACATAAAAATCAGCTATTTCTGGGATACAGTGCACTTGCTACTCAAGGCTGGCATAATCATTCCTCATCTGCAATAATACATCTACAAATCAGATACTGGGAATCACCGGAGGACTTACTGTGCATGTAGAGTTAGACTGTGCCATCTACACGTTACAAAATGGTTTGTGCATGTAAAAGAAGTCTGACATGGCACAACAAAGTCATATTTACCTCAGTAACAATAAAAACCACTGTTTCCTACATAAACTAGCTTTGTCAGATATGGTTTATGTGGCTGAAGTAGACTCTGGCTGCAGAAATGTTTATTGCAAGCAATATCCCCTACATCACACTTTGCTATCTCTGGATCAGTTATGCTGCTCTCGCAGGTCCTCAGTGGTCACCCATGTATGGCCCCTTGCAGCAGGCTACATATTTTATCTTTCCTTAAGGTCAATAATTTCAGCAGTTCCTAAACAATCCAAGATCCAGCTGGCTGCACATAACCCCCTACGTTATAACCATTTAAACCCTCAAGTAACCACCTCTTCCTACCACTGGAAAGTGATTTGCAAGTATTGTCCAACATAATGCCAGGGCACACACATATCAACAGCTCTGTGTGTCCCCACCCCACGCCAAGAAGTCAAAGAAACAAAACAAAGCTCCCTGTTTCAAAAATCATGTACCTTCCCAAAACTGCTCCTTCAGTGAATTACAAATGCTACAATAAAAAGACCTGCATTCAAACAGGACTATAGCAACATGAAATAGAAAGTGATCATCAGGGTAAGGCTCTTGCAGATTGAAGAAGGAAACAAGATTGCAGCTGTAGCTTTTAACCTTCCAAATGCAGTGTTATCTTGGATGTTCCTTAACTAAGGAAGAATACAAGCTATATTTCAAGAAGTCAAGATGTTCAGATAAAGAAATCAAAGTATAATTATATTTGATGTAATCTTGGAACCACTTACAGCCACCATCACAACAGACTTAGAAAGAAGGTCATAATACATATAATTATGATAGGAACTGAAGAAATTTGAGAGGCTGCTTAGAAAAATGGATCGACCTTTATTAAGAGTTTAAAGTATTAAGTGTTTATGAGAAGACTCTTAAATTATTTCTTAACTCTGATTGCAGGACTTCCCTGTGCAGGAAGGCGATACACTGGAGTTGTTAGGATCTAAAATCATTTAACTTTCATTTGATGCCATCCATATGGTATGGCATGGACTTGAAAGAAGATCTGGTCAATAATCCAGGAAACTCCTAAGCTAAGAGAAACCTCAACAGCAATAAAATGCTAACAGTAAGGCACCACATAATGGATAAGTAGAAGACACTCACCACTCTCTTTATTTCCTTAAGGATTTGTATAAGAAATTAGCAATAGAAATTTAACTTGACAGTGGAAAAACAGAATAAAGGAACTGAGCCAAGAGAAAACTAGGAAGAGTCTAATTATTAAATTCTGACTACCTGTGAAGAGTGACAATGAAATTTTAAGCCTATCTGTAAAAGCACAAGTCAATTTAACTTTTTTACTGTGTACCAAACTATAATCTTAATTGACAGAAGAAAAACATCTGGGACCCCTTTATGAAGCCAAAACAGTGCAGTGAAGCCTATAAGCCTCTTCAAAACTCTACTGAAGGCACTAAGGACATCAGCTTAATTACTCACGCAATAATGAAATGCAATACCAGTAGATTTGTGTTATCACAAAGTGCACCAGGGTTTCAAAAGAAATTTGGAAGAGGCTAAAACAACAGCAGTATGACTCCCATCAAAGTACATATGGGAGGTTAAAAGGTAAGCTGCGAGTCTGCCAAAGTGCCAAATCCACAGCTAGCCCACAAGATTATCATAGTCCATAAAAGTGCTTGCACCAAAAATCATTCTGTCAATTTACAGCTGCCAGATTAAAAAAAAAAAAAAAGCCAGAAAAAACCTCCCCAGACCTAAAACCCTCACAAAATCCCTCTAATTCTGCAACTTTGGAAAAAAATCTTAGTTAAATCAATAAATATGAGAGTAGGAATAGATAGTGTGCTATTTAACACCTCACAGGAAAAAAAGCCACCAACCCAACAACCAAAACATACAGAGAAAAGGTAACAAATTAAAAAGAAAGAAAAAGAGTTGTCAGGGAAGCTTGTCTTTTCAGAACTGCAGTGTCACTGCAAAAAATTAAAACTTTAACTTTTAGACCTGTATTTCCCCAGAATTCTTTCAAGAAACAGCCAACTCTCCTACTCCTCCAAAAGTAAAGTACACAGCCATATCTGGAATGTAAAATAATTGTCTGTACAGATTGTTCCATTCTGATCCATTCTGTTTTTTATTTATTTCCTGGATTTAGTGCCAGTTGTCTACCACTGAATCAGAACATACCAAATAATAGTGTCAGATACCTCCATGACAAAGGTCTATTAAATTCTTCTTTTTCTCATTTTGCATTCTCTTTGTAGCAAGTAAGAAAGTCATCTGTGTCTGACAAAATGAGTTCCTACAACCTGAGTAATTAATTACATGCAACTGCAAACAACCTAACCAGTTAAGCCAGGAGAATGCTCAGATTTCTTGAATGCAATGCTACATTAAGCTGTTTCTCTCCTTTGTTTTTTTGCCAAGATACTTTGTAAAGTCACTTCAGTTGACTTGAGCAGTCATTGCATGAAGTGTTGTGGGTTGGGTTTTCTTCCTTTTTTTTTTTTTTTTTTTGAGGGGGGACAGGTTTTGTTCTGAGAAAGCTTTAAAGAAATTTAAGCCTCGGTCTCTACTTCTGCATACCTGCCAGCATCACAATCACCTCAGAAGCTGGAATGATTGGCAGTATCTCAAGAAAGAATCAGGATTATGATTTAGGTTTGTGCAAGTTGGAACAGAAGAGCAGGCTGACTACAGGTAACCTGCGTGAAAACTTCTATAATGCTCATTCCTTCCTCCACATGTGAGTGCCATGAGACGCTGAGTGCCTTGGCTTCCTCCAAAGGCTCAATGGATGAGTATTTCACAGGACTGGGTTTTTAAAGTCCAAATCCCACCAGCAGCCAGAGAGACATGCATCTTGTGTGAGTGGTGCTGTGTGCCACAAGCGCCATTTAGTTGACACACAATTTTCTTGTTGAAAGAAAGGCAGTTATACAATCAAGATGGGTTTGGACCAGTAAAATCAGAAAGTCTGCCAAACATTACTAACAGTAGCCTTTCAACACAGTAAACAGCAGTGACTAAATAAATACATATTTGAAGAACAAGATCAAGCAGCTGAGAAATATGATCACAAGCTGGCAAGCAACCACTTTACAGTGGCCACTTTACCATTGCTACTCTGACTGTTGATTGAGCAACATTTCACAGAATGAAGCATAATAATTATTATGTACAAATAATAACATTGGAAGCAGGAATATTTATTTATAAGGCAAAAGTTAAATGAAGGATTGTACCTCACTAAACATCTACAGAACATCAAGAGTCAGAAAGATTTGAAAGCAACAAAAGCCTAAAGTATGGAACTACTGAACAACCTTTTTTTTTGGTGACTTTCAGCTGCAATAAGCCCTTTCAATAGTGTATTTGAAATCACTGCCATTGTTCCCCTGAATGGAAAAATCACATCCTCTCTGCAGGCTTTAAATAGACAAACTGTTCACACAAGAAACCACAGAAGGTAAAAAGGAAACTTCCTACAACAACATGGAAAACCATCAGAATCATTCTCTAGTTACTAGTGTTACTGAAATTCGTAACTGAAGACAATATGATCATCATAGCAATTAGAAATTTCAACAAGATGATTTTTTTAAATGTGTTTAATTAAGGTAAGACTTCTACATTCCTAGAATTACTTTCTTAGTTACTCAGTGATATGCAAGTTGCTTTTGAGACAAAGATGATCACCTACAACATCAGGTCTCTCATGTACCCAGCACAAACTTCCTCTTTGATGTCCTCAAAATACCGATAACTAATGAATTAGGTTACAATTCTAAGCAAAATGAAATTATATATGGAACTAGTCAGAAAACAAAGTTTTAAAAGTTTTAAAGTTTAAAGTTTTTAAAGGTCTGATGTTAGTCACAATCCATCAGCAAGGCTGTTCTTCCCCTCTGCAACAGGTCAGAGATAAATGGGAAAATTCAAACCATACCTACTAAGAAAACTAATAACACACTTTTTTCCCATTTGAAAACCTCTTGGGGAAAGAAAGAGCCCATACTTTCTGAGGTTACTGAGCATAAACAGGCAATAATTGCAGTATTGTTGGGAATAAGGTTCTACCAGTTCTCCCTTTATATATGGAATAAAAAACAGGGGACACACTGGACTGTTCACACTTGTGAGTGAATTCATGACAGTACAGCAGTTTGTGCTGGCAGAGAGGAAGTAGGGGGATACTTGAGTGAGACTAACAGGGAGAAAAAGATGGTTCTGCTGCTTTTGTTGTTGTAGGATATCTCAGTTTTGCCTGTGATTAACTGAAAGTCTTGGACTTTCTCTGCTTTGTTTTTATGTTGATCCATTAGGTAATTACTAAATTTATGATACACAGTTTTTGTCACTGTTACATTACTTGATAGCATCAAGGAAAAAAGATAATATATAACACAAACACTGTAGTAGACTCATACTCAGTAATATACAGAAAAATCTACTGTGTAGACTTGAAAACTGCTACTTTCCAGTGTCAAGTTTGGAATAAAGTGAATCCACCTTATTCTGATGCGTATCAGTGTGTATAATTGCTAATGGCAGGAGAATTACTATCACAGACTTGGTTTCAAATAAATTCAGAGATACTATAATACATTGTCATCAAAGAAAACAGTTATAGATCAGACAGCAGGCTAGACATAAATGGGAAGTGTTGACTTTTAATGTGACCATAGTGACAGGCATGTTTATTTTAAAAAACACACAGGTTTACTTTCCTTATATAACACAACATCCACCACTCTGCCATTTGCACAAACAATTTGTGGACTAAGGGGTGGCAGAGACGGGAGGAGGGATGCAGCAAAAGGCAGTTTGCTATCTACCCACCAAAGACATCAGAGGGAGATAAACACATGAACACTGTCTATGGCTCTGTAAGCCCTCATTGCTACAAGGCAGAAGTGAGGCTTGCAGATGCATAACATCACCTCTCCCGCAGTGCCCACCACTGAGAAACCCTTCAGATCAGCAAAGTCCCAAAATAGAAAAGAAGGCTGAATGTATTACATAGCCCTAACTGTTTACTGATGTTTTAATGACATATTGAACAAAGGTTTAATATTAATTTCCAGCAGCTTAAGGAAACTAGTGACTTATAATAGCAGAAAAACATTTTCTTTAAAATAATTTCTTTATATGGCTTTCTACTGGCTTTGACTGTAACTTTATTACAATTGTCGGTAGCAGCTAAGGACATTACTGTGCCTGATCTGCTTATCTTATTATGCTGGGTTTCCTTTAAATAATGTGCAGGCAAATAAAATATATTGTACTTAACAGCTTTCCTTTGTATGACTTTTCCTTTCTTATTATTTTTGCATTTTTATTTGTGAACCTAAGTGAAATATGAACAAGTTCAAATAAGCATTATGTAAAACATTCTTTAAAATTGGCTAAGCACAGAAGGGAGTGGTCTCTAATTCTCTTTCAAGAGAAGGTTGCCTTAGCATTCACATCATGTTACTTTATAAACCTCATCCTTCATGACTCCCACACCTGGGAATGCAACAATTTTTCCATGAGTCTGAGATAGGAATGTGATACAGCACTACAATGCTGCCTCTTGACTTAGCTTACTGCCAAAGGCTTGATTTAGACAAGCTTTTTGTAGGATCCCAGTGGCAACTCTCCCTTCCCATAGCCCACAGGCCTAGAATTTTTGTACCAAATAAGAACTGCTATGAATGGATCTGGCTTCATATTAAGCCTATTGCATAGGGCAAACAACCTGCCTCAAAAACTTGCAGTTAAACTAGATACCAAATTCTCTTCCCATTTTGTAAGGCTTCTTGAGATTTTACAAACCCTTTGTGTTTCTCTCGGGGTAAAAACACGAACGGTTAGAGCTTTTTGTGAAATTAAGGTAAACAGCCCCCAGCCTGGTGCTCCAGCCAGGGACTGACTCTGCATGTAGGCTGAGCTGCCTGCAGGTCCTGGCCCCCTCATCCTGCTGAGTGTCCCAACATAAAGTCTACCAGTAGTTCCCTCAGGGATTTTCTTCCCTGTTCTCACTCTCTCTACTTCAGTTTAAACCATTTTCTTACTTTTTCCTTGAAAATTTCAGCTGAAAAATTCTTAACTGGCTCTGCATATTCAGGGTGGGAACAATGGGGTGAAATCTGTCCTACTGCTAATGATATTTACTGTTTCAACCTCCATGCTACAAAGCCCATTAAGTCATTGCTAAATATGTAATGTGATAAACCTTGTCCTCACTGACACCTTGGTGATCTCACTGAAGACAAGAGAGGTCCCTAGGCTTAGCCAAGGACTGACTCAAACTATGGTATGCTACTCTGTGAGGTTCAGTGCTCTTATTTTTGTAGCTCAAGTAACACAAAAATAAGATTGTGTATTACAACAATAGGTTAGGTGGAGCGCAAACTAAAAATGCCTACTATGTATGCCCATAATCCTTTTAAAGAAAACAATACTTAATCATTATTTGATAAAACCACTTGATGAAAGACAGTGAAAGGATAGTGTGAAGCTAGAACAGCTTGTCAGATCAAGTTTTCAAAACTCAGTTCTGAAAAAATGTTACCAGAACCTTAGAAAGCAAATTTATCAGTAGACACCCTAATGAAGTTTGGATCTGCTCAAAAGTTTTTCTTTGGAAACCAAAAGCAATGTTGTTATTCTTTTCTTTTTTTTTTCCCCTCAGTGACTTTAGTATGTAGGATGACAAAATCATTATCATTTGAACAACAACAGAATATAAGTCATGCAAGCAGAAAGAAAACAGCACTTGCATTTCAGGCATACAGTTTCTGTGTCTAACCAAAAAGACTGAGATTCCTTCTTCTCCTTCCAACTTTTGACTGAAGCTTTCTTATACAGAGTAGGAAAACATGCACCAAACAAATGCGTGCATATCTAGGTAGCACTTTGTATTTCTGTAGCAGTTCTCATCGAGCTATCTCAGCCATGAATCCTTGTAACTTAATAACCCACAACAAGGATCTTTTATCTCATACTAGTATCAGGAAAAACAGTATTAAAATATATATTGTAATCCAGCCCAATCCCATCAATTTTCAAAATTTACCTTAAATATGAATATAACTAGAACTCTGAAACACTTTGTTCTGGTTTTAGTTTTCTATCCTGTATTTGCAGGATTCTCACTAGATTTGTGCCACCAGTCATAGGAGGTTAATTGAGGTATCATAGTTTGCCCCAGACTCCCTCCATGGCCATATTCATAGGTATCTTCAAGCAGATGAGCCACAGAACATATGAGCTGCACAGCTCCCTAAAGCAGTCCGTCCTACTCCACTGACTGTGAATGCACTCCAAGAGAAGCAGGATCCTGACTTGGAAACTTCAGTTGTGTTCCTAAATTTAGGTGAGATGAATCTGAGCATTTGCGTACATTCAGTATAAGCTGCTTCCTGGCTTCCTTTATTTCAGATAGAGATTACATTCAAATTAGTTGTAAAGCTTCCATTTTTGTAATTGAAAGTCAAGCAAAGGCAGATTTCTTAAAAAGACATGCATTTATTTTTCTTCTCAGTCATGGTGAAATTGCCACACACACAATTTTCTAGGCTTTTAAGTTATGCCCTCTAATAATTCTTATTTTTTCTCACTTAGGTCACATGAAGATGCAAAAACTCCCTACATGCACATCCATCAAAAAGCCAGACATCTAATTGCTCAGCTTTGACACACCAAATAAAGTGCTCCAAAGCATTATTATTCTACATTGTTTCAGGCACACAGAGAAAATACTCTGAAAAAAACCCCAGCAAACCAGAAGAAAAGCTGCTACTGTAATCAGGCATGATTGAAGGCATTTCCTGTATTTTGCTATCAAACCGGTTGTTTTTTCCATTACATACTAAGTGAACTTTAGTAAGGTCAAGACACCAGAGAAAAACAGGATCAGAATATCTTTTATCAACTAAAGTTGAGTATTTTAGTCTCTCTCTTTCAGTTGTTTAGCCCTGGATCTTATCCGACATCGCCAAATTTCTTCCTTAAATCTCAGATACATAAACCAGGTCAGTTCGAATTTATGATTTAGCCAGTTGTTTTCACTGGCATTTAACTTGTTAGCCTTACACTTCCCCTTGCCTAGAGGTCAATCAACCTCATGCTGTGTAACAAGACCAATATTATTTTATTATGATGTAAGTCTAACAGGGGACATGGGTATTCATTCCCAATCACAATAATGAGCAAAACTTCCCTTGCTGGAAGCCCATCATTTCCACCATGGTGACTGTTAAGATGAAGTGTAAGTTCTGAAATTACTATTAAATGAAAGTCAAAGCTGTGATGGCACAGGTGAATTTGATCCAATCTTGTATATTGTTATCCTGCTGTCACACTAAATGCTCTGACCCTATTATTTTTAGAGAGAAAACGTCTTTCTCTTTCATGAATGCCAAATGACATTTTTCTTATTAATGTAATACAAATCTTAACACTTGCCTCAGAAATTACCACTACCAAGCATACTGTTGACTGACTGAGAAGGGAAAACCAGGCAGTGCTAAACCCAGCAATTCCAGAGAGAAAGCTTCTGATGCTTCCAGCCATATGGAACTAGTAAAGAAAGAGACTTCAGTATGGGTGGTAGGTTGCAACAAGAACCTAGGCTTTTATCCTAGCGAAAAGGTGACCTATCAAAAATGAGCATAGGCTGATGATCTCTTGCATCAGGAGTGTCAGGAAACGGTTAAAAGGCTGTGCAGCATTAGAGGTGCTGAGATGGAGCTAGATAGGTGGTTTCTGTGGTGGACACCACAGATAAGAAGCCACTTTGGACCCTGGTGATGACCAAAAGCAGGACTCTGCTTCATTCCCCACCCTCCAGCACTCCCACCAAAAAAACATATGAAGCTTTAACAGCTGTAGACACCCATGAGGTGCAAGGTCTGCAAGGAGAAACTGTACCAGCAGCATGCAGTGAAAAGACATGATGAAGACTCATGGTGAGTGACTCTTTGTTAAGGGGCACTGAGGTGCCCATCTGCCAGCCTAATAGCCACTGGAGGTGTGCTGCATTCCAGGAGATAAGATCTGGTATGCTGCTGAGAGAGTGCCACAAATTGTCACAAACACACAATACTCTCCCACTGCTACTCTTTCATGTAGGCATAAATGACATGGCAGGCTGGAACCTGGGCCACAATCAGAGAAGAATACAGAACCCTGAGAGGGCAAGCAAAAAGTATTGGTGTATTAGTTATCTATCCTTCTGTTTTACCGCTTGGAGAAAAAGACGAAGCCAAAAATAAATGCATAATGCAAATCAACTTCTGGCTTTGTGGCTGGTGCCATCATGAATGTTTTGGCTTTTATGACAATTGGACATTCTTCAATGACTCTTAGTGTGTCAGGGAGAAATGGGATCCATTTGTTTAGAAGAGGCAAGGGAGTTTCTGGTAACAGGCTGGCCACTGTGGTGAGGTGGGCTTTAAATTCAAGAACTTAGCAGGTGGGGTCCAAAGCGGCAATACACACACCATTTCAACCAAGTGGGGAATAAGCCAAGCCAACCAGAGCAAGGACAAACACTCCTTAGCTGCCTTCCAAGATGAGAAACAAAAGACCAACCAACCATCTCAAGTGTATGCATATCAATGCATGCAGCCTGCGGAACAAACACAGGGAACTGGAGCTTTGTGCCCAGTCAGAAAGTAGGAAGAACTGAAACATGATGGGACAACTCACGTGACTGGAGGACAATGATGGATGGCTACAGTCTGTCACATAAAGACAGGCAGAGAAGAAAAGGAGGAGGTATCATGGTCTGTGTCAAGGAGAAGCTTGAATGTATAGAAGTCAGTTATGGTGATTGTGGAAGCCCTATTGAATTCCTTTGGGTTAAGATCAAACTGGTTGTCTCTAATGAGGATCATAGAGTAGGCACCTGCGACTGACCTCCCAATCAAGCAGATAAGGCCAAAAAAGCAATATTTGCATTATTTAAAGCAAGCTTTAGGTCAACAGAACCGGACTCTCATGGATCACTTCAACTACCCATACATTTGTTGGAAAAACAATTCAGCAGTTTATGTATCGTACATCAAATTCCTGGAATGCGCAGGGAATCGCTTCCTTGTACAAACATCAGGTATGCCAACCAGGAACACTGGAGGCACTGCTGGACTTGCTACTTGCAAACCAAGTAAACCTGCTTTGCGATATCTTCATCAGTGATAGTCTTGGCTGCCGTCACCACTATATTGTTGGACTTTGGGATCCGGCTGAGCAGGCTGAAGCTTAGTACTAAGGGAAAGGTGTTGGATTTTAGAAGAGTAAAATTCAGCTTGCTCAGAAGTCAGTTAGGAGGCATTCCATGGGAAGCTTCCATGGATGATAAAGGAACTAAGCTAGAGTGTTTCAAGCATGCTCTCCTGGAAATACAAAACCAGTTCATCCCCTTTAAAAGTACAGAAAGTGGGCAGAGCAAGAGATTTCCCTTGGCTTAACTGTGAGCTTCTGAGTCTCTTCAGAAACCAAAAGAAAAGTGTACCAGAGACTGAAAAGTGGATTAACATCTATTAAGAAATACAAAAGCATTGCCAGGGTGTGCAGAGATGGAATTTAAAAAGAAAAAACTCAGACTGAGCTGAAACTGGATAGATATGTCAAAAAACAAGAAAGGGTTCTTCAGGTACCTAAACAACAAGCAGAAACAGAAGCTAAAAATTGTCCTGCTGTTAAACAGGAGAGATTAATTAGTCGTCAACAACACTGAAAGTGCAGGGTTTCTTCATCTCTGTCCTTGTCAGCACTGTTGGGCGCCTGGTCTTGGGAACAAGAATCCACATTGATGAAAACACTCATCCACCATCAGTGAAGGAGGAGTTAGTGTACAAAGTATTACAGGAGTTTGACCCCTACAAATCACTGGGCCCTGACAATATCCACTGAAGAGTGTCAAGGAAGCTGGCTGACACCACTGTAAGACTGCTCTCCATAATCTTTGAGAAGTCATGGAGGTTCCAGAAGATTGGAAGAAGTTTAATATCAACCCCATCTACAAGAAGGGCTAAAAGGAAGATCCAGAAAAATATACACTCTGCAAATTTTAAGGAAGAGGTTTTAAAAAAAAAACAACAAAAAACACTTTAGTCTGGCAACCACAACACAGGACATACAATAAAATGGCCAAACTCAGGTAGCTGGGAGCATATCCTCAGGAAGCCATTGATGCACCAGCATAAGTCAGTATTTCAGTGCCTTTTCTATACTAACCAATGCCCTCTGCACCTTTATGAAGCCCAGAAAGCATAAAGGAGAAGGGTTGCTGAAGGTTTTTACATAAAATGTTTCTTTTTATAAAAGAAACCAATTGATAAGAATCCTCTTCCCTATGTTCCCAAGTGTGTCCTTAGCAGGGAACAAACACAGCTCCCAGCAGTAAGCAGACTCCTGTTAAGCTCCATATCAGGTTTCCATGGAGAAAAATGCTTTCTTATTCAGAAAAGCAAAACTCTGCAGTGAACTTTTGTACAGACACTGATTTTTTTTCCCAACCTCACTTTGGTCTTTTTATGGAAAGCATTTCCACAGAGTGGTGCCTGTAATATTACACAGAAAGGACTAAATAAATTATATAGCATAAATGAAATGATATAACACGGCAGGAATGTTGCTTCCAACAAAAAGTTTACTTATATGGAATCACTAGAAGAAAGATTTTAGTAATTTTTGCTTCTATTCTAATTCAGTAGCATAGTTCACATGCCTAAACATATTTTTAACCTATCACGTGGTCTGAACTTGGGAAGGATATGTAGGCTCTTCATTTAAAACCTTTTCTAACCCTGCTGTATTTATCGGGGATCAAAACAGCAGCAGTCAACAACAGTTTAACAGATTTCTGCAGAAATTCTTGTAAAAACTGTGAGTTAAATTTATTTTGTCCTTTAATTTTCTAAAAGCATTCTATTATACAGAGAGATTTGCCTGTTCCAAAATTCTGTAGAGTTAATAATTTCTATTATGTTTGATGGAAGATCACTGCAGTGGAGGGATTCTGGCAGAATTAAGAATATTATTTGTCCATAGAACATGAAGAAGACACCAGAAAAAATGGGAGTTGCTTGCCCTTATATGTTGATCTATGCATGAAATAAACTCCTAATGCTGCTTCTGGACAGAGGTCATAGAATCTGATGGTTCAAAATCCAGTTCTTGCTTGGATGTGTAATTAAAAAGGGCTATGTATGTTAATGCAGAGAACTAGTTTATAAGATACTCTTTTAAAATTACAATTGTGTAGCAAAATCAAATTACTTTTGCCCCCAACCTCTGCCAGAAAGCTGCACAAACATTTCTAGAAATCTTTTTATGCGCAGGAAGTTTCAGCTCCAGCATTGTTTCCAATGTAGCTGCCGCAGCCTTCCCCCATCCTCCAGAAAACGTACTTGGGAAAGCTACCTTGGCTGTAGTGCCAACTTATAATGTCACCACTCAAAATCTACTTATATAAGACACCCTGTGATTTTAATTCATATGAATGCAATGGAAAGATGACTCATGGGTTACTCATGTGAAATAAAACATGGCATGACTTAAGAAATATACAGCATACTCATTTTTGCCAACATCAAGGTTAGAAGAGTACTATTGCAATTTACCTTCAGCTGTGAAGACAGAGAGACTACCAAGAGAAGCCACTAGTCCAGCCCAAATCCAAGAGAGAGGTACTTCTGAGTAAAGATTTGAGAAGCTAAAATATGATTTTAATCTCTAACATTTGGTCCTTACTGGGTAGTCACTGCGTGTAAATACTAACTTCAGTAATATTAACTATTGATCGGTGTGGCCTGTTCTGGAACAATTTTGTGAACATGAAAAAAGTTATTTTGGGCCTGAGGAATTATCTTTGTAACTTCTGCATGCCCAGCCTCTTCTGAGATCAGCTAACAAGACTCTGTGTTCTGACAAGATCAGAAATTATCCCATAAAGCTCCCAGATAGTTATGTGGGCAAAGACTAACAAGGAACCTAATTATACAGCTTATACATAAAGTTCAATTAAATTATAATGCACAATAAAGTCTCTTTGCATCCTTCTGACAGCCTTAAACTGAGCACACTGAGTACAGTTTAATTCCATTGTAAAAATTGTTTTTGTCTTCTGGTGTTGGAAAGAAGTTTTACTGTAAATAAGAGATTTTTAAGGATACAGTCTCTTATACACCAGACAGCGGCTTCTCTACACCCATGCCATGTCACAGTCACATTTACAACATATTTTTATTATGTATTATCACATTTTGAATTCCAACTAAAAATGCATGAAGAAATGAATCTCTGAGAAAGATTATCAAAATGATTTTCAAACAAAATGGGAGAGAAGTGGCAGAAGTATTATCATATCTCTAAGATACATATATGATATATTAAACTCACCATTGCCCAACCCTGAAACAAATAAAGGAATTAGCTCATAGTCTCTGTAGCCAATTTATAGTATTGTGTTAAGACTTGATAGTGTAGCAAAAAAATATTAAGGGGCACTGTGATCCTCAACTCAGGCTCATTAAATGATGACACAAAATACTCCACTAGCAATGATACCATTCCACCCTTTCATACTTTACTGCCCACTCAGCCCCAGACATCAATCCTTCCTGTCTTCCTACCCTGATAATTCTGTTGCTGTAATTAGGCAGACATAACTATGTTTGACTGCTTTTTAAATGGTTTCTATTACATAAGGTGTGTAAAAAATAAACCCTATTATTATAAGTGTTATGGGCACAAGTTTTTGATTTTAGTATAATCTCTCTTGGATTTGGTTTACATAGACAATTGTTTTGCCCTAACTAAGAGCACACATATCTGAGCCAGGGGAGAAAAGTCTGTAGTGGTAATGAGTTTTATCAGATTTGTCATTGAATTGTCTCTGACTTTATAAGCTATAGCTCACTAATACCAGTTAATGTTTTGTTGTTATTACTACACAGAGAATTTCCAGGATGCTGTTTCAAAATTTCTTCGAACCCTCTTGCTCACGAACAAAAACAACTACTCAATCTGCAGATGTTTTACAAGTTATGGTGAAATCCTTTTCCTTTTGGGACATCCACAGAAACCCCAAACTTTTGTCCTACTTGGTGTGCAAGCACACCACTACCTCTGGTCTGGAGCTGACCAAAATGTTTCCTTCTTTTTCTCTTGTGAATTTTCAAAAGGTGAAAAGAGAACCTGCCTAAAAGCCAGGGTTGTCCAAAGGGTTTCTTTCCCTTTTTTGTTTTCTGCTTGGGGTGTTTCTCACTCCGTGTCTGTGGAAATTAGCTTACAGGGTTTTAGCAGAGGCAGCTTCAAGAAGCTTGCAGCAGAGTGCCTGTAGCCTGGTGCAAGGCATATGCTGCTGAGCTGCTGTCTACTTTCTTCACTCACAATCAGAGGATTGTTTTATGCTAGCAGATATTTAAAGACTTTCATATAAATGAGAATCAGAGCCTCTTGGTAATAGTTATGGCCTCTCTGGACCCATTACTGATTATCAGCAAATGAACTGGCAGGCATTTGGTATGCCTTTTATACCCTCAGTATACAGTACCATAAACACTTGTTGCCCTCTCACTGGTAGCTAAGTTTGCACAGATACACACTCGGGCAGTTTCTTAAGTGCCAATTATTTTTGTTCTGCAAGTACTCTGTTAGAGCTCTTTCAGATTTATTGATGTTTGAAAGCTTTTAAATATCCATTACCCACTTAACTGACCATAGCAATTCCAACTGACTCATTATTTGTGTTAGAATATATTTAGGCATTTTTTAAAATGGGTCTTAGTAGACCACAGGATCTCCCTTGGAAACCCTATAATAAATCAAGTAAATACCTGGTGAAGTGCTATAATGTTTATTTGTGGCCATTTAATTTCGTACTTTATATTCCATGTTTTGAACATATAAACTGTTCAGGTTATTAGTGACCAAGCTTTCTTCAGTCAATTTTTTTGGGTACTGCTTCTGTGCTACTCAGTTTCTTACCAAAGTGTATCCATAATGACTGCTGTACTGGCACTCTACTGTTACCATCCCATCCTCCCCTTCCCTTGAAGGGGCAATCACATTCTCTAATACTGGAATACTTTGTGAAGTATACTTTTACAACTGTCACTGTCAAATCTACACAAAAAAAATGCACACAATTGCATGTACTGTTTGCATTTAACAGAGACACATTTTCTGTGTCTTTCATACATCAGAAGGAAATCGAAGCCTAGAGAAAAGAAGTATACATATGTTAATATCACCATTATTTCTGGCCTCTCACATTTATTTACTCTCTCTCTCTGCTGTTTTGTAAGACTGACTACTGGAAACAAATTCTTGAAGCAGAAAGCAAGAAGTGAAGACCCATGTGGTATGTACATGGTGAGAAGTGCTGCTTGGCCCTCTCACAAGCCTCTCTTCTCAAAAGCTGGATGTTGCCGTAAAAATGCTTTTTAATCTAAAATATTACACCCCCATCATAAGTGGTCTTTGGGGATCAAAATTCAGCTTGGTGGTGGGAGCAAATTGTCTGTCACTGGAGCCATCCATTGCTGTGTATATAACAATGCAGAAACCACAAAATTTCCCATCTTGGTAAAAGCTGGCCTTGGCATCACTGCTTCACATCTGCCTCCTCCACATGTACTCAATGCTGCTGAGATGATAAAGACTCCTAGTTATGATTATTTCTCCTACTATCTGCTGCTCTGGTGAGCTGTTTGTTCAGGCTCTGTGACACAGTGGCCGCCAAGGAGAGGGGCATGCATTACTGCTGGCACAAGAAGGGATTTATTATCACTCTGGCCTTGTTACCCCTCACCTTTCTGCTCATTTTCATGGCCACCTGTCATGGCCACCTGAGCCATTTTGTTCCACTTTCTGATTCCCTTGGTTAGACTGCACTTTGTCTGCCCAAGGTCTTTCTGATGTAATCCTACCACTATTTATTAGCAGTTGAGACTTTGGTGCATTCTCCCAAAATTCTGGGGTTCTTACTGGCTGTATTTTCTCTGCTTTAGCTTTTTAGGCCTTCTTAGTTAATCTCCTAGTGAACAATATTATTTCTGTTTTCTTCCACTGGAAGCTGTCAGCTAAACAGACATTTTTAAATTTTTCAAAGGATTCAGTGATAACTCAGTCATGTTGGCTTCTGAGTTGGCTAAATTTTCATTTTCCACTGCCTTTTGCAGTGTTAAGCAAAAGAACGTATGTTTTTTAATAACAGTGCCTTCTCAAACAATATGATTTGCTCTTTTAAAATAAACATATTTTCTATCTAAGAAGTCAAACCAAGGTCCCAAATCATTCAGGAACCTGCATACATGCATATGAACAGTCTCACATTCAAAATCAGCCTGTGAGTAGTGATCTGCATGCAGCAATGTTTGCTGCGTCTAAGTGATAAGCTCTTATATAAAAAGGAGATGGATAAAAGAGGGGGTGGGANACAAGGGGGAATGGCCTTAAACTGCTAGTATTTTTAGATATTAGGAAGAAATTCTTTACCATGAAGGCAGTGAGTCACTGGAATGGGTTGCCCAGTGAACGNGTGTCCTGGGCTGCACCCAAAGCATGGTGGGCAGCAGGACAAGAGAGGGGATTTTGTCCCTTTACTCCCCTCTGGTGAGACCCCNACGTGTGGATACCTCATCCCTGGAAGTGTTTAAGGCCAGGTTGGATGGGGCTCTGAACAACATGGTATAGCGGGAGGTGTCCCTGACTATGGCAGGGGGTTGAAACTAGATGATCTTAAAGCTCCCTTGCAACCAAATGATTCTATGGTTCCATTATTCAGTGATTCATTGCTGAGTGAAGCATTCAAGAGCACCACAAAATCTTTGTTAAAAGCCTGTCACCTCAGAACCATGTTTGGTGTGCAGTTCTCTGCATTATTATTAAACTTTGGTAGATGCATTCAATAGCATGCAAAAAGGCAAAAGCCTCACCCTTAATGTGACATAGTTTCAACACCACCGCAACTAGGTTATCGAAATATTTTTCATTGTTTGAAGAAAAACATGACTGAAGGGCACAGTAAAATTCAATCCCAAGTTTTGTCTGTTAGCAGCAGAATAACATGTAGGAAGCACCTTTAGATTTTTGATGCATTGTGAAACAGAAAACGTTCTCTTTATTCTGTTAGAGATTTGTTTGCAGAGTATGATTTTGTTTGGAGCTAGTATACATGATTCTGCAGAAGCAGCTCTGTGTCTCAACAGTTTAGGAAAACTAATGAGTTTGTTCTGTATCAGTACAGTTCAGTTTCACATGTGCTGCAGCTCTACTGGATTTTTATTGTATATGTTTCTCTGAGTTAAAATCTTATCAAACACTGAGAGATAACACACATTTCTTCCTGTTATAAAATAAAGACACAAACATCAATCATCTAAAATCAGTGACATTCACCCAGAAATAAATACAAATATGTTCTGTAACATTTCACTGCGATTATCTGTTGAGAGGCTCTGTTGCCCTTTCTATTGAGGGTACCGGAACATGGCTGCCCTCAGAGGAATGTAAACTTGGCATTAACCCTGGCAGATTCCCACTCCCTGCTCACTCTCATTTAACATTAACTCACTCCTATACTGTTATCAGAAGGTAAAGGTCATAGCTTTATTTACACAATACAGCACTATACAAACGGTCATTAAACAAGAAAATCTTGCACCAAAAAACATGAAGCAAAAAAACAATGCTGACCTCTCCACCAAGAACTCCCCTTGGAAGTACCTTGTCATTTCCCAAATAAGGTCGATGGTGCTGGTCTATCCTTCTAAATATTAACTGCCCAGCACTGCTCCCTCACATACCCAACTCCCACGCAACAGCCAACTAAGGACTTTTTAATGTTCCAAACCCAGGAGAAATTTAGAAAGCATTCTACTGTTGGCAAGACCATGTGGCTCATATCCTATTCCCACAGCCTTTACTCATCCTTCCACAGCTGGAAACCTTGTCAAAGGCTCTCCTATATGACAGAGCCTTTAGCACAATACATAAGCTGGGCAGATGGCAGGGTGGACTCCCTCGGTCCGAATGCCAGAAGCCTGGGAACCAACTCTCCTTCCTGCTTCTCATCTCCCTCAGCTCCTCTCCTCTCCACCCCGGCCCACTGCCTTTTCCTGCGGGGAAGACATCCTGCTTATTTATGCATTTCATGACTGCTGGTCTGCCTAGATCCAGCAAGAAAAAGTGCAAAGAGGGCAGGAGGCCACTGACTAAAATCCCGTTGGAGTTCATGTTCAATTTTAGAAACCAGACCAGGCAGAGCAGAAAGAGTGTGGATGTAGTCCAGGGCTCAAAGCCGGCCAGGAGCACTGGTCAGGTGGGGTGGCTTGGGCAGCAGTCCCTGGAGACACTGGGACTCCAAACACACCTGCCCAATTCACTCCTTGCTTCCTATTTTTACTGAAGGTGATGGAAATAGTTTGTTGGTCACTTGGACCAGAAGCAAACTGTAACTTCTCTGTAGCAGACTGCTGCAACAGGCAGCTTATGTGCAGAGCACCTTGTGTTCAGTATATTCCTATGCTTAAGTGTGAATATGCCAGGTGAGGGTACAAGGTCTTGCCCGCTTTCATGGACCATAGCTAAAGCACCAATTTAACCTTTAGCTATTCAGAGTTGCAATAAGATGATCTTTACATACATAAATCAAAATGCTCCATGTCTAGTTTTGCTTAAAAAAAATAGGGAGGAGGGGAATTTTAATTTGGCTGCTGCCACTCAGAAATAACACAGTAAGGTAACTTGGGAGAATGATGACTTTTAACATGTTAACCACTGACCATGCAACATTTTCATCAGTGTAAATATAACTCCTTATTACTCTGCCAAGGTTGCACTGAATCACACAACCACCAATGAAGTCACACTTTCTAAATAAATATTCTTATTTCACATAAAAACACACTAATGAAAGTGCTTTTAATTTTAGGTAGTTCTTCTTTCTGAAACAGTGGTGTGTGCTGCCCTGATAAACAGGAATGCTGGGAGAACTGATCATCCAGGGAAAACTTCAGTTAGTGTTCAAACAAGTTCTTAGGATAGTTGTGTACGGAAAAAGCCCGGAGGTGCTCAAGGATTGGCATCAGCATATTTACAGCCACATTTGCCTCAATTCAGTGTTAATAAATCCTTCATCATGACCAACACATTAATTACAGAGTGCGGAGAGCCTCAGAAAGCTCTAGCAAGTTACAAGCTGGGTTATTACTTCATATTGCTGAGGAACATAATAACCCATAGTTATGAATAAGGACTCCATCATGACCGGGTGCTGCATAATTTGAAGGCAACATCTCACAGAACTTACACTTGAAAGCAAAAAATTTGCTCCTACATTAGTCAACCCAAAGCAAGTGACACTAATTTCCCAGTTAAGATATTTTTCATCCTTTCAGGTGAACTGAAATTGTATACATTCAGGTTTTTTTCTTTTGTATTTCAGAGGGAGCACTTGAGTGATTCTGGAGGATAACAGAGATCAAGCAACACGCAACTACTGAAACAACGCTTACAGCTCACACAGTTATTTCCTAAATCATATAGGAACTGGGGACACTGTCTTTTATGTTCGTGAAGTGGTACCCTGCTCTAGTGCTGGCCTTCCAGGCTGGGGGGACAACAGTTCTTTGTAGGTATTTCAGGCCACAGCAGGTCACTTGTGTCACCTCACTTGAACTCCTACACTGAGAGCAGAGACAGCCACCCAGGTACTCCTAACCTCAGCCCAACAACTGCAAGTGAAACAAGAGCATGCCACGTTTACATGTACCTGCAGAAAGTGTACAGGGATGTCGAAATTCTGTACAAGAGGGAAGTACAGAACTGACAGTTACTTAACACACACAGTTCATTGCATTTTCCCTACATGAGAATACATACTAATATATTTTATATAGACATAACATATATTATGTCTATATATGTCTATTATATTATGATAACTGACTTTAAATACACCAGTCTCCAGGGGCAGGACATAGTCCACAACCTTTCATCACCAAGTTCAAACTCCAGTACAGCTCACAAGAAAAATCAAAATGAGATTTTTTAGTCCTTAATTCCTGAAGCTTGGATACATTTTTTTCCAGTGGTGCAATTGCAATTGCATAACATAAACAAGGACAAGTGCCAGAAAATGGGATTGAAATTTCTCTAGTGTCTGATTAACTCTACTTGTATTATCAGGCCCCAGCTTGACATGTGCCTGAATAGCCGAATGCCAGATGAGAGGGAAGGCGGCAGTGACAATGTAAATACTTTTATAAAGGTGTTGAAGTGTTTTTGACACAACAGTAACATCACACCTTTAAAAACGCCACACTAAAAATTATCCTAAAGTTTATCTATCATACGAGATGCATTCAGTAATGGGCATATCTTTATATATAAAAGTTGTGAGGTTCTTCTTTATTTACAACTTAAACTAAATAAACAAAAGGAGCATAAACATAAGGAAGATATACGTAATTCCAGTGAGCACACCGGTAATGGGACAAGTCTGGGAAGAACTGTTGGGCCAGCTGCAAAGATGTGAACTCAGAGAATAATTTCTACTGCCAAACAGGGAGCTGGCTTTCTCTTTGAACTTAGGGGAAATGAGGATAAGCCAGCTATTATAAAAGATGATCATTTAGTATCATCATAGCACTTTCTAAAAACCTAACCAACAAGCCAAAGCATGAGGCAAAGCTAGTTATTTACTTCCAAAAATATAACTTTGCTTAGCTCCAAACAAGTATTTCCACATACAAGACTGAAAAAAGATCAGAAGGTATAGCAGCTATTTTGAAACCTACATTTCCATCAAACGTCTTAGTTTATTTATATAGTTTCCACTTTCCTTGAAGTAGTGCCCACACAAGCAGCATTTCCCACTTTGGAGAATAACCATTAATTTCACACCACAATGTTTTTTCTAGAAATATAATTATACAGAAGACAAGTATTCTTTATTAAAATATCTGAAGGCATGTTAGGTTGTTATGACCAGCAGTTATTCAGGAGCAAAGGTTGTTTCATTTCTTTTTTTTCTTTGCCTTTTCTTTCCTTGTTTGCCAGCTAATAAGAACTTTTGAGATGTAAAGGAGTGACTTGATCCCAATGCATTTTTAACATTGCAGTAAATAATGCAGTGAGGCATGGAATAATTAGGCTGAAACTGTTCTGTGCAAGACAACTATTCTTACGCATGCCTGACATCAACAAATGCATTCTCCCAAGGCCTGGCACATTGTGGATGAATTGTGACATTTTCTTATGATTAATTATTTAAAAATAATTTCTAATTTCTTCCTTCTTCTTGTATTTTACAGCATAACTGGGATGTATATTTTACAAATATTTGAACTCCTAGTATCTCACAGTTTGAAAAATGAATTATTCTTACAGACATAGCTACGTTAAGATTCAAAAAGCCTATGTCAAAACAAAATATAACTGAATCTGTTCCTAATTTCTTCCTGTTGCTTTCAATAGTTTATGCTTTCATCCTACAACTCATGTTCTCTTGTGTCTTCTGATCATACACTCAGCATAACACTCCATTTACAAGTTCAATGTCATACTCTAGCATGCATGTCAGACCTGTCAGCATAGTATCTGAATCAAAACTTGTGAGTACACTGTGAAGTTTAAATTATGAAACATTGTCTCAGAATGACATTTCTCCTGTGATGGAAGCATTCTGCTGATGAAGTAATGGAAAGAACACAGCCACATGAAGTGATTCAATGCATCCAGCTAGGAGCCAACACCCAGCAGAAGCTACATACAGGACAAGGGAAAAGAGGTAGGAAAGAAAGAGTAGAGAGAGAGGAAAATGTGTGTTAAGAGATGGGAGCAGTGAAAGATGGAGGGTGAATGAATGCACATTCATATAAAGCAGCGAGATGTAATTTATACCAATTCTTTTTAGCTGGTTCACAGAAATCATTAAAATGATTGTTAATTACAAGGTGTCTGCCTCCAGTTTCCAGGAGGAGCAAATTTGCTCAAGTATTTGATGGAAACAAATCCTCAAAATACCTCACTTTTCAAAATGTCAAGCTTGTCTGTTTCCCTTATGACAGATACTTAAAAATTCTGAAGTTGCCACATTCTCTTATGTGAATGTACAAATACCTAGCTTTGGAAATAAATGTAGACAATTAATAGGAAATATGATATGGGCAGGAAAGGTAAGAAATGTGTTGGATCTTCAGCACTTGAGAACAAACCCATGTGAAGTGTCAGGGCCAAAAGTATAACCCAGTATGCAAACATCACACCAGCATTAATAAAAGATGGAGATTAAGAGCTGCAGCTAGCAAAGAGTTTTATAAAGAAAACTAGATTTTTGATGAAAAGACTTTCAAAGAGATTTACTTTCCTGAGAAGCTGTGATGTTCTGCTGTTTGCTATGTCTCTGGAAAGGAGACGCCCTTGAGAAATTTGCCTTTGAATCCCTTCGTATGTGGGAAAGCCAACTGCTTCTAATGGAACTTACCACTCAACCCTGGTTACTAACCATTTAATATTTCCTTCTCAATCTCTAGTACTCTCAAGACCTGCCTTTATATGTAGCCAGGAATGTGACAAATTCCATATCCTTATCTTGATGTTTCTGCTCACGAAATCTGAGACTGCCTCTCCCTGAGATGACTACCTCAAGTCAAAACTGATAACCTGAAAGAGGGTAGGAATATCAAGGGAAAAAACAGAGCTCAGTTAGACCTAAAGAACTCAGAGGTTTTACTAGACAGGACAGATTTTTATTACAAAACCTATTAAGCATGTTGCTTGTCAAAGCCCAAATTTATCTCAAGTAATAACAGACTGCTAAAAACAAATAAAAACAGAGAGGAAGTGTGAAATGACAAGATAAAGGATTTAATAAACACATTAACATCAGGGTGAAATTTTTCAAAGCGTATCCTTACTTTTAATAATAAAGCCTATCCCTAAATGTGTTCGCCATCCCACCACAACAATATGCACTTTTTGTGTGTGTGTCTGTGTATGGGTGTTGAAGATTAGAGACTGGGGCCAGTGGGGGAGGTTCAAATAGACGCAGGGCACTTGAAAGCAAATCAAAATTGTCCCCAATGAGCCACTTCCTGCTGGTGACTAAGCCTTCACCCAAACAGTCAAGAGGAAGGGGCATAAGCAAAGCTGTTGCAAACGACCATCCCGATTGTATCGGAGTGGAGACAACTAAGACAAACAAACTCAGGAAGTGGCAGAGGGTTAGAAACCCAGAGGAAATCCATGGCACAGAAAGGAAAGTGAAGAGATTGCTCCGATCTGCAGAAAGGTCACCTCTGGGTGGCACTGTGCCAAGCTTTTTCAAACCCACTTTATTTGGACTAGAACACAAAACTGGCACACACAGCTGGCGACTGCTGCAGAGGCTATTCAAATGTTAACGTTCTCAATGATAAACAGCCAAAAAAAAGTTCTGTGTAAGCAAATTGGAACAAACAACTAATCTAAAACTCGTTGCTAAGAGATGGAGAATTTCAGCCAAAACCATCCTGAAGCCCCAAGAATGCTTTATTTTTGATCAAAAAAGTACCTGTAGATGACGCCATGTTGGTGAAGAAACATGAGTGCTGATGTGACCTCGGCAGCATAAAAGCGGGATCGAGGCTCGTCAAATTTGCGTGAGCGTTGGATTTGAAACATTAGGTCTCCTCCATTTACATATTCCATGACGAAAAAGAGGCGGTCCTGAAATTAATTAAAGAGTGCTATTTAGCTAATTTCTTTTAGTGACATAAAGGACTGCATGAAGCTAGACTTTAAATGACTGGAGCATTTACATGAAGAAATGAAAGAAACTAAAGCTACAATTCTGAAAAAGGAGAAAGCCAACAATCAAAACCTACAAAACCTAAAGAAAATGAGATGAGTCTTAAAGTGAGAAATGAGAAAAAGGCAATCAAAATACTGTATTAAACAACACACACACATAAACCTCCACACATCAACAAATACATATGGAACTATAATCAAGTTCATATAATAACAGAGATACTTAAGTGATGTTATTTCTTTTATAATTTAGCCATGAAAACCATAGGTTTAGAAAATTTAGGCAAAATAATCCATGAAAAGTCAATTTTGTCAATTACTGACAGGCTGCTGGGCAAATTTCAGTCTTCTTTCTTCACTTCTCCCTTACCAGTTACGTTGTCTGCAAAGCATCTTCCCCAGATAATGTAAAAATTATTTAGAATTGTTAAGCTATAGAAACCAGTGCTGCCAATCTTGAACACTTACAAATGTTTTTCTTTATTGCCTCAAACCCTCATCATGCAATAGGATTACATTATTAAAATACATATCAGGTTATTTCTATTTTCTTCTAATGCTTATCACTTCCCTGTTAAAGCTTTCAAGCCTATTTCCACAGGCTAGACTATAAATGAATGTTCCTCAAGAATAGCAACTGAGATTGTCAGACAATCACACCATTAATCCAAAAGTTAAGCACAAGTTGAAATAGTCAGAACTGAAAATAGCAGTAAACTAAACATGTGCTTGTCATCTTGAACCATTTATTATCTAAACTGCAATGCAGGTGAAGGCATATGGAAAGAAATGACACACATCTACTTGATATAATTTGGATCAATTTTTTAAGTGTTTCTTACAAATTTTCTTTTTTTTTCCCAGTCTGTACTAATACCCCTAAATCTTCAACTTCTTGCCTGTTCACCCTTGGTTAATTCCCACTCCCCACTCCTTATTTCTTTACTGTTAATTATCTACAGCTACATGCACATGAGTTCAGTTACAGGTTGAGGTAATCCTGATGTGATATGACATAGACATTTCTCTCCCTGGTCACATGATTCACAGGTGAGCATGGGACTTCATCCCTCTGCAGCTCTGATGTCACACTGTAGTTTGGCTCTAGCTCCTAGTGTCTGGTGTGCTGGGTTGAAGAAAATGGGACAAGAGGTGACATTGCTTTGGACCAGGAAAAACAACAGAAGATCGAAGTTAATTAACCGCCCCCAAGTGAATCCAAGCCTGCAGATTACACAGTTTATATACATGAATCCAGAAATTCATAAATGTCTGTCATGGGTCTTTAATCATCTACTCTATGACTCAGACTCAGAGCACAGTACTTAAAAATACCCTTAAACTTAAGTGTGTGCATTAATGCTGCTCATTAAATGCCTAAATGTTATACTTATCAGGGATGCTTCCTGGAGGAGGCTAGAAATGTTTGTCTGACTTTTTGCTGATTACAGAAAGAGGATGCAGAAAAAAACTTTGTGCTTTTCCTCCTGTATTTTGGGAACACAGAAACTGCGGGACTGGATGAAATTTGGAAAGCCAGGTGAACTGGTATTCTTGTTAAAACATTGCTAACGACTTTGGTACATTTTCCAACTTTTCTTACCGTTCCCTAGGAAGGAAAACCTCCTGAAGAATACCATTAAAGCTTCTGGCTGCATCATACACTCAAAAGAGCATGGATTCAGAGCCGTGCCTTTGCTCTTTTTGCAATGCTCAGTACTGCTGATATGAAATGTTCAAAATCATAGTGCAGACCTTCTGAATTAGTGTAGGGTTTAACTATCATCCTCTTTGCTTCTTTAAGCAAAAATATGGGTCCTTGTGCTGGCTGCCTGATTCATCTTTGGAACCAGTAAGAATTATAGCTTTGCTTTTAAAAGAAAATCTGGTAGTTCTCAGATAGGATTTCAGAAGTTAGAGCTTGAGGGTAACAGCAATACAGTCAGGTTTGTGATGAAGTGAGTCAAAAGCGTAGCTGTACTGCTACTGGAACATAACGTAAGAGGATACAACATCCCCACGAAGAAGATGTGGGCACTGTTCTTTGTTAGGCTTCTCACTGCTGCACCACAGACTATCTCTGATGAGCATTTTCAAGTGTCCCTTTGCAGGTCTTTCCCTAAGATTATCTCACACAGATACAGTTCGGTGTTTCAAGCACAAAACCCATTGGACTGCAGGCTGAGGAGAGCACGACTAACATTTGGCTAAAGTAACTTCTCCTAACACTTGTTGATATTGACCTTTCTTACACTGCTATTTTAGCCATTCTAACTTTGAGTGAGATCAACAAGGAAAACAAAGCTGCAATTCCCATTCTCCTGAGCAGCCATACTTATTCCCAGCATTGTTATCATTTTGCTGCACCTATGACAAGTAGAAAACAAACAATGCTGATACGAAGTGATGGTGCTGTGCCGTACAGCTGTGACTCCCAAATGGTGACCCTCAACTTGTCATTGAGCTGGGAGCTGCTGCTCCCAACAGTGAGAACAATTGATTCACACAATTGTATAGATGAGGGCCATCTCCTAACATGGCAGGACAGACTGCTTTTTTCTCATATTAAATACTCTTGTTTGATCCAAACACTTTTAGTGAGGTTCACCAAGTGCCTAATTGCCAATTACTAATGTCAGTAGTTCAAGCTTCAAGTTCTTTCATTGTTGTCCAGTCTCTTTTAGGTGACTAACAGTTTAGCTAACTGAAAATTTAACCTGGACTCTTTAGCAGAGTATCTTGTCATCAGACAATCTGAAAAAAGGGTTTAGCAGTATTCCCTGAGCTGGACAGTGATACCTATCAATCATCTCTCTCTCTCTTCTATATCTTTCTTTTTGTGCACATCCCATTCTTAATTTGAAAGGGTATTTCTGACAGATTCTGGAGTTCACTTGACAATCTCATCAAAAGTATATCTACTAAAAGCAGATTAAACAGCTCAGTAATTGAATTTGTTCTGCTATTGAATTTTTCTACTACATATCTATACTTCAAGTCACTTTTTCAGCTTTCCTTGGTAAACATTTCAGGTTTCTACTGACAATTCACAGAAAAAGAAATAGTTTGAAAGTTCTGTTCTCTGTTTACAGAGAAAGCCCACTAGCATGGAGGAAACACTAAGATGCACAACATGCACAAGCACAGGAGACCAGAATTTCAACATTAGAAGGTATCATCTTCTTTTGATGAAATATATTCAGTCCCTATGGAAACTACTGTTTTTAAAAGCACTCTCTGGTCTTTCTTTTTGGTAAGGACAATGATGTGATCAGCTGCGACTCACATTTGCTTGAAAAGAAGATGCAAGAGAAGAGAGAATATTTTATGAATAGGAGCTGAGATTGACTTTTTTTAAATTTACATAAATAAAATTGTTGTTTGTCTCAACAACAACAGACACACTATTGTGATTTTTGCACTCAATCTTTTTTTTCATATCTTTCATCAAACGTTAATGTTCAAAATACAGGTTCCCAACCCTTTGACTCCTTTCTTTCTGTCATGGTGTAAGCACGGAGTGACCCAGAGAAACTTCTGAGTTCAATGCAGAGAGGATGAAATCCTCCCAAATAGTAGCGAACTAACTGTATTATTCCTGATTTTATGCATCTTGCTACATATACCACCAGGAGTTATTCAAACATTGAAGTATGAGAATATAAAGTGAGTACCTTTAAGAATTATACATTAAGGGACAACGCAGTGTTTACTCAGTTAAAAATGAAATACAAGGTATGACTTTATTTAATCAATTGTGTTCCAAGGGAAAATTGAATGGCTTTGGTTTGGACATTATTTTTGAACTTTGTTTTCATAACATTTGGGAAGTATGTTTTGATGAATAAAATAAATGTAAAGCAGTCCTGGGAACTCTTTAATTATATAAACTGAAATAAAAGGCAAAATTACAAACAAGGACATTACAGACTAATCCTCTCTTGGCACCTATAAAGCAAAAAAAGTACTGCAAAGTAAGTTAATATGTTTTCTGAAGTAAAGTAAACTAATATGTTTTTGGAAGTAATTTGATTCTTTTTCAGGGTTTATTTTAGCCCTTAATCATACTATTTTTCCTTGGATTTCTCAAAAGATATGGTTGAGTGAGAATACTTAAAATAACAAAAGGAAACGAAAGCAGAGCACAGTGCATGAGTAAGAGATTTTAAAAGAAAACTGGATATGAAATAAACAGGCTAGGAGTTTAAAAAAAAAAAGTTCAACTCCATATTTCCACAGTATTTTCTGATCATAAATCTAATTGTCATACTGGAATGCACAATGGCTGTCTAATATATCTTTGATTCGAGTCTCACCTCTCGACTTTCTTAATTGAGAGTCCCCTACATGCTTTGTGTCATCAAAAATGGACACCAAAAGCAACCTTTTTTCTAGTCCTTGTTCTTATCACTAAATGGAGGAGTATGTTTACTAGTTAAACTAGAAATCTTGTTTCATCTCTCTCATTCCACTCCTTTAATTTTGTCCCAATTTAATTTTTCATCCTTCTTGACATTCAAAATAGCCACCCCCGATCTACAGTAAATCCTTCTAATACTTCACGCTTTATTGTGATTATTACCATTCTCTGATTATTAGTTTTATTTATATCTTTTTTGTTTATATCTGACTATGTATGATGTGCACTCCTTGCCACTTTATATTTGCTTGGGTTTAGGTGTTATGAATTTCACTGGACAGAGGTTCCACCTTTGTTCTTTTGGAATATTGTACATGTTTTTAACTGGAAAAAGGAGGGGAAATTTCCAGAAACATCAATAGCAATAAAATCTAAGGACATAACAGATTCAATCCAGCTCCTCTTTGTGGAGGTGTGATTAATGACCAAGACCTTCCTACTTGTAAGACCAGACAATCTTGCCAATCAGTTCTGGTTTAACAGATGACACTATACAGTCTATTAGTTGTTTAGATGGGGAATAATACCATTGTTAAGGAACAAGCTTCTACGTAAACGCTGTATGAAAGGTTAGCCATGGAAAGACTTTGATGTATTGTTTACATTAATTATTTTGTAGATCTTAAAAGACTTTTTAAAAATTGTTATTAGTCATTAACCCATCTGTCCTTTGTTTGTTTTCCAATTAAAATCTCATTAAATTGCAGTCTACAGACAATCCATTGATAGATATAAAACCATGTACAATTATCACTTCAATCTGAAGAGTACAAACATTTTTTTCTCTTTCAAACAAGTGCTAACAGTTGGGGGACCCCATATGCAGTTCAACATAGCCTCATTACTGAAACATTACCAAACAAAAATAAATCATGTAATCTGTCTCCCAGTTTCAAAACTGAGATGTGCATCCATGGCACAAGCCTGAGAACAAATCTTTTCACTACTGTATTTTGTCTCCCAGTTCAACTTTTGTAATACTTAACATCATTCAGGAAAGGCAGTGAACATGGACTCAAGCAAAATTCACAATTGATAAATCTTAGCAGCCCACTCCAACAACCATTTTTTCCTTCATTTATGTTTTCATACAATTGGCTGTGAGTAAATTCTTCCTGATTCTCACTAGCTCCCTAAACTAAGTTCTTTGTATGAATACAGATTTTTCTCCCAATTTCAGAAAGTTGCATTTGAATTAGATTTCTTCAGAGGCCCCTGAAAGCATCAAGGAAACCAATCTGTGTATCAAATACAGGTAAATGTAAAATAGTTCACATTCTAGTAGACTACTGTTACATAATAGGATATGTTTAGCCACTAAACTTGTTGCAAAACAAAAGACAACTTTTATTGCTCAAGAAGTCAGGTAAATATATCACCTTGGTATGCTCTGTAAGATGATATTTTATTCATGTCTTGCATGTATGGAATTCTTCTTCAACTAATACAAAACTGTGATTACTTAACACTATTTAAACAGGATGCTCAAACAGTTTGTTTAAAATTACCTAAAACTACAGCAACTGTCCCACCCCTCAGAACTTAAATAAACATTTCCTGCTTCTGATGGAAATTGCACAGGCATACTGTACACAAAACTATGTGCAAACCTTCACCACTCTGAGACAAAGACTAACCAGGATAGCAGATTCATTTTCCACAATCCCAGCATTAGGAGGGACAAACATAAATCCAAGAGAAAAACCAGGTACAACACTAAAGAAAACAACAAGAAGCTCTCTCCTGTTCTTGTGATTCCTTTTTGAAGTTCACAGCAACAATCTCCAACAGGACACTATGACATGTTATCTGTCTCTGATTTCAGTGTTTATACTCAGGGCTAATTGTGTTGTTTTTCCTGTTCTGTACCAGGGCTTTCAAGGAGTTCCAAATAAGAAGGGAACAATTTCTACGAATCCCATATTTCTTGGAATAAATGACCTGTACATAGGAACTGCTATTTTAAATTTTGCATGAGATGTCTGCATCTTTCACTTAACACAAAATGCTTATGTTCAGATTTCGTATTAGAGGATTTGTTGTCAGCCCGACACTCCAGATTTCTCTCAAGCTGGTGAGTACTATTATATTTAGGGCTGGTTGATCAGTTTTACTCAGCCTTGCCCAGTAATTTCAAATTCTTTTTTTTTTTTTGCCCTTGCAAAAATTGCCTCAAAGTTAAAACATAGACCAGAGAGAATCAGAGAACCACACAAAACTGGATAAGGAAGCCTTGCAAGGTCATCTAGCTTATCCCATAGCTGACAAGCAGGATCAGCTGTACCTAAGCTAAGGGGAACAAACCTTTTCAATGCTGCAAGGCAGTCTCTGGACACTGTAAGCCAAAGATCTAAAACTGTGAACCTGAACAGCCCTGCTGAATGGACTCAATTTGGCCCACAAAGACCTAGAAGCAGGAGCCTCTGCTAATCTGGTCTGCCAGAGGGCAAATGGGTTTGTCTGCATTCCACTGCAGTGGAGTCTCATTTCTGCCAGAAATACCTTGCTCCCTCCTCAGTCCCCTTGTCACCAGCAAAAGCCAGTAGTGAATGATATTCCTTGAACATACTCTGCCTCGCAGGTCAAAAAATTGTATCAGTTACTGAAAATAAACTGATCTTCTCTTAAAAATCACCGCTGATAAGCACTCCTTCGCCTCCTCTGGCAGTCTGTTTCAGTACTTGCAGAAAATACCACTGGGAACCCTTTCACTGCTGCAAATCATTTGCATTATTTCTTATTCTAAACTTACTCAAAGTATCAATTTCTAGCTGTGCTGGAAGTTATATAATACCTTTAGAGAAACAATTCTGTGCTTTCCACCTTTGTTTCCTATAAAAAGAACTGGTAATTGTTTTTTCTTGATTTTACAAAATTGATTACAGAATATTTCTATTCTGATTGTAGAGACCTCAGATATTATGTTAGTTGAGAGTCTGTGGGATAAAAACCACTTCTAAAACCTTGAGAATGGTTTCAAGAATAGCTGACCTTTCTTGAGACACTCAAAAATCCCTTTGCACCCTATCATACCATACCATGTGAATGGCCAGAGAAAGCTACAAATCAAATGCAGTTAGTTTTCAAACCCTGCTTTCAGAATCAGTATGGAGATTTTCAAATGCTTTACAGTCTATTAAAGTAAAGACCTGCCTTGCAGCATTTACTCAGCTATAATGTGAGTTGCTGTAAAGGAGTTTTTAAGCAAGATGTCTGTCTGAGATCTCTGTATGCCATAAAGCAGTCCTGGTATGTTGCTTTTGTCATGGGAGATTTATGTTGTCTCCTTATGGAATATCCATGGATACTGGAACAAAATGGGGTTCTTAACATGTTTTTCATGCCTCCAACACATCCCATAGTACTATTCAACAAGGAAAACGTGGCTAGTGTTATGTATCTTGAGATAAATTGGCTGGCTGGAGTGAGGGACTTACTATGTACCAGCAGTAGGTCACAGAACCACGTAAGTAACATGTTAATGATTCAAAGCAGGAAATGTTATCCAGGACCTCACCTATACTTTGCAAAAAGTTCAAGGGATCATTAAATTTTACCTAGACCAGTACTCAAGAAGAAAGTTTTATCTGTGGCAGTTCCAAACACATATCCAGCAATACTCTAAGACTGTCCAAAGTGAAGACAGCCTGTCCTGAATTCACTGAGAGTGAAAAAATGTGTCCTTTGTTTATCACCCCAGCACTAATTCTTCTAGAAAAGTTTACTTGAGTGTTTCAATTATTGAAAGACTCTAATCCCACATCACTGTGGCAAGCAAAACTCGTGCACATTGGCATCACTTCTGAAATGTATGTGTCTTCAACTGTACCATAAATGCTGGAATATGAGAAAGCATGGTTATGAATAAAACCTATACCCTAGACTCTGCAACCAGCAATCATATGTAGCTCAGAATCACAGATGAAATTTGCCTCCCTCACATAGACCTTTTTCCTGTGCAATGTATGAACACTGATCTTGAATGCAATCTTCCTAATGTTTTCTCAGATAATGAATTTTGTCAGATTACTATCTGGACCAAATTTACTATGCATTGGATTAGCTGGTGTATCAGGCTCATACTAGCTCTAGTAAAAAGAAAATATCATCCAAAATTTAATTAATCCTGTTTTTTAAAAAGGATGAAATTTAGAGTAATTCAATGTTGCACAGAGACAGCAGGTGGAGAGTTGTCAGCCTGCTCTCCTCCATAGAGCTCTCATTTTACTTACTGAGAATATGACATAAAATTCTACCTCTCAGTTGCCTGAATAGACAAAATTTCATATTCAGACCTTAATATATTGTCATGTGATAGCAAAAACGTTCATTTTTTAAATGTTCATTTCATTTTTCCTGCCTCCTTTAAATTAAGAATTACAATTTTGGTTTTTGTTCTTGGTCACTGATGGACATTATACCTCCTCCCCAAATGAATGTTTTCTATGTGACACCCATAATATAATATAATATCTCATTTTCTGATACAGTACCTACAGACCTTAGTGGTGAGTCTCTCTTTAGCTCAAATGGGGTTGAGATCAGGATTAAATTTTTAATACTGTAATACGTGGAATTTATTAGACAAGGGCATGCAATGAAAATGCTGAACAAATGATGTGCATTTGCATTTCATCAGTTCAATCCCCTACCTTCTAACCTCAGAAATTAACAAAAAGACTTCTAAATTTGGGAAGATCTTAACCCCAAATTACCCTGGATGGATATGTGTTGTGTTGTCCCTGGATTTTTCTGGGAGCTGGGGCAAACCTTTCAGTGTGCTCCCAGCTGCAGTGTTGGTAGCCATGGGCTCCATGATGAGCTCAGGGAAGGGGCACTCCCTGGGTAGCAGCCCTGCTCCCTGCCTGCCCCCTGAAAGGCCAAGCAAGCTCCAAGAGCAAGGACCCCAGAAGGGTCCCAGCTGGTGTAAAACAGTTCTTGTGCCCTTTCTCTCATATAAGGGAGAAACATAACTGGAATCCTCTGCAGAAATGGCATGTTTTGTAGTTCTAGTCACTTCAAAAGGGGTATCAAGTAGGAAAAGCTTCTCAGGCCATTTCCCTAATACCTTCATTTGATGACAGATAAGCTGTGAAAAGCGCCTTTTATGAAATTCTTTGATCTCATCTTCTTTTAGTGTTGTTTGGAAAAAAGAACTGTTCTGGTGAGTTAAAGACCTCTCATTTAATGGCCTGATGCACATGGCAGAAAATGATATCAAGCCTGTAAAATGTCATTATGCAGAAAATGTTACAATGTGCAGGGAGCTATTAATATGCCTTTGTTCTGATTCTTATAGGAAAAATATAAATACTGTCTTCCAAATAGAACTAACTATAAAGTTTTTGAAGCCACCTCAGAACTCCTAAGAACAACTTTTAACCTGTTTACTAAGGAGCTTAGAGATGGCACATGTCCTAGGTGTTTCCTCAGCTCCTAGGCTGGCTCCAGTACCTTTCTTGACTTTGCAATTCCTGTTTTCTTATGCTGTTTGGGCATCTAGTTTATGTCTTTGTGCACACAGGGAAACACATCAAATGCTTCAAAACTAATAGGGAACACTCTGGAGAATGCAGCCAGTTGGTCCAGCAGCAGTGATATCAGAAGGGAAAGGAACCCAGCTAAGGAAGATAATGAAAATGACAGGACAAAATACCCATCTGGCAACGAGTTTCTCAGAAATTATCCAATTATTGCAAAAAACCCCTCAAAAAGCCAACCAGAAGTAATCAGCTGAGTGGGCAAGTTCTCAGATCACAGTCATGATACACTGGCAACAGTGCTCTTTGTTTCTAGAAATGCAATCAGCTGGCTGGAAGGCAGAAGTTGTCTTCTCAGATTTATGCAACTGCCAGTTGTGATCTTGGAGAAATCTACAATGACTTTAGCAATGAGTTACTTGTATACAAGCTATCAAAAGTTGTCTGTTGAGAAATGACTTCTAGTCACATATACCAGGATCAGGCATACTGAACCCAAATGGGCAGACTGCAGCAGAAATACATGAGGACATTTTATATTTACGTTTCTCCGTTTACATTTTCAGAATTTGTCAGAAAAGAAAGCATAAATGTATAGGTATTTCCTCTCTTCCTGTGCAAGAACAAATTCTTGCCACTGCACCAGACTGGGAAAGAAGAGTTTTCTTGCATTGCAGAATTTAGCATTGGGAAAACCTGCTCCTTTTCCCAGGTCAGAATTCTACTTGCCCATGAACAGAGTATTGGACAATGCAGAGGGAAAGAAGGCAAAGAAAACAGGTGAAAAAAGTTATTCAAACATTTGTTATGTTATCCTGTAAGTTAACTTGCCTAATAGGAGCTTGATATGAGCATTAGTGCATTTATTAAGAAAGGAGTAAACCAGAATTCTCCAACAGCTTTCAAACTTCTTTCCCTGTAATGTGGGAATGAGTGTTGGAAAAACTGTGCTGCAGCAGGGCCAGCTTCTTTACGTACTGCCTAGGTATGCCATTTATGATGCTCTATGCACTACAGACATTTGCTACTAGATATTCTTCATTTTTTAAAATTGTTATTTCTACCTAAGTAAAAAAAGAGGGATGGTGAAAAGACTGGTACTTCCTCCACAGATAATTGGTTTTTTTTCTGAAAAAGACTAATAAATGAAACTAGGAAAATGAAGTACAGGCACTAAAGTGAGGACTTTTACCAATTTCACAGTACGAGCTTCTTATTCTAATAATTTCACAGTCTCTAAAAGTCTCTAATATTTAATGTTTCCATCTTTGCATCTTCCTCATACCTCCTTAGTCTTACAACCAACTCAATTACTTTGCACTAAGGAAAAAAATCCATGATTATTCACTGATGCACCGAGAAGAACACTGTATTTTGTATTCAGCAATTTTACCCAAGTCAGAGCACAATAAAACATTCTCTAGCCTTGTTTTAGGACTTGATTTTCCAACTTTTGTACATTGGACCAGGCCACTGACTCCTATGGGACCCCTTGTGAGATTAAGTGTTAAGGAATTGACTTACACTTTTAGAAAGTTTGTGACGGGGGAGGACAGGGAATCCTGTGCTCCTTTCAAAAGAAGGAGATGAATGAAGTCTTTGGCAACATAAAGATACTCAGTACAGAGAAACAGCTCTTCTGTATTATGTGAAGCGTTTCAGTAATGTTCCCACGTACTTAAAAACGAAGGTCAGCCAGTGACAACATTCAGTTCTAGCTTGACAACACAGCAAGAAACTTGTATTGCACTGTGATCATCCAGATGGAAAATTTATATGAGATACTGTCATATCAGTTCATAAACTATGCCCTAGATGCCAGAAATAACTAAAAGTCTAAAGCTTACTTGAACATGATGTTCTGAATAGAAAAAGTAATTGCATTTGTACTAAGAAAACCTTCCTGAGGATTTAAAGTTCCTTAAAATGAGACATTAGCATTGACTAACTGTGTTTCTGCTCACATGAAAAAAAACCAAAACAAACCAGCAGTTTGTTTTGCTGTTTTTACCAAAGACACTTTCTTTTTGGGAACTTGGCTAAGCCAAAACAAAATAATTATGACAGCAAAAATAAAGGTGTGCTTTTCTGATGTAAGTTAAGAAATGTTTCCATTCAGAAATGTCTAATTCCAGATTTTTATTTTTCAGGACCCCTCTCTTCTTACAGGTATTGACTCATAGTACTCTGACAGGCACATTATCATGCTGATGCTTATTTCCTCAAACTCAAGCTCAGTTCTTTACACTGGGCATATTAAAATAAAAAATCATAGCAAATATATATTATTACTAATTGTCATCAAATGCCATAACAAGATTAAATGAAAGACCAACTTTCTGCTTATACTGCTCTTAGTAACACAGACTGAAAGCTTCTCTGCACCAGTACTTGGTATATGCAGAGAAGGGATATAATTAGGATGTACAGGGAGAAATAGCACAGCAAATAGGCAAAGAAACATTAGAAGAAGTGTTTGCGGGGTATCTGCCGCCTAATCTGAGAGACTCGCAGCCTTTGCCGAATGCTGGAGCCACTGATGAAGCCTCAGGAGCCAACTACCTTTACTAAGCTCCAGGGGTTGCATGTTAAACCTGACCTTTTACAGGTGCCCAGCTTGCTTCCCACTGAGCAAGCTTCAGAACACTGACTACAGCATTGGAAAAAAAGATGCTCATCCACACTTTGGAAGCATAACCTTCATTGAGACAGGATAACACAAAGCTATCACTGAATGAGGCTATTTAAGAAGAGAGAGGCTAGAAATTCCTAACTTCATGGCCAGTGCAAGGCCAGCCACAAAAACTATCCTCTCTTTTTCTTCCCATGCATCACCTTTTTTATTCCTGGCCTGTCCCAGGTTACTGTTAACAGAAGTTTCATTAAATAACAATGATAATATATCATTGTTTCTCAAGTGTTTCAGGGCTCTTCCTGAAACCTTGCTGTGGAAACATGACAACATCAGAATTCCCTTGTCATGGGGAGATGGAGATCAGTACGAAGAGCAGCTCACAGACAGAGCTTCTGCCCTGAGTAAATGTTCTGAGCAAATCCCTGCACAGCCTCTGTTGCTAAGCAGAAACCAGATAACCTGCTCTGCTAGGGAGCAGCTGCCAGAGAGGGAAACTTAACCTTCATATGCTCTCTCCTGTGCCTCTTGTACACACCACTATTCCATCCACAGACCCAGTGTTTTATGCTCTGTTTTGATCTCATGCAGGAGAAAAAAAACACAACAAAAAGGAAGAATGAAATTATGACAATGAATAAAGACTAACAAAGTAAACATTAAACGCGATTAATACAAACTCAAATAGATATGTCTACTTCAAATTAACTAATATATGGCCAGCTTCCCCTACGCATCCAGAAAATGCTAAGAGACCAAAATATAGAGTGTGACCACATCAACTGATACAAAGAGATGAGGACCATGACAGACTACCTCAATAAAGGACCCTGAGCTAAGATGAGCCCTGTTATCTTCTGCAGCCTCCAATGTAGCATTTATATCCTTCTTCCACTTACAGAATTGCTAATGATAGAGTTCAGGGCCCTGAGGGCACTGCCAGGCCCCAGTGGCCCTGTCTAGTCTTCCCTGGGGAGGGACATCCCCTTAACATTGCATTTGGGTCCAGCCCAGGGCTGTAGGTGTGCACCTCTGGCCCTGGCTCCCAAGTGAACCCTGGCCCTGTTTCATGCCCCCATCCTGCTGGGGGCTGCCAGTGGACATCCTGACCAACAGACAGCTCTGCTTGTCACATCTGGACTCTGTAGCCAGGTCTGCATTAGCTGGTCAGAGGGGCCTGTGCTGGGTCATGAACAGCCCCTGGTGCTCAGGCTTGCTCCTACTCTCACTGACAGTCTGTTGTTATTTCCAAAGGTATGAACAAGTTGAAAGCAAGGGTGATTAAATTTATACACTCAAAAGAAGGCAATTAATGTTGGCACAATGTGATGCCCAGGAATTTCAGGTACAGGAAGATTTTCTCTGTGAAGCACAGATGGTCCCTTACATGACTTAATCACTAGCCAAGCTGAGTCTGGGAAAGACAATGGAGGGATAGATAGATTACTGTGTAGATGGCAAGTCCCTTTGAGGTTACAGATGAGAACTTTGGCCTGGATTGAGTAAGGCTGATCTCCCCCTAAGACTCAGTAAAATGTTAGTAGCTTTTACAAACAGATCAGCAAGTTTCCCCTGAAGCAAAGAGCAGGGACACACACAGTAAGGGAAGCCATGAGGACACCACCAACAGTCACTGACCTCTGATTTGGGCAAAGCTTTTGTGAGATCAGATTTGCACCTGCTGCTTGGATCAGTGTATGTATGGAGGCTTTGGGTTGCATATATCCACTGGGCAACTTCAGTGTGTACTGAAGCATGGTCAGCTGAAAACATCAGTCCTGTAAATACATGCTTGTATGTGGAAAGGATTGCACCTTTTGAATATACATTTATTTTACTGATGAGGTCTCCAAATTGAGTTAAGTTTGTTAGCTGCTCAATGAATTTCTATCTTCCTTTAGAGAAGTCTTTTGATACACAGCAAACACAGACTTCAACTTATCTACTGTGTCTATAGTCTTTTGAAATTATCTAGAAAACTGCTTCTTTGATTTGTTCTTTAGCTGGTTAAAGGTTAAAAAGCTTTAAAGAACACAGCATTTATTGCAACATCAAAGATGATTACAGAATAGCCTGGCAGTTTACTTCTCTGCAGAATGCCCATAAAAAAGAAAGATGTGTGCATCAGGAATTTGCAGAATGTGTTGCACTATAAGATAAACTGAAAAAGGAATGTGTATGTGCATAAATGCAGTAAAGTTCCTATTTTGACATTTACTGAAGTAGCTGAAGTGGTACAATTTCTTTTGTAAATCTAGAAGGAAAGATGTTTATGAGAAATACTTGAAGAGATGGCAGAGTAGATCCAAGTCAGAAAAGTTTCATTCCAGGTTATATAGAAGATGTGAGAGGCTTCAAATGACAAGAGAGAGAAATTACAGGGTGGAGACATTCAATTTACACTAGACTCTTGCTATTTCTACCATCACAAAATTTTCAACCATCTGGTGCCACTACAAGCAGAGAATGCAACCACACAGATGGGACAAATTAACCTCAGAACCTGCTCATGATTCATGAAGTTTACAAACATACCCTGCTCAACAATTTCAGCAAATAATTGGAATTAAAGTCCCCTCAAAACTACTTTTTATTTATTCACCTCAAAGAAATTAAAGGCAAACCTGTATAATGTAAACTCCAGTTCACTCTAAAGGTAAGTTGCAGTAATGATGTGTGCAGAACTTCTAGAGTAGAAATCCACTGCACAAAGGAGTGTAACAATATGAGTGAGATTAAAATCATCACAAAGATTATGAGATGAATGTGGAACTGCTATTTATCAAATCCTGCAATATTAGAACTGGGATATTGTTAAGCACTAAAATGGGTAAAAAAAAGTGTTTCTTCATAGGAGTTTGCTGCTGTAGCTGTGGAGGCAGACTGTACCAGATACTACAAATATGAATTAGAAACCTATATGGACAACAAATACGTAAGCAGATACTAAAAGGGATAAGGTAGAATATCCCATTTTAACATCCTTCTACATCTCTGGATGCTGCTGGAGTATGAAGGGAATAGACTGCAAAGAGCAGCAGTTACATGACCCCTCTAAATAACCTCTTATTGCATTGTGCAGTAGCAATAAAGTGGATTAGAAAGACCACTGATCTTACTTGGTAGGACACTTTTTATTCTCACAGGTTGCAAAAAAATTAAGTGATTTATATACATATATAAAGACATTCAGAAAATGGAAAAGGCAGCAATGTACCTGAAGAGTAACTATATTACTATATTAACTATTTTAATAGAATCTGCAGAAGGATTCAAATTATGATTGCAGCAGCTTGAAAGAAGAATGACAGCCTAAAACAAAAGGGTCATGTTTATTCTGGAAAAAAGACTGAAGTTTACCTTGTTTTGGGCTGTCAGGCTCTGAACATTTTTCATTTAGGATTCATGAACTAATATCAATGTCTGGAAATATTAAAAATAAAAGAATGAACAGGAGTTGTGTGTATCAAGCCCCTAAACCCTGTAAAAGAATTTCAAAGCCTTTTCCTCTCCATCTATCAATGAACTGTGATATCTGCTAATGTGCAACAATTCATATCAAATGTAAAAACAATGTGAAAAAACCTCTACTAATCAAGCACAAGCTTTCAATAAAAGCCTGTGCTTTCAAGAATGTAGTGGGATAATAAAAAATATATAACTTCTTTTAGAATATCATGTAGTGAATAAAACACATTAATGTTTCAAGCCTTCAATCAGATGGATTTAGAGACTCTGCATCAATTGAAATGAGAATTTGAATAGATTCAACTGCACAATGGGACATAATATTTTTACTGTCTCTTTTCCCTGTACATATTTTCTGATTACACTGGAATACTAGGAACAAAGCCAGGGATGTACACCCCCTATACATTGATTTCAATCGTAGGTTGAAGCAAACAAACAACGCCCCCAAA
>VXBB01024218.1:145072-214520 GCA_013399915.1 Illadopsis cleaveri | reverse complement strand
CCATCCAACCAACAAAACTCGACCAGAAAATCCAGTTTACTTTGAAATACATGCATTTTTCTTTTCTAACATGGGATGACCTTTAGCTTCTTATTGCTCAATGAAAAAAAAAGTTGACACTGACTCACAAAAAATGCTTCCATTCCCACATAAGGTGGGCTTTTTTTTTTTTCTTTCTAACTTTATAGCCAAACAAGACATATTTCTACATCTACAGTAATAAAACAACAAAATTATTTCAGCTGCTGGAGTTCAGGAAGTAAAACAAAAACACAATGCCAGAGTAAGAAAGAAAACTCCTAGCTTTCCATCTCTTTTTTTCGCTCTCCACATTTATTACCCTTCTGCTAGAAACAGCTATTTCTTAGCTAGGAACAGACCTTCATCACAATTTAACAAGTTATTTTTTAGGATGATATTGCTTTGCTAGCTTCAAAGTGCTTTCTGGTCCAATCACTCTGGTCATGTTGATATGAGTGTGAAGCAAGTCTGGGAGCAAGAGCACAGACAGCACTTAGGGATGTGCATTTTGTGAGGGTATGTGTAGTGGTTTACATGTTGCATTAATGTTGGAGTTCTACAGAATATGAAGAGATTTTAACAGTACTTCAAGAGCATAGCAGCAGGGAAAGTCTTTCCTGTCTGGCAAGTCCAATCATAAGATGCCCTTTGCAGCAAAGTTGCCATCAGAATGAGGATGGTCCCTCCCCACAAAATGAAAAATAATTCCTTTATCTGAGTGTCCTTTTAATCACCATTTTTTCTGTCTAGCTAGAAGCTTAATAAGCAATTTACTACTACTGTAGAACTTTTTTATACTTTTCATTTTCCGAGTTCTTTTCATTTTTGAAATCAGTGCACCCCTGTGGTGAATTTCCACTTTATTATAAGTTACCAAGGAATCAGAATCAACATAATCAGCTTCTTTTGCACTTTTCATATTATCGTTATTGGTGAGACAGCAGTCTTACTCTTACCAAGACAATAGTGACAAAACAACTGCTTTTACTAAACACTTTAAACTTTAAATTCCACAAACTCCACATCCATAAGCCATAAAAACTGCAAAGCAGTTTTTTTGACCATGTGTCAACAATATAATGCTCCACAAGCGACTGAAAGCAGATGCCCTTCTCTTCCAGCCACCAAACTTTAGTTAAATCCACCCTGCCAGAAAAAGAGTCTAAGTGTAATATCAAAGGTTTCCCCAGGAGCCCTAAAGGCAGTCTGGCAAAAATCACTAAGGGTCCATTCACCACTTGGTGATTGCAGGAGTGTGTTACCCTTCATCCTGCTCCTTCTAAGGCCTCAAAGCAGCTTCTTCACAGCAAGCAAAACAGGCACCTCAGACCTCCTCAGGTCTGTTACATGAGATTCTACTACAGCATGGAGATAAAACCATACCCAGGAAATTGCTATTTAGACTTACTGTTACTAAATGATGAAAAAAAAAAAGAAGAAAAAACAATTTTAATTATACAGAAACTAGAGGAGATGATGGTTAAAAAGAGTGAGACAGGTTGGACCTGGTTTAAGTAATCATTTTTGCTAAACTCTGTCAGCCAGCAAAACAGGTCTTACCACTTTTTCCCTGGTGAGGCTTAGAAGTTGGCCCTTTTACTTCACTTAAATTTAGTCTTCTTTTATTGAAAAAATATTTAACATCCTGGACAGTGAATTGGTTGCTTCCAAGTGTTTCTTTCCATAACAACACAACGAGCTGCTGGACTTTTGCCAGGGATCTTGGCTTATTGGAAGGACAAGGCGCTTAACCTTCCGAAAGGGGTGGCCATGGAAGTGTCCCCAGTTGCACTGTGCTCTCTGCAGCTTACGTAGTGTTCCAGTGCTGGTTTATTTATGTCTTACCAGAGTAGAAAACATGCAAGTTTAAGTAAATTGAGGTCACAAGATGTAGTAAGCTTCTACAAATCTAACCCCAACATGATATTAAGTTCTTGGCAAGCTTTTAGTAATATGATCTCATATAAAAAAATAACCTTTTCACTGGTATGAGCAAGTCAAAACTCTCTTGAATCAATGGATCTGTGATTACATGGACCTGCCATGAAGCTGATATATTGTGTTTAACAGCACTGGACACTGAACAAGTGAACTGCTATGGTACTGCTACTTGATACTATTGTCTATGTGCAAACAGCCATTAAGCTGAGTAGGATAAAATACTGACTCAAGCCTTTATACAGTACATAAATTGAAACTTCCTTTGAAGGTTAAGAAAATTATTTTTTCTATTTTCATTACTGGTTGCAATTTTATTACTTTGATGAGGACTGGCAGAAAAGCTGTTACACAAGATAATGAATATTTTGTTTTTTAAACTCTAACTAGAGAGAGAAAATATTCTTACATGATTTGTTCTTGGGATAGAGAATGAGAACATTTCTATTCTATACTAAATCAATCACTCTTGTTTATTCCACCTGTTTAAAACTTTACAAATCTCTAAAAGCATTTCAGCCTAGTTAGTTGAATCCAAAAGAGAAAGAAAACCTTTGTTTAAAAAACATAAAATTACAAAAAAAGGGAATTGTGTAAAACCTAGCAAGATTACAAACAATAAGTTGAAACTAAACATTCTGACAACACAACACTTGTTTTCATTTCTTTCCTCGTAGCACATTCAATTTCTTAGAATTCCATTACACTTTATCGAGATTCATATGATCAATTATATAGTTATATCTACTTAGTATTTGCTCAGCTAGAACACTGGATGATTCCTTTAGTATAAATTCTTTTTCCTGGTACAAAAGGATAGTTCAGTTGCTAAAAGAATGATAACCTTGTGATGCTATATATCTGGGGAGAGCTGCAGGCAGTAACAGGTTTACTCTCCAAGCAGAGTTACATTTTGACGCAGACCCTTTGTCATCTCCTGGAATGACAGAGAGGGAGTGAAGGAGAGAAGTAGCTGAGGAATAAACTTGCAGTACAATATTTTCCAGACCCAAGAAATTTTACTAATTATATAGTCAGACTTGGCATTATTCATTTCTTTGTGAACAAAAAACAACTTTCTTCTGTGTAGCAGAGGAAAACTAATACATAAGGTTCGACAGATACTACACATATTCATGAGGTACACATCCTTTCACCATCAGCTTAAACTGCAGAAATAAGAAAAGCTCACAAATTTAAGTGTAATGTTATCCTGATTGGTGCTTCTCTTTACAATAGGCTTCAAGAATCACATATTTGGGGATCCAACACCAAAGTGTCACACGCTCTCTGAACAGTTCTGATTAAGCCACCAAGTGCTCTGCAACGTTCTGGCAAGGTGAACCAACATTTCTTCTATGTGGAAAATCAGACAAATATTTTTCCTAACAAGTTATGTCATTCACTCCTATTTGCAGACTATCGCATAGGTGAGAGTCATAGGAGTTCACTTTTGATTTCCTGGGCTTAGTTCTCCTGCAGTTAGTAAATTATTAAGAAACATTTGAACTATATTTCAATATTTCTAGCTGATGCTTTATACAGCATTCTGGCAGTTGGAAACCATTAACTTGATAGCTTCTCTTTATGAATAGGTGTCCATCACTTAACTGAGCTGACTGTATTTCAAATACGATTTTGGGTTTAAATAGAAAATGGGGATTTGTTTTCCCTTAAATTTTGATTGCAAGGCCATCCTCTCTTATTCCTGGAAGTGTTCATGACACAGTCACTTGCTGTGCTGGCTCTCTTCTGGAGAGTTTAGTGGGTAAATTTTGAGAACTATTTATCTCTGAGATAATACATCACAGCAAACTTTTTTTTTTTTTAACTGTTTCTTTCTTACTGAGTTTCATGGTTCTTGTCTTCATAGATTTATTCCTTTTTTCCCTAATCGTAAAATAGTCCAGGGAATGGCTAAAATAATAACATCAACACTTTTACCATCCATACTTTCTACCACTCAGCATCAAGGTGATAGGTACTGATGAAATTGCCCCTGGATTTGCCTTTTCTGGACAACTGACTTAAAATTATAAATGCTATGATGCAATAGCAATCTGTCAAAACCTTCTGTATAAAATAACTGCCAGTTCTATAAATTAATATTTAAATTTCTGTCATGCTGGATTCAAACACTAGAATTCTCATAACTTTTCAATCACTTGTGCATTGGCTTAGTTATCTTTTAGGGACTTGGCTTTATAAAACCAAGTTTTAAAAATCTTCAACTACTGCTCATATGCAGCTCCAGAAATATTTTAAGAAAATCAGATCAGCTACATTCAAACACAGTGACTTTAAAATTAACATATTGTTGCACAGGACTTTTTTTTTTTTTTCTTTAGCCTTTAAGGAATATCAGAAAGACTTCATAAACATAGCTTCACTCCCCTCTTATTTCAATGACAGTGCAACAGAGACGCACATTAAATGGTAGCTCTGCACGCTATCTCACACTGGCCAGGTGGGAACACTAGGCTGAAGTTAAAAAAAAAAAAAGTTAAAACTAACTTTTTAGAAGTTTAAATAAAGTTAAACTAACACTTTAGAAAGCATTCTCAGGATTCCATGGAAGGTACAAAGGAGGTCCTGTTGTGATTCTCTAGGAGAGATGTGAATTTAGAAACAGTGTCCTCGGGAGAAGATACAAACCCAAGATAAATGCCAGCACTGCAAACAATACTGTGAAGGACGTATGCTACAAATTTACAGCAAGCCCTGCTCCACACAAGTTTCTCATGTTACATATTGCTAATTATGAAAACACATAGAATGATGTTTCTCTTGAAAACACACAGAATGGTGGAGATAATGAAATATCACATGAATATTATATAAAATATATGCATCCGTTCCTACATTAGAAACAACCAACTAAAAGATCTGGGAAAAGCCTCTAATTTTACCTCTCAGTTCCCTCGTCTCTGAATAGATGTGATGATGTGACTAGGATGTGACAATAACACTTAAACTCTTCTGTCATCAAATCATGAGCCATTAATCACACAACAGCACATCCATTAGTGAAATCACTCTGATAAAGAAATTTATGCTAGGCTTCAGATGTTGCTGTGGATTTCACTTTACTGGAGACTTACGACAGATTTAGCAAATCCAGTCAAGGTAAGCCAAAGAATAGCTCTGGAGAAAACAAACAGTATATATATGTGAAACTACTTAAAGACAAGAAGCAGATTAAAACAAGGCCCACATTTTGTACCTCCCTGAAGCAAGTAAAATTGCATGTAACAGTAAAAGGCTGGATTCAGGGTTGAAGGACTAAGCTTGATTTCCCATCACGGTGAATATACATACGCATACAAAAGGGCATGCATCCCTCATAAATAAAAAACCCACACAAGAATATGGAAAAGAGCATTACAGAGGCAGTCAAAGATTCGAAACCCAAGAAAATCCAGATTTAGGAATGTTTTTATATCCTGATCTATCTGCCTCTTCAGACTGCAGCTTGATAGTGTTTACTTATATGATGACTACATTTTCTTCTGAACCTCCAATTTAATAATACAGGAAAACTTAAAGAAATAATGCAAATTACTGATTATTAGAGAAAGTATCCTAATCAAGGTACTGCACTGATTATCACAGACACAGAAAAAGAGACCTCCTCTTTTACCACAGCAATGGTCTGGGATAAAAATGCACCTAATCATGGAATTAGGGAATGCACCATACTCAATACTCAGAAAGCTGAATTTTACAGGAAATCTCAGTACAGCAGTGAATTTTCCTAAACGTGTTTGGCTGTATGACTTTATCTCAGTGCTGAAAAGTACATTTTTGAAAACAGGTTATAGAGTTCATAATTTTAAGCTAAGCATTTAAAGGCTTTAGTGATCAGCTTCTTTAAAAGTAGCTGCTTGAAAAGAGGAGGAAGCTATTAATTTATTCTTTGCAAATCATTTCCTACTACCTATAAGTGTGGGTGAATCACAGGACTAAAAACTTCTTGGGAGCTATCATGCAAATTCTCATATTAAAAATTTTAAAATACAACATTTTATACAGAATCTTCAGAGGCTTATATGGAGGAAGGAAAAATATTGCCCATTACAGTAATAATGTAAGAAAAGAGTAAGAAAACTAAAATTAATATCTTCCTAAAAGTTGCAAGTGCCTGACTTTCACCTTGCACTGCTCTGGGGATAGGAAAAAACCTCTAAAGAAAGGGAAGCTCATCTTGGTGTGGCTGGCTAACATTAAGTCAACTTTAAAAGCTGTTGTCTATCATTTTGCCTTGTCAGCAGGTAGCTTGGTAGGGACTAGGTTTATGTCCTTGAAGGCGTGCCCACCAATATCTGGGGACACATTACACTGGAGGTGCTGACGGAGAAGGGACATGTTTAACCTTGGCAGGGGGAAGAAGGGGAACTTAACAATAAGCAGTTTTCTTTTAAGCAGCAGCTGGTTTCTTGAACTTCACTTAAGCAGAGGAAGTAGCATCCAGCTGGGCTATTGGTGTAACAAAGGCCTTCACTAGCACAGAAAAGGGGCTGGGCAGAAAAGGGAGGAAGAAAAAAACAAGCTCAAAATCTGACTTCTTATATAAGATACTTTGTATGCCAGAATAGTTTCTAGAAGCTATTCATTGCTGGAACCCCTTCCTCTCTAAACTTGTTGCTGCAGAAAAATTGAGAGTTTGAGCAATTTCAAAGCATTGCAAAAATTGGTTTTGAGAAATAAAAAGCAACTAAATATCATGATACTGCCTCATAGAAGAGGAATGTTTAGCACAAGTACTATTGTGGTAAGTGCCATGTAAGGAGGTACACTCAGAGAAACTGCCCCCCACCCCAGCCCCCCTGGATTCTTGGATAGCTCAGCAACATTTATTTTATGTCGATCAAAAATAGAAGGAATAAAAGCAGGGCTGGACGGGACCAAAACGAATGCTCTGGCAGCTTTGAAGAGCTCAGAAGTCACTCTCTCCACCCAGAGGCAGTAATTCAGATAAAACTGTTGGCTAGAAATTTGAACTCCTGAGTGATCTTCCTAAATATTGCTACTACATATTACTCCTACATATTCCAAAACAAAACTAAAAGAATAAAAAAATACTGAAAGATTACCCATTAAGAAATAGTCCTGATATGAGAAGATAAAGTGTACATACATTCTAAAAATAAATGAAGATTATCTTCGCAGCCTGAAAGCAGCAGCCAAACTCCTGACAGTCCTCGTCCAACAAAGTTCTTAAAAATCCATTTCAGAGGAGACTGCCAACTGTACAGACAGGGTTTTACAGTTTCAATGGAGCCTCTTTCCAGATGGACACCAATCACTAATGGAAAAAGGATTACAAACTGAAGCACAGTTTGAGAACTGGCCAGGAAAGTCCCCAGGAGAAGAAATCTGGAAGCTCCTGGGCTCCTGTGGCAGCTTCTGTTGGTGATACAGGGCTGTGACTTGCACTGCAGTTCACTATCACTGATTACATGTGGGTGACTTTTAAAGCTCTAACAAAAGGGAAATAAAACAATGGTTTTCTGTGTTACTGTGATCTTCAATAAAACTCTGACGTAGCAACCATCAAAGTCAAGAAGTTACACAGGCAGTTCCCATTATCAAAATGAAAATGTGACATACACCTCCAAATGCCCAGATTATTCTTGACTGTAATCCAGAAACTTCAAAGACAAAACACACAAGGACTGGAAGTCTGGATATCTATTAAAATAACCAATATACCCATTCAAGCAGGCTGTTCCTAAATATCAACAAGTTTTGTGTCCTGCACCTTATAAATGTGGAGTTCATATTCACATAATAGATTTTACAAGAGTTACAAATTAATGTGACAGTGGCGGTGGCTTAATGGCAGCACTGACATTTAGATTCTTTTGAGTCCAGACAATTTCTCAGGTTGGAAAATGTATGTGTTATCCACCAAGAATGACTGATCTGGTCCAACACACATGCCATATTTTCCAATAGTTTTGATGGCCTGAACACCAGGAAAAATGCTTATACATAGGTTTCATTTCACCACTCTTGTCTGTGATATTTATGTTAACACAAATATCTAAATTTACATATCATTTCTGTGAAATTATTCAGCAGTTGACATGTTTCTGATACATGACGGGATTTCTTAGAACAGTTTAATATACCTCTTAAGGCTAACCCTACATAAACTGCTTTTACTATGCTCCCAACAAAAGAGTTTTGCAAATGTCCTGACTTATTCTCACATTAAGATTTGCTGGTGCTATCAAAGTGAGAGGCTTTGTGGCTCTGGGCAGACAGATGAAACTGATGAGTCACTGCTTTTCAGCGAGCATGTGGAAGTGCCTGTGTGTGTAGTGCACATGAATGCACGATGGGTGGAATGGTCCCTTCTAAGCCTAAATTTTACTATGATTTTATGACCTGTTACTTGACATTGAAGAAGAAAAAAGTGTTAAAATATGACATTTAAAATAAAATTGAGCCTGAAGACATAGAAAAAGTATGCGCGAATCAACAAGAGAACTTACAAATAGAGTTAATGAACAATTCAAAAGGTCAGTAGTTCTTACAAAAGTGCCCTTATAGACCTTTAATACACACAAAAAGAATTTGTTAACTGAAAATAAAAAACAGTTCCTCCTTTTTTTCTTGCCTTTAGCATTATGACAACATTAATGACAGACCTTTCCTTCTTTCAGAGACCTCACAAAAGGAAATTCAAACACCCTTTACAACGCAAAAAGACAGAAAGCAATTCTGACTCTAGCTGAGTAACACCTGCACACATAGAATTTTACAACATGCATAAATCCCAAATGGTTTTTAGCTCTATAGGAAAAAACCAAACTGACAATTTTCTAAATTACAGATAGAGGATGATGCAAGTCATTTTATGGCACACACATTTAATCTGTTAAATCCTGACCACATAAGAAAAAACCAGAAAGTTTACAATAACTTCAATTTGAAAAAGTGAAATTTACTCAATTCCAGTGGTTGGAAGTCTATATTTTTCAGAGAACTGTACTGAAATTATTCTTTGTGTACTTCTTGTCAACCGAGTATCTCTGCAAGTTCCCTTTTGAAAATTAGATCCTAATTGTTGCTTGCATGACTTTTCCCCTATGCCACGGCTGAACTGCATGTTTTTTCTGCCACATAAGCATGTCTATAAGAAGCCCAAACAAGTTCAGAAAGAGTTATATAACATTTTTTGCATTTTTGGGGACTATAATTAAAGCGATAAGATTATGGCAGAGATCCTAGAACAGATTAAGCACAGATTTCTATGATGAATGAAAGTTTGGGTCATTAAAAGTGCAAACCTAGATTTTTTGCTTTAAACCACACTCAGCTCAACATGTACAACATAAAATTTTGCTCTTAACAAGCACCTTTAACAGGGATCAGCAAAAGTACTGATGTATACATTAAAGAAAACAAAAATAGATAAAAAAAAGACAAAAAAATTATGTTAACAAGCCTGACTCAAAATGCCTGTGGTTTATCTAGATTTAAATTACATGGAAGGACATAGATCTAAGAAATTTACAGGAATCCTCAGGGGAAAAAAAACTTCTTAAGAACTCCTTACAGAGATAAATTTGATGTACATAAGAGCTGATCCACACTGAATTCATGTGAATCAATAGTCTCATAGATCTTGAAAGTTGTCTGAAGGTAGGGCTTAATATATACTTTAACATACTGATTGCTGGAAATAGGAAGCTAAAAGACTCTGTGGTTTGAAAACTGGAAGAAAACTGAAATCACCTAGCCTCCAGCATGTATAGTGTTGGTTTCCAGCAAAAGGAAAGGAGCCTTTCTGCTGAAATGAACTGCTCACAGATATAACATACTCTCCTGTATTTCTCTTCACAAATAATTTCTCTCTGTGTTAAAAATCTGCCAGTGTTGTAACATGGAAAAGTAACCCCACAGACACCTGCGGTGGCTCTCCCCTTGCTACACGATGACCAGCAGGTATCATTTCCATGCATCATCAGCCATAAGCCTTCAACACTGAGCATTCTTCTTTCCAGTGCCAAAGAGATTCTGTGAGGCTTTTTGCAGTCCAAAGCACTTTTATGTGGGATTTGAACTATTTCTCTAGTATTTGGTTAAACAGAAAAAACCCCCTTACATTAGTACATATTAACGAATTTAAGTAGTACCCGTGTTTAAAATCATTGCAGTGAATCTAGCTTTCATCTGTGATGTGAACGCAGTTTTAATCACAAAGATATATATATATATATATATGAAAATTCGAATCAACTTAAAAAGAAAAGTCAAGCTTTTGGGAAAAGTAAAAAAAAAATAGAAGGGCAAACTTCCTCAAGTAGTTCCTAATTTTAAAATTATAGCAGACATATTGAAAAAGGTTTATGGAAATAACTAATATGTACACAGGTGAAGCTGAAGGATGAGCACTGAACTATCAGGACAGAAATATATTCTAGAAAAAGTGTATGTGCTTTGGGTGCATGAATATAAAAACATGTTGCTGTGCATGTTTTATACACATGGTTTGGCCAGGAAAACAGTGACAGATTAACCTGTTTCTGTCTCCTGAAACAAACTGTCCTGAATCCTCTTTTCTGATTTAGAACAGGAAGCAGAAACTGTTTCAAAAAGTTGTCAGGAGCGTGTACAAATACAAACTCACGATACATAGTCAAAATAGCCATGGCAAACTCTCCTGTGCATGCCTTTCAAACTACTTTATCTATTCGACTTTCCTGTTTTACCAATTTCATCCCACAAACTACTGTAACAGTAAGTAAGGCACCAAGTAAGCATGGCCACCAGGTTAAGACTTGTATCCATCTGACTGAGCCAGGTCTTGTTCAAACACAGGATGTCAAGACTGCAGATTTCAAACCAGCAGCCATGCACCTGGCAGTGATGCAGTGGTCAGAGAGCATGGCTGATCCTGCCTAGAGAGCTTGCAGCCCTGTGCGAAGACAGTGACAGGCAGACACAGGGGATAGCTCAGAAAGTTCAGGAAAAATTTCCCAAAGAAAGGAAAAGACACAAGGATGTGCAAGCTCCCGAAAGACTGGTGTGTCTGGAGAGTGCTAACACCAGTGTACATTATTCTACAAATGATCTGCAATCTCTAGCTGTTCTCCAAATTAAATGCTGCATTTGATACAGAGAAATCTACTGGCCAATTTTTTCCCGTCCTTTAAATACGCACATTCGGATATTTTACATTCCATTTGGGATCAAGCATTATAAACCCTCTGCTGCATAGGTAACATACTGTCTAATCCACATAATCTAATGCTGTGCAGAAGCGAAACAATTACTTCCAAAGACAGACATGGAAAATGACAGCATGCCACCTTAAGACTCTAATCAATTTATGTGTAACAGCTACTGCTGAGGCTTCACTGACTACAAACACACTAGACCAACAAACAAAACAAAAAATCCACCAAAACCCAGAAATGAAACAGCAACTGCACATGCTGCTCATAAAGTTGCAGGGCCAAAAGCTGAATTTCTAACAGATGACAAAATGACACATCTCATCTGCAACACATACTTCTTTCTGGACATAGCAAAAAAATAAGACGCCTAATGTTTCTGACCCTTCTGAAGTCAGAGGGAATATAACCATTATCTTCAAAAGGATCAAAACTGACCCACAAATCTTGTTTTCCATTCTCATGAGCAACTTAATAGCAATCATGAGAATAAAGAGTTTAGGATCACTTCTAAGGTGATTACAGCCACAAAATACCACTGTGAAAAACTTGCAGTTCAAATTTTCTTTTTACTCTTTTAAGAAGAAAATCCATTGTCTGGATAGGCAGGGCTACATGGGATCTCTCAGCTAGCTTACTGTCCCAGCAGTGAACTGCCACTGAGGAAAGTGACAGCCTCTTCCACGCTTGCTGCCTCACAGCCACCACTGAGTATCAGGCAGGTCAGAGTTCCTCAGTGACACACAGATTATGTTTTGCTACTTCAGTTTTCAGCTCTAGTGGAAACTGACTTAACTCATCCATACAAGGGCTTACTCGGACCAGATACAATGGAAAAACTGGACAGACCCAGCAAGGGGGAGCAGAAGACAAGTCATCCTCATCCTCCAGCAGCAACCCAGCCTCAGATCAGTGTGCACATATCATAACACTGCACTATTAATTGGTCAGTTTTCCAACAGCCTGGAATAAAATGTGTTTCATTTCTGGGCAAACAGATCCAAATTGTTTGCTTTCCATTTTCCTCGAAAGTTAATATCACTTTTTCAGTTTCACTGAATTAAAGGTCGTCACTGCTAAAACATACAAACAAAACCCGATTCCCCATGCCACACAACTCAGGCAATACCCTCAGAAAAGTTTTCAGTAACCTATACCTGCCTGTCAAATACAGGCTGAATATATTTTCAGTATTCTTTCCACAAACAGTCTCATCGGGTGACACACTTCATCAGTAAAATGTTATAGGATACTCTCAAAGTCTATATAGCGCCATCACACAGTATCCTGCTTTTATCTTTGTGAGCCTAATCAAAAGCAAAATTAATTCTATGAGTTCTGGATCTGATCACAATTCCAGTTTCAACTACTGTTAGCATAAATTTATTGTTCCATGCAAATAAGAATAATGTAAGGAACTTTATTTTTAATACATGGCTTTAAAGACAATTTTCAGCATCCTATTCTCGATATTGAGGCTGACTATAAAAAACGTACAAATTTTGCATTTTTGCAAACATGCAAAAATACTTACAGGTTTTGATAAGCTGTAAGTAAAAATGAAGACTATCTATAGACTCAGTTTTGTTTCTTACCTGTCAAAAATCCCATCTGTAGAACAACAGCAAATTTTAAAGTAGGTTTAATGGTCTTTTACACTAAGAAAAGACTAAGAAATGGCTGGTGCCTTGGTGAGATTACAAGCATCAGCTATGAAAATGTCAATGGTATTTACAAACAGTGGAGTGATGGCAGCTTCATAATACTTCACGAAGACATGGGAAATTCCTTTCAGGAATTTTTTTTCACCACATATGCAAAGTGAAGGCAAAATGCCTTTCCTTAAATAATACACGAATAATGCATGCTCTTTGGAAAATGCAAAGAGGATTGGAACAAAAAAATTTCATAAGACCACTCATAATAGGTATTTGGTGAATTTCTAAAAAAAAGAACCTCTAGTAGTATTTAATATTGCTGACATATACTCTCTCTTTACCTTTTCTGGTGGACAAATGTATTTAAATTTGAGGTTTTATAAAAAATAAACAGGCTGTTTTTCTTTCCATTATTAATTAACTGATTTCACTCTGTGTATCAGATAGATGCATGATCATATTTATTTTTCTAATGTCAGGTTTTAAAATTTATTTGTTTATAATTAAGTTTTAAACTGGAATGTACTGTCCCTGAAGCAGCAAAACTTTTCAACATGCTGAAGAATATAATATATAAACAACCTCTTGCTCACAGTCATTAGAATCTAGAAAACAATTATTAGGGAACTGTATTTTTATAAAATAATAAAATCAAAAAATGGGCTGGAAGGGACCTTACAGATTATCTAGTTCTGATCTCTGTGCCATGAACAGGGACACCTCCCACTAGACAAGGCTGCTCAATCAAAAAAAAAAAGTCAAAGGCTCACATAATTACTTTAAAAACAAATAATACCACCCCCCCCGCCGTCCCTTGCAGTAACTTCCAATGTATTTATCTTACTTTTACTGCAGGTTATGTGAAGGCAAAGAGAGGGCAAAGTCTTTGTCTTTCTTAGTTCAGGATCAAAACCCACACATGTAGCAACCCACAGGAACTGAACTGACAGACCCACACAGCAAGCCAGTGAAGCAGAATGATGCAACCAGTATATAATGACTGACCAGATTTAAAAAGAAATCTCATGTTTTAGGGGAACAAGAACACCAGTGGGATACATTTTTCTTTATATGATTACAAAGTCTTGAACTTACAGTTTATATTTGCCCCACTGGTTTTAAGTTACATTTCTACAACTGTTCCTGGACTAAAATAATGTCCAGGGAATATAACATGCTGTAACCAAGGCCCAGTCTAATGTTTCATTCTAAGAAAAAGTATATTAATCATTAAAAAATGTTCTCTGAAATTAGGAACAAAAGAGCAGTGGGAACAATTTACACAAACTTAGCCTTTGTGATTCAGTAAATACACCAGCAATGATTTGAACCTTCCCATTCAGTACTTTGTGGTTGTGCTAACCCAGCATTTCAAAGCAAACTTCAGTTCCACTGACACAACTTCCCATGTCTTTAGTTCCACAGGGAAGAGAAAGACTTTTTGAAAATTTCACCTACTTTCACCTCAAGGCTTCATGAGACGCCTTTGAAGTTTATAGCCTGAGGTTTCTATGGGACAAGGATTTACACAATTCAAAGGAGAGCTTTAAAGAATGGTCACAAATTACTACTTTTTAAATTAACAGACATGTATTCTTACAGGGAAAAAGAAGGAAAAGCAAAAAAAATTAAAAACCTCAGATTTTTTCTCAACAGATTATTACGTTTTTAACCTTTTAAGCATTTTACTTCAACCATCCAATAATTTTATTTGCACTCTGCTTCATCTTTCTGAGACCATCAGTAACTTGACAAAGGCAGTAACTTGCAAGCAAAACTTATGGGTAGGACCAAAAAATTACATAATTCTTCATGGTATTATGATAAGATCTGACAACCTCTTTTCCCTCCAGAGTTTAGATTTCTTTATTCAAAAATACCAGAGTAAATTCAACTTGCCAAGACATTATGTTCTCTCAGCTGCTATTACTTGAATAATTTAATTTAGCATTTGTTTCAAGAACACTTTCAAAAAGAACCCATAAACTCATATGTCCTCTAACCTCTTCAAGCAGTAGCTTCCTCATTTCCTCAAAGAATGTAAACAACTTTTAAAAAAAACCACTACTAATGGATAAAACATTAGTTTTCTCTGTACAAGGCCAGTAAATATATCCCGTCTGTCAATGCTATTTACAGAATTATGGTAACTGTGCAATCAGATAATAGTTAATGAATTTTAATGAAGTCTGCACTGGCTATCAAATCCTGAACTTGGTGATATTTAGGTTCTGGGGAGCTGCCTGTGGCTTCTTAGAACCAAATCATCAGTCTAAATCCAGTTAAAAAGCAGAGTGAAACAATACTCAGATATTGGGTTACACATGTGGCTGAGATTACATGTTAGCCTAAGGGATATTTGAACCACTTCAAGTGTTTTATAGAATAATACCACATTGAAGAGCACTGTAGAAAGCAGTTAATCTCCTCAGGCATATCACCCAGGAACAATTCTTTCCTAACTTTTCCCACAGATTCATGGCAAATTTCCAAAAGTTCAGAGGTTTGGTGAGTTTAAGCCTCTTTAAATTCAGATTCCTATCTAAAACTCCCTAATTTCTGATCCAGAAATCTCATTAGATATGATCTTCCCCTTTCTCATTATGCTAGAAAAGCTTTGCAAGCTTCCTTTCCTACTGCTGTTGCAATATAGCAGTTGCCATTAAAGCACTTCTTCTTGAACACTGCAAGCATGAGAAGGTGTGGCACAAGACTGAACGGGTCAGACTTCAGGAACATGACCACCAAGCTTCTCGCATCTCAATGCAACAAAAAGGACTTACCAGGAGCTAATTACACCACACAGCTATACAGAACTTTAGAGTCCTGAAGACAGACCCTCTTCCTGGTCAAACCTTATTTTACTTTTACTCTTTGGTTGTCTAAAAATACAACAAGAGAGATTTCTTGCATGCCCACAATAACCTAATTAACTTCTCTTTTAAAACTTGTCTTCTACTGTATAGATCCATAAATAAATCATGTGTTATATTCATCAATATATCCAACACACCTATTTTTCCCTTCTGAAAGTTGTCTATACCCAATCATTTCTTTAAGAAATGCTCAGGTAAATGTATTTAAAAGTGGCTGAATTAAGTTTTTAAAACGTTTTATTTCATTTGGACTTGATGACCCTTGTGGGTCCCTTCCAACTCAGCATATTCTGTGATATGGTGACTTCTACTTCAGAAATTCAACAAACACTGCAGACTGAAAATTTGAAAGAGGATGGCATCACTCTTTGGCATGCTTCTTAATTAAGTCTAATGCATTATGCATGATGCCCTTTTGGCTCTGGCATGGCATTGCCAGCTGTGGTTCACTGCTTACGTTCCTGATGGGAAAACACAAGATAGTGTAACACTTCTCTCTTTCTTTCAGTACCTTTCCTCTCAGCAGTGGAAAAAGCAACTTGAGAAGTGTTCTATCAAATTTACTGAGTACTGTTTACCTGCATTACAACATGTAATACTTTTTCTATGTAATGTATGGATAATAAAACATTATGGACATGCAAAATGAAATACCTGCAGGGAATCCTAAGTTTCTTCTATCTGACAAACCTCATTCAGCATTATAGTTGGTATTTCCAAGTGCTTAGACACATTATTTCACTACTCTAGAAGATGATGAAAATACAGTGCAGTCACCTTAATTTTGAGATTTTTAATGGCGTAGACAATACTTTCAGAAATATCACTTAAAGAAAAGGTATAAATATTTATACTGCACTATAGGGCTGCCTGTTTGCAGATGTGGTATTAAGAGAATATCTCCACTCCATGTGGGTGAATAAAATGCAACATTCACCAACAGTTACATTTTGAAATAGCTTCTCACTTTTAACACCTACCACAAAAAATATTATGTGCAAAGTGCCGTCTGATTACATGCAAACCTGCCATCTGTGGTTCAGCATATGCCCAAGTCAGGTATCTCATGATATTGGGATATTATTCTGGAAAAATGTCACAATATGCTTAGTAGTCTTCCTGGACATCTGCTTTGGCACTGTTAGAGACTGGGCCAGACATGCTGTTGGTCACTCTGCTCATATGTCTTCTGCAGAACTTCACAAGAACAGAATTCGGTTTTGTCTTTTCTTCGCCCTTTTATACAAAACAGTTCTCAAAAGTGGAGGAAAGGAATCTAGCAAGAGGTTTAAAACTCATATTTCAAGTGAAAAATACTCGAGCACACAGAATTAATGAAAACCCATAAATACATGCAAAATCCCTAGTCTACATATAACATTCCCTGTTCAATATGTTTTCAGAACCCTTCCTGAAAGTCTTTATGAATATCCATTGATCTGTGTAAGCCCCACATACTACCTTATTTTGTTCTTATAATAAACATCTTATGAACAACATAAAGCCTGAGACAGGCTTTTTCAATACCTATTGAAAGCCATTATTCATACACCTCTCTTCACTGTCTGGATTTCTGCAGTTCTATAACTGCAACAGCGACCTTTAAAAGCATTAATTGTATCTGCTTTATTTTCCATACTTCCCTGTTTCCAGAACTTGATTAATTTTTGGCAAAGCATATGCTTCACACAGCTGAAAACCCTGGCAATTCACAAGTATAAATTAGTCAGACAACAGGAAGCAATGCCCAAAATTCTGCTATCACTTAAGCCATCCTAAACCCTCTGAAATGAGTAAAGCAGCACAGAAGAAAATAGTGTGTTTTATTTTCAGGGCATAGTTTCTTCTACAACTCAGGAAGCAGTTTTAAGTAGCAGAATTCTGTGTGATTTCAATATTGGGTTTCTGAAAACAGATAAGAGACAGTAAGTACCACCACAGACTTTTCAAGAAACTACTTACCAGTAAGAGTATTTCAAGTTAGTTATTTTGTGTGATTCTGTGAAGCTTATTGGAAAAACTTATTTATAGAAGCTTATGAAATGGATCCCGTTCGTCCTTCTATAGGCTGGATGTAAAGTTAAATACCTAAAAGGACAATTTTCCTTCTTGTGAACTTGGCAAGGTGCCCATACTCTGTGGGGTGATCACTCTAGGTCACAACTTAGATTATGGAAATACGCAGACTTACTACTAGCTGGTATTATCCTGTACACTATTTAAGTAGCTAAGTTTGTATGTTAGCCTTCAAAATGCTTTCCATAAACACTCTTTGCGTTGCTATGAACTGTGCATTAATAAGCACAGCCAAGACTTGGAAGCAGTCTTTATTATTCAAGTTTTCTCAGGTCTGAACAATTGCTTTGTAATGACCTATTAGTTTACTAGAAGAGAACACAAAGCCTTAATAATGAGATATATTTTACCTGTACATATTGTATACATTTATATATTTACTGTTTCTTACTGTTTGTGGAAGTTGTCTATACTCTTCACACAGTATTTCAGCCTTGGTGAAGAGACTGTGGACTCACAGGCCCACAGGTGACATGCCACTCACTCTCCTCCAGAGAGACACTTCTCTTTAAGGCTGAGAGTTGATGTTATAGATCACCCTTGTCATAACTTTAAGGAGCTAGAATCATGTGCTGAATACTTCTCAGCTTACAGAATGGCCTTGGGCTCCACTTATGTGGGAACACAGAGAAGTTCCCTACATGCTTCCTCATACACAAGCATGAGACTGTGGACTGTCTACTCTTACACAGCCCACAGTAACTGTGTAAGAATAAACCCTGCATCAAAACCCCATGTTTAGTTTTGCTAAAACTACTCACCCGTAAGTGAGATAAAATGGCATGAACAGTGAAAAAAGAATCTGATGGTGTGGTTTTGAGAAAAGGAGATAAAGCACTTTAAGCAATACTCTTCTACCTAGGTTTGGCCCATATGGAGCAGAAGACATGTTATGCCAAAATTACTCTGTGTAGATGCTAAAAAAAGCAATGAAAAATTTACTAAAGTTGCAAACTCAAATGTTTTGTAAATTCCATTTCATTCCCATGGTGAAATTCTCTTGTGTACAATTATAATTTACTTAGCTTACTGTTGTTACAAAAAAAAAAAGTTGCATTAAAGTGCCCAAATTAATTCCAAAGAGCATAATTTCCTGCATTTAGAAAAGAAGCTGCAGAAGAATCAAATTTTATATGCAGTTTCCTTTTTCCTGACTCCTCCTTTGGGGTATGTTAGTTGTTTACTTGTAAAAGCAACACCTAACATACATGGTATAAAATATTTCCCCACAATCTCTTGGGGACTTTCTTTAAATAGCATTTAAAACAGTCAGCTGGCATAAATAGGCATCCCAACAGCTACCCATGTGAGCTATATTTTCACTTATTTTAAAGACAGGTTTTATTGTTGCAAATTTATTTTTATCCTGAGCCCATTAGAGGCAAATTGTGAATAGTGCTTTATGGCCATAAAATACAAATACAAGCACAAAGGGTGCTAGGACGAGGGACCAACGGGTCATGTACTCAAGTCTCTTTTGTCCAAATGAGGGAACCTACAACAGTTGTGATGATGGTCTCAGGATGTAGGTGCAGAGGAAGGACAGAAAGAAGGCCACAGCACATGTCTGCAGTGACAGATCCTGTCACAAACCAGTTAAGCACATTCCTTCCAAGCGATGCTGCCACAAGTCATATCGCCCTTACCCTTCCCACTCTCCCAAGACAAAACTAAACTGAAAGCCACAATACAGCTTTAACACACAGGATTTAATTTAAAGCAGCAATATTAAATTAAGCTGCTGGATGAGGAACAGCACTGTGTTTTCACATGAGCTGTAAGATTAAGAATGCCAGATCAGGAACAACCAGAATGATGTTAACACAGCCACAGCACAAGATTATACAGAAGTTCTGTATACCCAGTAAGTGAAGGAACTACTCCAGTTTGAAAGTCTGGACTTCACCCTGCTTGGATGACAGTATTCCTGTCTCCTCTAATCTCTGCCAAAAGATAGTGTACAAGACAGACAGACTTGCCAGGGAACTCACTGGCAAAGCATCTGGGTAGATACTCTGCAAATTTCTCCCCTCAAACATGCCTCAACTGGAGAAACACACTTTTCCCAAGATCAGAAGTGTTTAATGTGTAATTCCAGCTACTCTGTCCAAGAGAGATGAAAACAGTACCTTAAAAGCCCTTAGCTTTACCTGTTATCCTAAAAACCTCCTGTCTGCACATGATCAGATCAGGATTAAAATCCTGACGTTGAATTTTACGCTTGGCTGCACTAAGACGTCTTTAACACAGTGAACTACTGACATAGTTAACTCTAAAACCCTAACATGAGGACCAAGGTTAAAAAAAAAAGTCAGCACAAACTCCAGCTTGCCCTCACCTATTTCCTGAGGGCAGTTGCAGTGAATTGTGCCACAGACGCTGACCGGGACCATTCCCGCGATTGTCGAGGCCTCAGTTGGTTACAGCAAAGCAATCCTGGAGCTGCAGCTGCAGCACTCACTTGTACACATGCAAACCAGGAACAAGCCCTAGCTTTGAGAGGGTGTGAAAGAGTCCTGTTCAGTTTGGGTGCTACATCACTAAAGAAAAGTCCTTCCTGTCTGAAAGAGGAGCATTTAAACTCTTCTGATTGATGCTGGAGGAGTAATTTCTCCTGCGGGCCCATGATGAGCCCGGCTGCACTGCTGGCCTGACTTGAAGTTTAACACTAAAGGGACTAATGTGAACAATGAATCTTCAGTGAGCTAACCAGGCTTTAATAATCCTTCAAGAGCAGCTAGCAATAACTGAGCTGCATAATAGCAAGTTTCCCAAAATGGGGTCATCATGCTGGAAACAGGGGCTTGTGTGTGTGAGAGAGACAATGATTACAGTATTTAATCATCAGCTTCACTGTTCCAACTATTCTTGCCCATAGTGTCTACTTTCAGACAATGCAGTGATCGTGGTCAGTGCATTCACACTGGGGAGCAGTCACCAGGAAAGCCAAATTTAACATAGACAGTATACAAATTTCTGAAAAACCTTAATCTGCCAAAATTTTGTATATTTACATAACTTCTTAACTGTATGATATACGAAACATCACCAGACGCTATTCTAACTTCTAGCGCTTCAGGAAATACTCTGAAGAAAAAGTCAAAATCAATTTCTCATGATATGAACTGCCTGTATAAAACTGGACTTGGGAATTCAAAAATATCTACTATTGTACATATTCTGTGTATGTGCACATATAGCAACACATGTAAATAAAATATTTAAATTAGGTTTGAATATAAATGTGTAATAATGTATATAAAAGGTACCATAATAGAAACAGTATAAATAACATCACTCTATGCTGACTTACAATTTTATTCTACCTTTTTACCATAGTTAACACTTATCATTAAGAAACCTTTGTCAATAATTTTATATTTAAATTGTATTAAAATATTTTAGCATTAAAATAGCTAAAAATACAGGGGTTAATTTAGTCTTTTGTCTCACATGTACATATCCACTGAAGCAAGGATAATAATGAACAGAATTGGGCCTTAAAAAGTTCTAATTTGACACTAATGAGTAATAAAAGGCAATACAAACTTGTGTTAAACTGATTATACCCATATAGTAATATCTGTATAATGGCTTTAGCTGCTTAGCAACAAAAGTACAAGAATACCAGATAAAATGATAAAAAGCTCTGATTAGTCCCAGATGAATGTAACAGTGGCAAGTCAGTTAATTTGCACTGTATATCATAAATGACACTCCACTGAGCTATAATGGCAGAAGACATTTAATTTTTTTTGTACAAATACACATAAAAGAAATAAGACTTTATTTAACCTTACCAATGACAGTTTTGGTCACATACTACAGGGATTCTTCCTAAATAACTTAGAAAACATGACTCAAAGAAATAGTAAGCATGATGACTGTCCGTTTTCTGTTTTACACTTTCTTACAAAATAAATCACTTTAAAAACGGAACTCCATTTTACACCTTTCCACTGGACTGGCAAATCCTTTTTGGAAATATTTAAATACAAGCCATAGTGGGAGGAAGACTAATCAATTACTCTTGATTTTTAGAGGGGTCTGATGCAGAAAGAGGTTCAGGGATTTTTCAGAGTAACAAAGGGACATCATGACAGCTGAAACGAATTTCAGCTTTATAAACAACAGACTTCTAGCATTACTCAGAGTGTGCCAGGTACAGTGCATACAGCAGCAAGGAATAACACCTGAACCACAGAACTCACAATCTAGGATAAAGCAGCAGTAAGCCACTAGGTAGCATGTAACAGTTGAGGGACCAACACAGTTGCACTAGGGTCACTACAGCCTCTTCTGGATGTCCTCTGCCATGTCACACGGCTGATCTCTACCTTACAACACCAAAACACAGGAAAGAAGTGAATTGCCTTGCAGGTCAGCCCAGGAGCTGTGCTGTGGATAGATACACTGATTTTAACACTGTAAGGAAGAGTAATGTTTTTATGGGTAGCATAAGTCTGACTATTTACCTGCAGCAACTGACTTTCTCTAGTCTTTATTTAACTAATGTTTCCTCTAAGAAAAATATATAATGTTGACTAAGGGTTCCTTACAAGTTCTGCAACTCTATCAGTTCTGCAACTCAATGTTCAACAGGAACATTTTTGTGCACTAAAAATACTCTCTACTGCATCTGTTGAACATAGTGTTATGAAAAGAGAAGGTGAGCACTATTTTCAAATTTACTTGATTTTATGAAGTAGCATAAAAAAATCAAATGGCAGATGTTAAAGCAGCAGCTCTCTAGCCTTCTAATTTTATACTGAATTATCATAATAAAGCTTTTACTGCCTTAAATAATTTAAACTCCATTTTATTTCTTACGTATTTATTAGGATAATTCATTATAAATTATAGGGTGTGCACATACATTTGTATGCATCTCATAGGGTAGAGGTCTAAAAAATTTTAAGTGCTTATGAATAAAGTTGACAGGAGTGTGGGAGGAATTAAGTAAAGCTACTTACATTTTCTAGACCTTTCCATAAAAAGCACTTTAATTCTCACAGTTCAGAAACATCCAACTGAATGAAGACAAGGATGTCTTCAGGGAAAACATGTCTAGAAACATGTAAATCCCCTTTGTGAGCCACCTGACTGAAGCATTATCAATAAAACCTCATGTTGATACTGTTCCTTAGTTGATCCATGAAGCAGGGTACGAGCTTGGAGGGAAGAGGACACTGAAGAGGGGAACTGGGCAGTATCAGATTACTGTCACGTAAGATATCCCTTATTGAAAAATCAAGGGATCAACACACAGAAAAAGAGAAGATATGAGTAAGAGTGGAAACAAAATTAAACCTTGAAAATGCCCTATGTTTCCTCAATACCTTTATTGAGAAAACAATATCTACACAATAAAGTACTGAATAAACCAAAGATGATGATCAGCAAAAGTCAGTGATGACAAAAATGCTGTAACCCTGTATGCTAGGCCTTGGGCAGGTTTTGCCATGGGAGTGGCAAATACAGAATGCAGCACTCACCATTCATGTCCCTACTGACAGACCACAGGCAAAACACAACTCAAACCTCTGAATACGCTGACAAACACAATGACCATATCCTGGCAAAACAAGAAGGGAAATGCTGCCATAGTATAAGAGTGTTGAAAAATACTATCCAAGGATGACACAGTTTTACAAGATATGCTGCACTAAAAGAATTAAGTTCCTTCCACATAAAAATCCAGATCAGCTGAGGCCCTACCTGTAGATTTTGCCTTCTTTCTGATACGTAGGACTGGGTTGTGGAGCTCATTCCTCAAACTATTGCAGACAAAACATTCCGTATCAGCTTTGCACACTTTATCCCAAGCTTCTGAACTATCTCACCTTCCAGATCACTGAAGATTTCAAAACTATTCCTGAAGTTCAATACTCAAATATAATTTTTTTATCGATCAAAAATATGGATGGGGGGATGGTGGCTCATTTTTTGATGGGCTTAAAACAAATTGGTTTGATCAAAATCTGCTTTTGTATTAAGCAGGAACACAAGAAATATCAATCCCGAGAATATTTCTTTCAAGTAAAGAACCTAGAAGAAATTGTTAAAAGAAGTTAGATAAATACGGCAAAATCCACACTTGTGTATAACGTATCTTGTTGTTAGGCATTATTTGGCACAATTTCTGAATACCAAAGTAATTTAAAGTATTATCCCTTACTTGTCTGGATAATAATAGATTCATTTAGTAAGTGACACTAATGAAAAGTCTGCTCCATGTAAAAAATAAATAATACTGCAATGTACTTACTGTAGAAAGCATATTAAGCAACTTTTCTACAGTGTCTTCAGCTGATCACTGAAGGAAAACATTGCAGCATATAAAGTCAAACTTCTACATCTGCATTTTTGTGGAAGAGGAACAAAGCAAGTAATCTTATTACATAAAGACAAACTCTGAGTGCTCTGACAAAGAATACTGAGTCAATCTTCCCATTAAGCCAGGGTGTATACAACAAATACGCTCTACTTGAAATGAAAAATTTAATTCCAGCATGATCACTTCAGGGACCAGTTCTGCAAAGTACGGCCGCCATGCCACGTCACACAATTGCAGCGTAAGTAACTATATACTACTGTGAAACACACTTAAAACCTATTGTACTACAGCCTTTGTTTCAATGAAGCTATTTTAACCACAGAATATGGTTGTTCAAGCAAATTTTTCTACCTGTTTTTCTACTGAACCTGAGAAAATCATTCACTGACTAATTTACTTGGTACATTTTCATTTGCTGCCTTTGATAAATAATGGGTCGTTTTAGCAGACGTACTGCTTTTGCTTTTTCATAGATTTTGGGGTTTGGTATTTTCATTCCTTTAGAAATAATTCTTTGTAAATTGTTCACAGGACATGCTCAAGAAAACCCTTCAGTTTTTCAACTATGGATTTTAATTTGATTAGGTATCACTAGGTCTAGTTTTGATTGTTTGATAAGAGACATTAGCCTATGACTTTAACTATAAACCATTTCAGCATGAGTTCCTCTGAGCTCAAGAAAAGCCACAAACTACAATTTCTCTCTGTTTAGGGAACTGAGAAGAGAGAAGACAGTGAGAAGGACTTCTGAGTATCTTTGATGAATGGCTTTGGAGAGCAGGGAGGAAGGCAGAAAGCATGGTGCAAAAGAGGGAAGAGCAGACCAAAAATACAAAAGGAAAGGAATCTCCAGAAAATCAGAGGAGTAGCAGAAGAATCTTCTGTCATAATTTATTTAATGTACAACTGATCTTTACCAATGTTCTGACACATCATTCACATCAGGCTGCTGATCCATTTATTTACACTCCAAGGAGTGCACTCAGTCCTAAAGGTCCCTTTCTGCTCACAGAGTTTATACCTCACCCCACTACAATCTTTTAATCATCCCTTTCATCTGAAACGACATCCTTAATCTTAGTTATAAATTTTAAAATAATATGTTAAAACATTTTAAGAGTATGTTCACACATACAATAAAAGTCTGAATGTGAAACACCCTCCACAGACATACACGCCTTCCTGGGCCACTGCTTTGTGTCAACTTCAAAGCATATAAAATGCTAGCACATTTTCACTATTTTAAGGACTGTATAAACCTATTAATTGTTTGCTGTTTCCATATTCAAACGACTATAATCTTGATCCTACAAGCCATTTTCCTATGGCTTTCCTATGTGCTATTTATCCTTCCTGATAGCTTTGCTAGAAGATCTTTTAGTCACAGCTTTTCTGCAATTCTACATACAAGTATTGCACACTGGATGTTAAAAACATTTGTACTTAATTCAACAAAGGGTACACCCTACTAACCTACCAAAGAAACAGAAAACGGCACCTCAGTAGGTGCCAATCCACCTCAGTAGGTGCCATTTTTGTGTATTTTATGCATGTGGGTTTTTTTAATTTTTTAACTCATTTACTGCCATCTCCTGGTACTTACAAGGTAATAATAGTTATGCTTTTTAACAGCAGCCAGTACTCCTATACAATACCCCCGAAATGCCAAAAACCTACCAGAAATATTTTCAAAATATTGCTGTACTTTGTGTGTTGTTTTCTTTCAGTCTGGAAATAGTCCGTGTTATTCCTTGGGCAGAAACTGGTAAAAGACTCATGTAGCTTACCTTTGTCTGGAAGCAGCAGTAAAGTTGTGTTAAATATGGATGTTTCCGTGCTAATGCCAGAATTCTCTTTTCTGTCATTGTACAGTCTACATCATCATCTTGAAGTATGACATCTTTCTTCAAGACTTTCACTGCATATACTTCATCTTTTCCTTTTAGCTCAGCTAACATTACCTAAACCAAAGAAAAATTCTCTTTACGTGTGAACAACAGACGTCACAAATGCAGGGTTCATATGAGTTTGACTGCACTGCAAATAGACAGTTACATACTTGTCTACATGAAGCTGCAGTTTATAAAATAAAAAGTAAACTACTGTCATTTTAGAAGCATATACCTCTGGTATTCTTTAAATTTAAAATAGAAGGTATCTGTTCTGTTTGTTAGTTAAGTATCTTAATGAGTACCTATTAGTGAGGTCTCAAAAATTAAACAAGGAAGGAAATTCATGTAAAACAAATTTATTTCCCACTTTTATCTCCCACTTCTGGTAGTGCGATTTGAGTGTGATGGACTTTGTATACAATCCGAAGTTACCATTCCAGCTGCTTTCAAGTTGTTGATTTTAACTACTACTATTGTTTACAGTTCAGGCCCTATATTCTGTTTAAGGTCAGTTCTGGCTTGGAGCCAGGATAATCTTCAGAGAAAGGATTAGAAAACAGAGACACAAAAGAACTGCTTCTGCCCTGTTCCCCTGCATGTGAAGTTCCCGTAATATCAAGGAAGGAAGAATGTCTTTCTGAAACAGATTCATATTTCAGTCCACCTCTGATTCCATGGTACACAATAGTAAAAAAAAGAAAGATAGGAAAGAAAACCTATAAGCCCTGTAAACAGAACAAAGCCCCTTCCACCCTCATCAATCCCCTACTATGGGAAGGTATCTGGTGAGTTACATCTCTGCTGCTCTACACTGTATTTTGGGCAGCTGTCTAAGCCCTGTCATATCTGAGTGGAAATGCTTCAGTTCTGCTTCCTCCAGCACTGAACACACCCACTGAGGAAAATAAGTACACACAATGTTCTGTGAAACAAGTAAACTTGAACTGGCAATTATCAAGAAAGTGAATTAACCCGACAGCATTATTCCTGACCTGATTTTTCTTGCTTGACCACAAGTGATTTTGTTGAACAGTATGTATGTAACTGTATGTGTGTTTTCATCAGCCATATCCTGAAATAATGAAACACTGACATTTTGTTTCAGAAGGCTTGACCCTAGTTAACAAAGTGAGCTAAAGCACAGAGAAGGCCAGCTCATCAGGAGACTACCACTTTTGATCTGTTGGGTAAAAGAAAACCCCTAGGCTGGAAACACTTTCTGAATGTCAATAGGAACACTTCCAAATTGGTACAGTCTAAACCACCCCTGAACACTAACTTAAAAAAAATAAAAGAAGAAAAGAAGGGGAAAGAAAGCTACCCACCTTGCCAAAGCTGCCTTTTCCTAATACTTTGATGAAGTTGAACTCTTCAAGACCTATTCGTTTGCTCTGGGCCTGTTTGACCTCCCCATTTTCACCATTCTCCCCAGGTTTGTTAAGTTGATTGTCTGTTGACGTTGTAGCTGTTGCTCTGTGTTCCTCTCCCCGATTGTCAAAAGATAATGCTTTCCTAATGTTGTTTTCCAGCTCTTTGATTTCTGTGGAAATGTGAGGAAAAGTTAGTTTTAATCAAGCGTCAGAAAACCAGCCTGTGTTAGTCTGTATCAGTGTGGGAAGGGACAGTCATCATCTCTGAATGCTGTGTTTAAGAGCATTCTGTGGTTAAGAATACATATTTAGCAAACTGCTTCTCCACCTTACAGTAATCAGCCAAACTCCTGCTCTAACAGGAAGGGTGGCCTTTTAAAATGAACTTAAGAGAATGACATATCCAAGACTTGAAAGATAAGTCACAATAGTAGCCAAATAGTTGTTCTAGTGACTTTGGGTGTTCCTGTACCACAGAGAAGTACTTTGTTTTGAATCTCCCTATCTTCCTGTAGCACTTACTCATCTTCCTGCTTAAGTATTTTAGAGCTGTGTCTTCAAAAGTTCAAAGGATACTTGGGTGCCCCAGTCCTTGAAGTCAACATGAATGGAGCATCTTATTCAGCTCCAGCTGTTATCAGACGCCTGCCAATAAAGTGTTTGACCACTTTCTAGCGCTGCTTCAAGCAGCAATTGTGCAGATCTGCTAAATGGTTCTGAAGGTTTCTCAGTATTAAATACAGAGAGTCCTGGTGACTAACAGTCCTCGGGTCTGCCCCCAGCTCCAGCATGGTACTACTGTTTGATGGCCTTGGAAGCAATAACTTTACTGGACAGCTATAAAGGTCAAATTAAAAAGAGAATTCAGACAAATTCTTCGTTCTTATTTTAAACAAAACATCAGATACTTTAAAAAATCATAATTTTATGAAAACAATGGTTTGTGAAACCAAAAGGCTGACAAATTTAAATCAGTTCTGGATTCAGAGGTCACAGATTTCTGATTTTTAAAAACAGTTAGATCAGACTCAAAAAATGCTGGTGACGTACACATTCTGTCAATCAGCTGCTCAGCTCAATGCAATCAGGTCATTTCAGTGAAGATTAAAATGTCTGTGTCCAAATCTATGCATAAAATAAATTGCTGAAAGGAACCATGCTTATAAGAAGCCTCTAGAGACCACACGGAGATGCTAGCATAGCCTGTCTGGATGGAAATTTCTACTATTACAAATGTTCAGCATGGAATTACAAGGAGTCAATTTTATCTCAAAAACTTATTAACAGATGTGTTTTCAGGTAAATAAAAGCTCTCTCTCAAGTCCTGTGTTACTATTTAAAATTTTCCAGTTTTACAACAGAATATATAAACTACTTCCATAAATATATTTTGTGAACAAGGACCCATGTAGTAAACATAACAATATCTTAGGATAACTGTTTTATAATTTTCCCTTTAAAAGCCACCTTATTTCACGGATTTAAATTAAATGAGAAGTAGGCCTTTTTGAAAAAGACTTTACAGTTCATAACTTCAAATGCTTCAATTTCTGGTGGCAACTACTTTGTTGATTTGCATCTACAGAGGCTCATGATCATAGATTTTTTTACTCCAGAAAAATGTGTGACAAAATATGTTAGATAGGAAATAAAAATATTTTTTTAACCTTGATCACATGGAGATGTTGGTGCTGATTTCGACCTATCTTCTTCTGATGACGCACACCCCGGAACTGGTGGTTGAGTCTCTGCACCTGCAATTAGCTAAGAACAATTCCAAAAGGGGTACTGAGCTGTGATCCTCCTGTGCCATGAGGAAATTTAATTCAACAACTTTAGTTCAAAAGTAGAAGCGTGAAGGACAGTGAAGATCTTCTACCTCTATGGATTCTCACTGGCAGAACCTCAGCGATACAGGAGATGGCATTGCATGAAATGGAAGCCATAATACAGAGAAAAAACAGGCAACTGAAAGAAAAACAGATTCTTAAGATGAAATAAATGTAGTGTACATACCCAGTGAATGGGAAAGTTTTGAGGAGCCGCCATGAGTCTGTATGCAAATTTATCCAGTAAATACATTTAACGTGTATCAGCAAGCACTGCAAACTACCTCATGCAGTAACAACATGACAACACCTTTTCCCAGGAGTGTCAGATCAATTAATTCATTCTCGAGTTTCCTACGCTTCTGTAACATTTTAACACAGTGTACAGGGGATCCCAGTATGCAATAAGCAGGAAGATGAACAGAAGCAACTGTCAATGTTTAAAGAAATTATGGCACAAATTGCCTGCTTCTGTGAGACTGATGGGTCTGTTGTGACAATCATGCAAATAGAGATACAAAGTGTGGGCCCATTCTCATCCAGGATACTCATCATCACTCAGGTATTACTTCATCAGATTTGGATGTACTTGGAGTGACTTATGCTTTTTATTTCTAGAACAGCCTGGTTATTCCTATAGAAGGCATGGTAACTCCACAACTGTCATCTGGCAAACATCTCCTCTTCATGAGAATCAGCACATTGCTTGTTTATCAACATTTACAAAACTATGGAATAGTTCTGTCTTCCAATCAATCAATCAATCAATCAGTTATTCTATGCCAATTCTGAGCCGTAACAGGTATTTATGTTTTTAACTGTTGCCAGATATTGTCTCTCTGTCAAATTTCCTTCCTCAAAATTAAAAATGGGGAAATTATTCCAGAAATTATAGACTCGAGATCTACAACATTGTATCAGGTCAAAATAAATTTCATCTCAAAGTTCAGAATAGATAATTTACACTTACAAAACAAAACTCAAAATCTTAGATCTGTACTGATGTATAAAAAAAAAAAATTACTGTGCAAGTCATATGAGTAGGATTGAACCTCAACTAATAAAGTTACAATACAGTCATACTTCTCTGATTTTTTTAATGTGACAATACATAGTAAAATTACCTTTTTCCTCCTCTGCCCGCTATTAGTGATCTTATCTGGAGTGACTCCAAGATCTGCAAGAACTTTAGCTATGCCTCTAGCATCCACTCCACAGTTTGGTGCCACATTTGTTTCACAGCGTCGATGTACATTCATCTTGCAAACTGCAATGAAATACAGAGCAATACAGTAAACTAAATACTATCTTGGCATGTACTTGCCTTACCTAAATCAGATCTTATTGGACCTATCAATAAATTTTGCAAATAAATAAAATCTCAGTAGGAAAATACTTAGCTGGATTTGAAGGTATACTTCAATGCTAATATAAAGTTATTAATCTGATTATCATTCTTCTGATATGATAATGCAGCATAGTATTTTCATACAGTGCCCAGAACAGACACAGGAACAAATGAAACTATCAAATGATCCTGTAACTCTTAAGTTAATTTGAATTAGAAGGAAAGTCCTCCAGAGCTTGAATTTTAACTGTCCACTATGGAAAGCACAACATTAAATCTCATGTATTACTGCTTCTTACACTATTTACTGAATTAGATTAACTTCTAATGTAGGCAGCCATAAAATTGACAGCACTTTAAGTTTTAATAAAAATTAAGGGTTAAACACCTACTTTATTTAGATGGCAATCCTGTTACTAAGCTCTTTCCCTTAAATCTCCTGAAACTATTATACTGTTACGAGGAGAAAAAAAAAAGGCTACTTTGCTTCCAGATTATGGGACAGAGGCAAGAATACAGCTCCATTAAGACCTGTGGAGTGTGGATTTATTAGGAGCAGATGATATATTTTATCTGAGACTTCAGTGCCCTCTTGTGGAGCAAGGCATAAAGAGAGCACAGCTGCAAGTGTGATTAAATCCTAGATTAATATTCAGTTGTTCAAGTTCCTCACTTCTTTATTTTTTAGAGAAAAGGATATTATAAAAATATGTATTTATAAAGTTACATTTCATTATATTTTTCATCAACAAAGTTTTCATTGTATAGCCCCAAAAGAAAAAAAAGCACATTTGCCTCTGAGACTATACCCAGGCACTGTATCTGGCCATAACCATGCGCTTCAGAAAGCTGGTGACTTTCCTTTTTAAGTATGTTTCAGCTCACAAGAAGAGCAAAAAGAAATTGCTAAAAATAGTATGCTCAATGAATGTATATTCAGTGACAAAGCCTCAGCAGCAAGTAAAATGTTTCAGCCAGGATCCATAAAAGTGGACACTGAGGAGCCAAACTGCTTGAAATAGCAGGAAAATTTTGTACAGTCCAACTTCATGAACATATTTTGTAAAAAGGTGCACAGGAATAACCAGTGAAAAGAACGTGGATAAATCTCTGTTATACGCTTCTCATGGTGTTAATAACGACACTGGGCAATGAAGTACATCTCTGAAGCAGGGAGTCACTCAGCACTTATTAAAGACAGAAAACCAAGCACAGAGAAAATGACACTTTCAGTTCAGGTGAGTTCTAGATTTCAGGCAGAGAACAATGCATTTTTATAGGCAATAATTTTATGAACATGGAGAAAGTAACACAGACTCTCTGCACTATTGTTTCTATGCATCTGCTACACAGTATGAGAAATAACAGTTAAGACCAAATGAATAGTATGGTACTTGAGGTAGAATATGAAAGAGAACTCATGCATGCCCAGCTTAGTTAGAGAGATACTATATCTCTGGTTAAAAAAAATCAAAGAGGAAAAAAACCCAGATTTAATTGAAGTCTTCACTGAAGGCATCTCCACCATAATTAAGACAGCATTTGAGCAAAATCTTCAAAAGCTGCAAAGTATTAGCATTTAGAGCCTAACATTTCCTCATTGTTCACTAGCTAGAATCACAAGGGAAGGCTTGAACTTCAGAAGTCCCACTGTGTATAACTTTGCCATGAAAGAAATTTCTTCTTTCCCTTGCTGCTCAGCAACTTGTGACATGAAACATCAGGTCTGACCTTCACCTATCGTTATGTATCATTCCAAATACTGCAAAGGATATATTTTTATAGATAATGTATTTATAAATATATGTGTGACCCCATGTTTCTGCTGTTGAGAGGTATACACAACATGATTTTTGTATTTATGAAGATGGACCTATCCATTCCTAAGGCATAACAAAATGAAAATGCTTATCATTCCACTATGCACTACTTCCTAAAAACCTGATAATCATTTCCTTCATAACATAATTTCCTTCCACCCACAAATTGAAGTATTATATTAACTATTTCTAAAATATTACTTTACTTTGCAATTGTTTGTACTCTTTTCTCACCCATTATATAGATCTCCTTGAAACAATGAGATATGGAACCAAACAATTGTGACAAGTAAAATGACACAAATGCAACTTCCAGCCATATTTTCACACACAGTTCCTGTACAGAGTACATAGTCCTTAAGTGGCAGAACATAATGAATCCTTTATTTTCTGGAATAGAGGGGCTAAGCAGACCATCACAAAGGATGATTTATCTGGGTATCAGAATACCTCATATTCTGGACATGTGCACACAGGACTGGTTCTACCTACTGTAACCAACACAAACCAGCAATTTTTGAAAATGGTATTAAAGGGTAAAGTAGCCAGAATATTGATGTTTAAAAAGTTTAACAAACCTGAATACACAAAAAGCATACAAACTGAAGGTATGTAAATTGTCATGCTCATCATTTTCTGTTAACTTCTAATGTCCTGTGTGGCAATAAACCTACATAGGAGTGAATGCAAAATGTGTTTCTTAACGTCTGACCTCTGCACCTGTTACTGACTGGTGTTGTCAACAGGGTAAGGACCGTGTTCAACCATGATGGAAATCCTTACACTGCTCCACTACTTGTTTTCTGTTTATTTCTGTACATGCTGACATAGTGGCTTGAAGCCTTTCCAAGTCTACAAGTCACTCACAAAGAAAAAGAAAAGCTCTGAAGTGGTGCCTTACCTTTGCATTGTAAACCTTGTCTCAAAAGACCCCAGAGCAATGAACCACAGTGGTCACAGAAGGTGGGCACTTTGTAATTGTGAATGCTGAACTTGTGAGGCATGTTGACACTGAAACGCTGGGATCCCACTTGCTGAAAAAGGACAGCACAGCATATTTAATTTTAATTAATTTCTTTGCAATCGGTGTATGCTGAGGCCCTGCTGCATTTTGAAACCACGCAGAATTCAAATGAGATGATGTAGATCTGTGCTCAGATGATGACCATTGCATTAGACATACTCCAACCCCAGAATTCTTCTCACTACTTTATCTGGGGAAAAGAGGGGGAAGGGCTGCTGTTGTCCAAGAGATAAAGACTAAAGTCTACTTCCTAGTACTTTTGGGAACAACAAATACATAGCTATCAGGAAAGATCTCAATGTGGAAGGCAAGGAAGTCACTCCCAATTGTTTTAGGAACATGAGGCCAAATTAATACAGGACTAGAAAAAGAAATATATCATAAATCCTTTAACTTTTCATATCCCACTCTTCTTTGGATTATGGTAATGACAGTGATAACCTGTTGTGTTCAGGGATTCCAAGGTATGATTATTTACTAGTTAAAGGATGTCATTGATAAGTTTTCATAGTGGCCATTGCACTGCAGGAGATTTATTTTTATGTTTTTCCTTCCCTTTTCTATTACCGCTGGCTTTTCTCCAGTGATCTAGTACCCCTTCTAAACAATGAGACCATCAGCAAAGTATGCAAGTCTCCACCAGGCTGGAGCCTGGGAATATAAACCTGCACAAGATTTTGTATATTCCTGTGAGTACTACACAAAACCAACACAGTCCTTTATCACAATCATATGCACGTGATCACATCTGGGATGTAAAATACTGGCTGTGGACCAGATATTACAGAATGGTTCCAGTAGGAAAATGCTAGTGAATTGCACAGAAAAAATGAGGTCACGAGTTAGTGCCTCAGTCAAACTCATGTTGAAGTTGAAAGAATAGATTACAACTGCCTTGTTACATACAACTCCAATTTGCAACTTAAAGGTAGGCTTGTTCAATCGCATGAATGTAGGTTTTTAACAAATAAAGTTATGAAATGTAGTTTTTCTGTGTAGCCAAGGAAATGTGATCACCCAAAGACCACCTCACCTAAAGCCTGTGGTGAAAGACAACAGGCCCTTGCTGTTGCACAAAACAACAGGACAGTGAGCATACATTTGCTTTTCTGTTGAAGCACAAACCAAAAATTTCTGCATAAGAAAAAGCATTTGCTGTTTATACTCGAGGGCTAAAACTATTTAAAAAAACATAATGACAATTTGGATGTAGTCCTTGTTGAGGTGAGACTTGGGAAGCAAATTCTGGTCAGTCTTTTATGTTGGTGCCAGATCCCCACCCAAGCACCCCAGCTCTCCTATCAGCTGCTGATGGCTCAGCCACAAAAAATGCAGCCAGGGAAATGAGGGATCCTAGCCTGCTTCTTCTGAATTAAACTGACAAGACTTGTATTAACTCAGAAATGGAGAGAGAATGTTAGAAATGAAAAGGAGTGGTAAGAATTCTCTGAAACTTTGTGCTCAGAAGTTATAGAAAGAAAACCAATTAGAAATAAATTTCTGTATGATAATTCCCATATAAATGAAACTATGATGGAAATCCAGCATTCCAAAGTAAATGCTATGCCACAAAATGACCAGAAGGGCACAAAAAAGTCTGTAGCATCTACTGATTAAACACAGCAGATGACAGTATTTTGAACAGATCAAAGACATAATTTTATGTATAGAAAAATTAATTTCTAAACATTTACCTCATCGTGAGTTTCCTGTTTTTTTAAGCCAGCACACTTCGTTATTATAAGTTCATGGCATCTCTTGTGAACTACACAAGTGCAAACTAGAAAGACAAAAACAGATAAAAGAATTGAGTTTTCATGAAGATTAATTTTAAAGCAGAAGTCTGATATCAGAAGACTAGAACCACTGGGACTTGAAAGTGTGCAAGTGACTGGTGGTGTTTTGGTGAATCCTATGAAGTAAGTTGGTTTACAAAGGCAGAAGATAATGGACTTTCAAAAGACCAAAGAATTTTAAGATAACTAAAGCATATTGCCAAATATCTAATCTGTAAAACTACAAATTACCTTCTGAAATGTTAACTGCATTTTTTCTTGATTTTTACACATCTGATTTATTTATCTGATGAAGCCCATGATCTCCGCATTACATGAGACACAATAGCATAAACAATTTCTGTTTAAAGAGCTTCCAAAGGAAAACAGACAAAAAGATAACTCATTGTAAAAGTCAAAAGAATAGGAAAAAAAGAAGTCAAACGTTCTTTCTGTAACACATTATCATAAGTTGATAGCAGTAAGAGGTTTCAGGAGGCAAAAATGTTTTGCCAATATACATCCTGATTTCTTAATCTATGAATAACATTTGCAGATATGACAAATAAGATAAATATTTACTAGGTCTATCGTACTGTAAAATTCAAGGTCATTAAACAAAGGAAAAACCCTCATAGTGAAGTAATGAATTTCACTTTCTCCAATTTTGGTCATTGTTGTAAGAAAAAAAAACAGATCAGAAGTCAAGGTACCTTTCCAGGTACCTCTGTGTGTTAATACAGTAATTCTTATTATGGCATGTAAAGCTCTATTTAAAAAATGGCATTTACTTATTTACAATGAGATTTCATCAAGCCTTTTGTAACTGAAAAATCATCACTAACTTGATGGTTTCTACTTGTAAGTTGAGAATTAAGTACTAACACATCATCCCAAAAGATGATTGCATAAAGAAATAGGAGTACAAGAAATTGAGTTGAAAAATGGGAGATGAAAATGAAGCACTTGTGCAGTCTTCGCTATAACCTTCTCTAATGATGACCTCTATAATTATCTCATCTATTTAAATTACAGTCTTGGCAATTACCTGGAATTTTTAAACATAGAATCTTAAGCAGAATAAAGAGCTCTCAATTTTAAAATGCAAGACTTGAAAAATGAAGAAGCCAACATCTGCAGGTATGGTTCCCTAGATGGATATACATGAAGAGGTATCTGCGATCTGATGTTCAGGGCTATTAGCTGAGTTCCTACTTCATATATGATGCTTAAGACCAACAGTTTTAAAAAAAATTACTGTGACTCAGTGCAAAGATTGTATACTTGTTGTGACAAAGTTTTTCTGATCATCATGTGCTAAATTCTTAGCATTGTATATATATAATATCTGATAAAAATGTCTTATTACTTATATAACATAATAAATATATTTAAGCTGTCCTTATGTAGAATTTCTCTTACCTTGACACTGGTATCCCTGTTTTCCTATTACACCCCTGAAAAATAATAAAGTGTTTTAGAAAACAAAGAGGAAATATTTTAAAAAATGAAAACATTTTTGCTTCCTTTTACTGGACATGCACATGTTTAAAGAAAAGCTTTTCATAACCAATCATTTGATGATTGCATGCCTGGACTGAAATCAGTTCAAAGTTACGTGTTGGGAGCTAACAGGAAGGATGAGAGACCATGAAGGCAGTCAGAAATACAGACACATTTACTATAGTGAAACAGACAAGGCCAAAGGGTGCATGGAAAGGGGACGAAGTGGTAAATCATCATCAAGCAGTTCTCTGAATAGACAGATTGCCGAAGACAATATTGCTTGAAATCACCTTAGCCAACATAAAGCCTAACCCCCAGGCATTTTTTAGAGGAGTGCACTTGAGTTCATGCACATTTCAGATGGTTTTACATTAAGAAAGACTGATTCATTTTATACTCCTAAGAAACATTTACTGTCGATCCCATCAGATCTTATGTGTAAATCATTATCTCTAGGTCACTTTGGAAAACATCAGGAGTTGCTGAAAAACAACTGAAAACTGAATGTCTCCACCACTTCTCCCTATCTGAAAATTGAAAATACTCAAAATAATGTGAATAATTTCTAAAAGAGAATTCTTGATGTACATCATAATAACAAAGACCCTGTACACTGAGCACCAAAATCTCTGTGTCATTAGAGTATATACCCATATATATTGGGTAATAATATACCCATATTCCATTAACTTCAACAGGATGTTTAGGAGCTTTGCATTTCTTAGAAGAAAGATGGCGATTCTTAATAATATAAAAACGAATTCTGTCATTATGACAAAATGTAAAGGCCTAACACTAAGTCTAAGTCTACACTTAGGCACTTACATAATACTAGACTGGTTGTCTACCTGGAATTTAGTGTGGCTCAAAGGAGAAAAACCACAAATACAACCAATTCTAATATTTGTGATGGGAGTTTAACATCCTTCTATTACCATCTGCAACAGTGTTGACATGCTAATGTCAAAATAAAGAGGAAAACAATTTCTGCTCTATACCATTTTCACTTCAGCCAAACAGGAAGGTATGCTAACTCCCCAGCTCAAGGAAAGGAAAGCCAAAGTCACTCCATACCATATAAAGTCTCTGCAGTGTGAGCAGTATGTTGGTTGTCTAAGATAGGTGGCCATGAACTTGTGTCCATTAACCTGGTGCACCCTGCGCCGCACGGCTCCCTGGCGCTTCCTGGGGCGCATCCGCTCCCGGAACACACGCTCCTCATTGTCCTTGGGTGCTGAAACACAGGGAAAAACAAGGAGATGAGCACTGGCTGTCACAGACACAAGCCTGGGGAAACTCAAATGCTATGCATAGGTAGATATTCCTCAAAAAATAAAAATAATCTTCTGTACACAGCAGCACAAAATAACTTCCTTAAGTTTGGAGTAATTTTTATTCATTTTTAGCATCAGTTACCAGAGGGCAAAGGTTTTCATTGCCTAGTACAGGAACTTCTAGTTCTTTTAAAGCTTCATCTGTAAATTCAAGCTAAATTGGGATTAAGTCCTCTACACTTTATCACCATTAAGCACACTGACAACCTCTTAAGAGTAATTATACAGTTAGATTCTCCTAACAGCTCAGACTTTCACCTCACTTGATCTTCAGGAGAAAAAAAAGATCCCAACATCCCCATGTCCCTATACACTCAGAAAGTGCTGATACAAGTGCAAGAAGGCTGAGTAAAAATATGTATTATCAAGCAGAACAAAAAAAATCCATTCAGAATTGACTACTTTGTAGAATTCCTGACTAAGATCTGATTTTCAGGCTCTGATAACCCACTTTGATACGAATACGTGCTTAGCAAAATGTTGAAGGGAAGGAAGTTTTTCTTCTTAACCAATTCCTATTCCAATTGTACATGAGATGTAATGGTAGAGGAAATATAAAATGAAGTTGATATAACTCAGAGTGAAAACATTTGGAAAAAAATTCTTCAGAGTGTCTTTTTCTTAAGGTTTGTTTTTTTTTTTAAAGTATCACTAACACCATCATAATATTAAGCATTAAGCAAAAACTGAGGATGAATTAGCAACAAAGAACAGTTCACAATTGTTAATGAAAGACAGATTTTACAAACATTCCCTGAGCCACTCATGCCTTGGCAAACTAGAATATAAGACTTAAAGGGGACCATATTCAGTCATCCATTGCCAACTGAATCTATGCACTCAATACTTCGGTGCATATAACACTTTGATCTGTAGTTAGCACTTGTCATTCTTTGAATTTCAGCTACTGTGAATCATTACAATGGCCTAAAAACACAAACTTTGGTCTGCTGAAAGCTTTTCTGTACATGATTGAGTTGCCCAAGCAACAGTACAGCACCTCATAAAAACATATAGAAAATTCGAAGTCTGAGAACAACTCACTGTATAAAAAATTCAAATTCTTTTACAAATATTGGAATAAATCCTGGGTTTGAGGGTTGTAAATGTAAAAGGTATTGATAAAAGAATTTCTAGAAAATTGTCTTAAACCAATGGATGGAATTTTGGAAAAAAAACAAAGCACAGGTGAACAAATGGAGATCAGTGTCTTTCAGTGCAGAGCAAAGGCTAAACTCCTTGACACCAGCAAATTTATTTATGCACAGAAGAGCCTAAGCTCCATACTCATTGATGTTTTACAAACATTTCATACTCAGAATTGGTTTTCACCCTAAGATGACACATCTGTGGGATGGCCAGAGTGGCACACCTTTTCTTTGAGTGAGCTTCAGTAAATAAACACTGCCTTGTACACAAGGCTACCCCTCTTACTTATGCTGAAGAACAACCAAAAAGCAATGGTTGTAGGTTGCCCCTCAATAAAGAGATAAGAAATACCAGACAGTTACCAATTATGTTTATTCTTATGTTGTCAATTTGCTTATTTTTAGGTATTAAGCAAAACCCTAATGTCTAATAAATATCACAGCTCCTTAAGAGAAAGACTGTCTTCCACAAAGAATATGTAACAAGTAGTTGAAAATCCAACAAAAGATCCATTTTTCCAGCTTCTTGAATGTTTTACTGACTTTACAAAGCTGCTGAAAATCTTTTAAAAGCTATTATAGGAAATAATTCTATATTAACACAGATCTGCTCTTTTGGTTATCATCCAAATTGTAGATTTTGCTACAGTATGCACAGCTTGGATGTGAGAAAGTTAAAATCCAACTCTTCTGGAAAGGATTCCCCCCAAAAATCCAACTCTTCCAGAAAGGTTTCCCAGAAAGTTATGTGCTTACGTGAAATGAACAAGGTGTTCTGACAGTGCACAATACACCATTTGATATGATATTCAGTCCACATTCAGTACTCTTTTTCCCATTTTTTTCATCTTAAGTGCAATTCTTGACATATAAAGCACCTGTAATTTTACAGAGCATGTAAAATCCTCCTCTTGATTTGGCTACATAAACACAATATCATGACACTGGGGTTTTTTTTTTGTTTTCTTTGTTTCTACCAACAAAGTCTTAAAATTACTTTCACTGCATTACTTTCAATTCTATATTTAACACTCTAATGAAATTCCATTTTTCCCTTCTAATACTTACAGTTTAAATAAAACAATGTAACAAGTATCCTTTTCAGAAATGCAGTGACTTGAAAACAGATAGAAGCAACACATCTGAATGTATCAGATTAAATGGCAGGCCTTGATTATCAAAAATCACTTCCATACAAACAGCAACATTGTGTGTGAGAAAGACCCTCTAACAGCTCAAGAAAATGCAGCTTTTTTGGTCTGTCTTGGATAATGCTGGAGGTCCATCAGGCAGTTGCCCTCAAACAGTCTCTGCTGTAAGTCTGCTATTCCCCTTTTGTCACTAAAGACCGGCACTTGGCCAAATCCATGCACCATGCCCTGCTTTAGTCAAAGTGCACAGATGAACTGTGTGCTCGGGAGCATTGACTCTGCCTCCACCTCACCTCTTTTACATCCTGTGTACAATCCCCACCTCGTCAGTCGGCAGCAGCACTCGTTTAGAGGGCTTGGAGCAGCGTAGAATTGTCGAATCATGGAATCATTAAAATTGGAAAGACCTCTAAGATCTGTTGGTCCAACCACTAACTTAGCACTCCCAAGGCCACCACTAAACCACAACCGCCACATCTCCATGTCTTTTAAACATCTCCAAGGATGGTGATTTCCTCAGGCAGCCTGTTCTAATGCATGACTACACAATTAGTTAAGAATTTTTTCCAATCTAGACCTCCCCTGGTACAACCTGATAGCATTTCCTCGCCTATCAATTGTTACTGGGGAGAAGAGATCAACTCCCACATCACTCCACTCTCCTAGAGAGCAGAAAGGTCCCCTCTCAGGGTCCTTTTCTCCAGGCTAAACAAACATCTGACATTACAGTGCATAGCTGACCACTGGATAACTGGACATGTGCATTTCATCACAGCAGATGAAGTCACAAGAGAAATTAGCTCACCCACAAGCTCAATGTTAACTTCAAGTTAACATTAGGTTCAGTCACTTATTCACTGTGACCCTATATAAACATATAAGCAATGCTTTCCCACAGACCCCAAGCAAAACACTGCCACATCTTGCATAAGACTGGATTTTAGGAAAAACTTTTTACTGAAAAGGTAGTCAGCCATTGGAACAGGGAGCCCATGATGTGGTGGGGTCATCAATCCTGGAAGTCTTCAAAAAATGTGTGCATATGGCATTAAAGTCCATGGTTTAGTGCTGAACACGGAGGTGCTGTGTTAACAGGCAGACATGATGACCTCAAAGGTCTTTTCCAGCTTTAACAATCCTGTGATTCACACTGCTGTTTTGGGTCACAGGCATAAAATCAGACAGGATTTTTTTTATTTTTTATGTCCCAGGTGACTCAGAAGCAGATGATCACATCTGTTCTAGCTCATACCCAAAGTTGTGAATCACTTATTTCTAGCAGAACTCACAATAGTCTATATTTAAATTAAAACTCATTTATCTCATATTGAACAGCCACACTACAGATGCTAATTTACCTGTCTGAAGACACCTACCTTGGAAGGGAGCTACACTGCACTCCCCAAATATCTCATTGTTTACAGGCAGGAACGCAAAGATTAGTAAATGCTATCAGAAAGCAGGGAGTATTTGGGATATAGACAAGATATATATGATATAGACAAGATATGATATGATATAGACAAGATATAGTGTTTTCAATGCATTCTTTTGAAAATACTAGCATCCCAAACAAAATTGGCCTTTTAAATATATTTTTAAAAGTCTTACAGAGGTATATTTTAGGTTCTAGAATATATCATTAGCATACTGCATACTGTGCATGGCATTTCTATTCTTAGCAGAGGAGTTAAAATTAAGTGAATTTTTCATACTCAGAATATTAGCAAGTTTCAATATAAACAATTTCTTCTCATGGTATTTCTACTAAATAGTCACAGAGGGTTATCATTTCCTCAGTAAAGGCTGTTTCTTTATGTAAAGTACATTCTGTTCCCTGTTTCGATTTCAAGTCCTTCTGTCTTCTGTACTATTCCATCTATCCTTTTTAAATGCCTTTCTTCCATTTTATTTTCAAAAGATGGAGTAAGAAATAATGATAATTTCCAAGTATCCATGGAGAATGCTGTTGATGGAGCACACTGAGTTTAGGCTTCATATGATGGTACTTGAGAACTGGCAAATTTAGAACGAATTTTATTTCAAAACCATACCCAGTAATGCCACTACTTTTCACTGTAGCCAAGAGTAACTCTTGAGTTATTAGAAAAACAGTAGCACATAATTGCTTTTATATACTCTTATGTACATACATGCATGGTGCCTACAATTTTAAAGACTCAAAAGACTTGCAGGTTAACTCCAAGCTCTAAGGGAAGTGTTATAAAAGTCAGAAGTATCTGGCATGAAAAATGGCATGAAACTCAAATACCTGCAAAATGGAGGCTTAAACAAACTGTCTGGAATACATTTAACACGGTTCATTGTGTAGTATCCGTTAAGCATAAGTCACAACTTAAAAGTCATTACGTAAAATTTAAAAGAAAGGAAAGTGATGCACAATGCTCATCAACCTTCAAAGGAAACAAGATTGGGAGAGTAAGATCTGTACACCAAATAACAAAGGCTCAACCGTGTCAGGTCTTGCTTCATTACTAAAACAGTTTCAGCATAAATGAGAAGGGCTCAATGTGGAGGAGTAACTGCAACAAGATTATCCTGCATAGCCATTTCCATGTCTTATCTTCAGGGTTGGGAGTACTTATGGAATTCTGACAACAACAACAAAAAAAAAAAAAAAAAAGGCAAATATAAGGCAGAGAAAGAGCAAGAGAGCTTACACACAAATAGAGGGACTATCCAGCATTTTTTATTGCTGATGATGCTGATTTCTAAATGGGAACAATGCTGATCCCTTCCCTGAATCTGGAGATTATTGTTACCAAACTGTCAGTGTTTGGAGAAGGAAAAAAAACAAGGAAGCTTTAGTTAAAAAGGCTTCTGTATCATCAAAACCAAAGTGTGGGCCATGTACAAGAGTAACATGGCAACTGGTGGAGCTGCCAGGTAACCCCTTGCAAAGGAACCCTGATCCCACATGACACTTCTGGCACAAGGGGCTTTTCACCCTGGGCATCTCCTGGGTGTCACATTGTTGTCATCCCTATCTTACAAGCACCATCCAGAAAGCTAGCTGGTTTAACATTACCCTTTAATAATTACAACTGACCCTAACTGAACAACAAATGCAAAGAAACAATGGTTGTACTGATGTTTCATTGCTGAAGATGAAAACTAACAGCTTTTGTATCATATTTAAGCCTGATCACTTTAACCAATATGTATGTACCGAAACAGAGCTTTTGTTTTAGCACTATATAATGTCTAAACAGAGGAAGGATATTGATTGAAGCAGGAGAGGTAATTTGTCTAAAAATACGTTGGAAAGTGAGAAGGGGCAGAAACAATGTCCAGGACTTCTCAGGATTCAGAATGGAGTGTAACTGGATCATTATGCATCAAAATAAGGTCTCAAAGGATTATTCCCAAACTCTATTCTGGGCTGTAGAGTAGAAGCACATATACTGTCATCAAGATTTCTCCAGGCAGAAATCATTACAGGATTTTGCCTTTAAGACTTTAATCTATTTTAAAGAGAGAAAAAACCCCAAAACAACAAAAACTCACCATGAACAAAAAGTTAAACACCATATATTTGCATCTCTATATCCTTTCTTTTGAAAAAGTCTTTTTACGTAGTAATACATGCAACAAACTAGTTCTGTAACTTTCAGAGAAATAAACAGTAAGGTAAATGCTATAACATGATTTCATAAAGCTGTTACTGATGAGCACAGAAATGATGTAGATATTTTACCATGGTCACAGAAAGAGCAGAAATTTTTTCTGTGTCTTTTTCTAGAAGTATTAGTTTCCAGATTATTTCTTAAACAAGGAACAAGCATACAGGTTTTGCTTACTGTAGCTCAAGTCTGCCTTATGTAGGAGACCAGACAGGAAATTTCTTGTTTAATAGTAGGATCAGTTCCTTCAATAACACTGTGTATTAACAAAAACAAAGATGCTGAGTGCTACTAAAGAAATGAAAAAAATGCTCACAGAATGGGTGAGTTTTAAAAGAGATATGTGTCTAGACATGTCTGCTAACACCAGCTATTTACTAAATGCACTGAAGAATAAATTCCATTTGAAAGTATATCAAGCCCAAATACGCTGGTGGCTTTGTAGCATGGGCTGAAGCTCAAACGTGAGCCTTCAGACACGTGTTTACCTTTAAATGCTTAAATTCTTGTCTAAAAGAGAGATTCTGCCTATATATATTTTAAAATTTCCCTTGATATGCACACATCTAGAGTTGATTTGGGTTGTGTCAGGCACATATTTTTGTTTGAGGGCTTCTGTTACTTCCCTTTTTTAAAAGAAAAGAGCCCAAACCAAAACACCAATAGCACTATAAAGCTATCCAATGATTACTTACACATGATTCAAAGCTTTTCTACATACTAAATTATCAGGAGCACATTCATAAGCTCACTCAAACTTGAAGGGACAACAGTAACTCCCCACATCTTTTCAAACAGAAATATTTCCACATTCAATACACTTTATAAAGGAGGACTTAATGTCCAGAAGTACTAAAGAGTCTCATAGATACTGATGATCCAATTGCAATTTCAGCATACATAGAAGTCCAGTTTAGTTTTCAGAAATGTCCCAGCCTTGGTGCCTGGCAATAATTTGGACCAAGTGTTCAAAACCAGGGGTAAGGTACCTGAAGAGACTGGGTGAGCACCCCAGTACTGCCCCAGCTGCAACCCATCCACTTGGCTACAGCAGAGGCTGGGGAGTGGAGAGATTAGTTTCCATACCTGCTCAGACAAAATTTTCCTTTAAATGACTCAGAGACTTTTCTTAAGAAAGACTTCAAGATAAGCCCTCAAGTTTCTATGCTTGATCTCCACAATGCCCACAGAATTAGTGACAATTTACACAAGCTTAAAGTATTAACAACATGGAATTACACACAGTCATCTTCAGCGACCATACAGCATGGTTTAATAAATCTAATATTTAACAAAGAGAATTCTGTTTTATAGGAACTGGACCAATGGTAGGGGATGGATATAAATATTTGGTCCATTTTTTAGATTCCTGGGAGCTCACACAGATGATAGGGTACAGACCACATTTTGGAGGGTGGATATAGCAATTGCAGTACTTAAACAGCTGTCGGATCCACAAAGCAAGCAAATCAGAGATGGATCCCTCCTACTTCCTCTCAATTTCTTTATTGGTGACATCAATGATTTTAAGAACAATTGCATTCCTGAAACAATGTAACAAATTATAACTACAATTTATATATTACAATTTATTGGACAAAGGAAGTGATATCACTAGAAATACCACAGGGAATTTATTGCTATGTGGCAGGTTTTCTGAAAAGTGAATTTCATATCTCAAGGTTTTTAAAATAAAGTTTCAACTTTCAAACCTTTTCCCACAACCCAGACTTTAGTGCTTTTTCAGTTGTAAAGGAGATGTCACAGGCAACAAAATGCAAAAATCAATGCTAACTAAGGTTATTTCAGTCTTTCGGTCTTATTTTTCAGGAGGAACAAACAGCCTCACTCTAAACACAATGTCCTTATGTCAACAAATTTGCAATTGAAATTAAAGAACTGGAAATGCATTCTACATACGGCAAATACTAAAGCTATTATTCAGGAGAAAAAGCTTACTCCATGCAATTTAATGCGTCTATTCATGTCCTAACTAGTAATGTAAAGTAGTAATTTACAAAATGTAGAACAACTTTTGTGCCATAACTTGACTAATAAACTTGCAGACAGAAAATTAAATTAGTTTGTGTCAGTAAGAGTCAAAGCACACTGTTGTTACAGTGTTAGTAATGAGCAGTATTAGCAGCCTGGTGTCAGCATTTTTAGTGTTAAGCCCCTGACAGACTAACAAGATGAAATATCTCATATTAAGTCAACCACTTACTAGAGCTAAAAAAACCCAAAATCTTCTAAATGAAGAAACTACACACATAACATATTAGATTATTATTGTAAGTTTATTGTAACTGATCAGATTATTGTATTGATCAGAAAAGCTATCCTTGAGACTTGACCTCTCTACTGTCACTGCTGCAAGTCCGCAAACATGTCCTGCAATTTGATTGCACCACACTCCTCCGAGTATGCCCAGCCCCTTGTGGTGGCAGTGGTGGTCGGTGCTCTGGTGACAAACACCCATACTGGCTGTGCTTTATCTTCAATGAAAGAAGGAGGATGAGACAAACCATCACAGTCAGAGCTGCAGTGGGAGGTGAACTTCCACAGCGGCACACTGCCATGCTTATTTTAACAGAGCTCCAGGCTATGGAAGTATCTGCAGGGTCAAATGACCTCTCTGCAGGGTCAACACCTGAGCTGCTGGCCTTTGTCAGCTCCCTGGAAAGGAAACAGTGCTGTGTTGTGAAGAAGGAAAGCAAGCATTGTAAAACCTTCAGGACAAAGCTCTTTTCCCAGAGGTAACTATTAAACCAGACAGATCCCAAATGACACTATTTTAAACAAGTGTTTGTGATAGATTAGAGAAGTTCAGCAGTCTCTTTCTAGTATTTGCAAAAGCTACATATATTATGATGAAACAGAACCTTGTATGACTGGGATTTCTAGTCTTTCAGAAGTTGTTTCTTAAATATTTGTTCAACCCCAGCTTCATTCCTTTCCCACAGAATAACAGAAGCCCAACTGGCAGGCACCTAGGAGATTCTTGAGCTCAGTCTCCTGCAGTGGGGACATGTCCCATGTACTTCAGGCATCCTCAGCTTTCATTTTTTTGATGGTTATCAAAAATCTCCAGTGAGGGAAATTCCTCAACACACTTGTGTATTTTGTTTCACTACTCTGGCAGGCATGTTCTTTTTCTAATATTCAACCTTAATCCTTTTGCAATAAGTTATGCTGGGTGAGTGATAGCACCTTGAAAAAGCAAGTTTTTGCCAGCACAGAAATTACTGAAGTATCTGTAGCAAGGCAGCCATTACCCTGTGGATACCATGCAAAAGGCCAGAGATACAGCAAGATATCACAGAAAAGAGGACTGCAAAAAATTTATGATTCTCAGGCCCTGGCAAGACAGAAACTGCTTTGCATTGCACAGGATCCTGTGGATATCCCAGTCACATGCTAGCTACAGAAAAGTCATGGTATCTGAAGGCAAAAAGGGGAATGAAAATCACTTACTGCCTTAAGCTACTAAATCTCAAAGTCGTCTTGCTGATTTCATTTCCAGATCCCCATTCTGATAGCAACAATTTGTTTCCATCCAAGCTTTGAAACGCATGTTACAAAGCACCCTTGTACTTAAAGTTTCTATATTAAAATTCCATATAACCACATTTAGGACCTATGGGGCAGAGCCTAAATTGGTCAGAGAAGACGGCTTTCAAAACATGGTTTTATAATGGTTGTGCCCTCAGCAAGCTCAAGCCTGTGATATACATTACACAGATTCGAAGTACTTCACAGTGGCAGTGAAATCTTACCTACACTTAGAGAAGTGTTTTTGCTTTTTAATTTTTTTCTTTATTTGTTTCTCAATAAAGTACTAATTGTTTGCTTGTATCCTCCACAGGGCAGGGGGAGCTCACTGCAGAACTGACTGTGATTCAGAGAACTTCCCACAGCGCCTATATAATAACTGAGACAGCCAGAGAAAATTGCATTGCAGTTTCCTTACCCCAAGCAGGAAGAATCCTTTCAGTTTGACTGATTTTGGTATAAAGTAAAAAGCACAGAATCCTCAATATTTTGCTCAAAAAAATGCTCTTGAAAGCCAGAGGAAGCTTTAAAGGCAGGGAGAATGGCAGTGATATATTAGTATTTTATTTATGCAGAGGTTTTTTTTCTTATACTTCCAGGTAATAATAATGCTATTCTTCAAGTAATTGAAATAAAGACTTTAAAATTTGGAAATTACTTCTCCCTTCTAACAGTACTGAAATAGTAAGACACAAAGTAGCTGTATCTTCATGTAGATAAACCTACTGATGAGATAGTAATGGTTCCAATAAACAAAAGAGGATTTGACTACAAGCAGTATGACATGTTAAAACAAGGCAATCAAACCTTCGGATTTAATTTTTCACAACTCTACTGACGAACTGAATAAAACAAGTGAGAGATATTAGTGTTATGCCTTGAAAAGACTGTTCCCCAATGCAGCTGTCACCAAAAAAAAAAATCTGACACAATTTTTCTATTTTTGGCCCAATATACAACCCATAACACACAGCAGTGTTCCAACACGTCACTACACTTTCTAGGTTATCTATTAGTAAGGACTATGTTATGACAATCTTGTCATCCTCTACCAACAGCCTCATCTTGCCCATTTCCTAAGTGGGCAGTTCTTGCAATCAATTGCAAGAGACAAAACTCAGCAGCAAGAAACTCCTTCCCTCTTTCCACTGTCTTTCTTGCAAACGTGGGAGGAATTTTCTTTATTGCGATATCCCCCCAAGCACACAACAAAAGCATAAATTAAGAATATTTCTGACCCACAAGCAGTGTTATTAAGGTAACTCTCACATTTGTGTCTTTCAACATCACATACATTACTACAAATTTTCACTCAGAAATAAATACCTTGGGTAAATCCTGAAGTACTCGATATGATTTATTATATTACTTTCACACCCCAGTTCAACAAAGCAATCCTGGATATGGCTATAAGAAAGAGCATATTCACCCTGTCATGGATTGCAATGGAAATTTTCCAATATTTAAAGCACTATTTATCTGCCCTGGATGATGTTAATCCTATGCATCTAATGCATGGTAAAAATGGACACACATGCTAAACAGTATGTTCTTTCTCCTTGCCAGCCTTATGGACACAGCATCATGAGGGAATTGCAGATGATGAGTCTACATGTTGCCAGTAGAAGTTGAATATATTATATATAGGTTTTTACTAGGGGGGTGAGCGACACATGACAGGAACAAGGAGATGGCCCCTTGTTTCTGTCATATGTCCCCTCATAACTTATTATTCCTGTCATGATGTCTCATCATAACCTACTATCAGCAGAAGAAGCATTTCTCAGTGACAAGATTAAATAAGAGACACTTTAAAGTCTTTCTCATTTGTTTTGGGTTTCAATATACAGAATATTTTATTGTTCAAACACCATGCAACAATAAAATAATAGAGCAATGAGGGGAGATCAGAGTGTTAACTCTGTCTAATTCATTCTAGAAGGAACTGGGGTCCTACCATGCAGTCCCTACCAGGTCCTCATGTCCTCTGATTCGTAATATCAGATTGTTACCTATAAATACAATGCTGATTTTTTGCAGGTCTTCATGCAAAAAAGCAGTAAAGGGATCTCTCTTAAGGTTCTTAGGATTCCCAGCAAAATTTTGCAGCATTTGAGGTTTTGTACAGTGTGCTTGCTGAGATACACATCACATGAGAACCCTGACTCTTGTTAAATTAAGCAACACATATCTAGCCCTCAGATTATGGAGGAACTCTTGAAAAATGTGACGCAAATGTACACTCCATCCCAAATATATTATAGAAAATTGTGCTTGTCTCTCTACACTGTATACATGAATACAAATCAGTATGGTGTTCACATGGCAAGGCTTTGGTGGTGGTGGTAAGCTACAGGGGCAACTTCTGTGAGAACCTACTAGAAGCTTCCCCTATATCCACAAATGCCAGCTGGGTGCATGACAAACCCAGGCCAGCTGAAGGTGAGCCCATCAGTGACAGGGGTAGCACCTCTGGCCTTAAGTATTTAAGAAGCACAGAAAAAACCCCACTGTGCAACAGCAGACAAAGAAGTAAGAATATGTAAGAAGTAAGAATATGTGGGAGGAACAACACTGCAGACAGCAAGTTCTGTGAAGAAGGAAGGGGAGAAGGTGCTTTAGGTGCTGCAGCAAAGGTGAAGACCATGGTGAGGAAGCCTATTTCTTGTAGCCCATGGAGGTTCACAGATCCATCTGCAGCCTATGAACAACCCCAAACTGGAGCAGGTGTATGCCTAAAGGAGGCTGTGAGCCCATGAGAAGCCTGTGTGAGAGCAGGACCCCAGTAGGATGTGGAGACCCATGGCAAGAGAAGGGCATGCTGAAGCAGGGTTGCTGGCAAGACGTTTGCTGGCAAGACTTGTGACCCTGTGGAAGGGACACACGCTGGAGCAGTTAATGAAGGACTTCAACCACTGTGAAGGATTTATATGGGGCAAGTCCATGATGGACGGTCTCCCATGACAGTGGCCCCTTCTGGAGCAGTGGAAGAGTGTGAAGAGCTCTCCGCCGTGAGTAGAAAGAACCCGAAAGAAAACATGTGAAGAACTGATGCAACCTCCATTCCCTGTCCTGCTGTGCCACTGGAGGAGAGGATGTAGAGGATTTGGGTCTTAAGTTGAGCCTGGGAAAACAGGAGGAATACAGGGAAGGTGTTTCAAGATCTGGTTTTATTTCTCATTATGCTTCTCTGATTTGACTGGCAATAAATTTAATTAATTTCCCCAAGTTAAGTATGTTTTGCCTTGAAAACATTCTCTCCACATAGCAATGTCTCCCTGTCCTTATCTCAATCCACGAGCCATTCATAGTACTCTTCTCCCCTGTCCTGCTACAGAGGGAGGTGGCAGAGAGACTTTGTGGGCACCTGGCTGGGGTCAACCCACTACAGCTGGACTAATTTTGTGTCTTACTGTATAAGACACACCCATGGGTAAAAGACAAGACTCTGAGCCAAGTTCTAAAAGTGTACTTATTTCTAACTTTTGCCATATTTTTATATTCCAAATGTCCTAGCTGCAAAGTTCATTTAGTCCTTATTCTCCAACCTTTGGTAAAACAGACGGATGGGTGTCTTTCTCGTTTTCAGTGATTTGGTGAGCATGTGGCTCCAAATTTCACATGAAATGCAAAGTGCTTCTGGCTTATGAAAATATGCTTAAGTGGCCACCAAATTTCTAACCGAGTCAGAATTTCAAAAAAATGTTGAAGCATCATCTGCTTGAAGAAATCTAATGGGACCTGAGCTGTTTTACTTGACTTATGGCAGATTATGTCTCTAATAAAAAGTATACTCACAGATGAAAAGAATTGGCAAAGAGCCTTCGAAGAGGCAACAGATGTGTTGATTGAAATGTATTTTGTTTTGCATAGTTCTCTAAAATTGATGTAAAATTCAGGAATGCTTAAAAACTTACTGATGGAAGCAGCTGGCAAGTGGGAAGAGTGGGATGTTGGATGATGAGGTGACTTATAGCATGGGAATTGAGAGGAAAAAAAAAAAAAGACCAAAATGGAATTCAATAGTTTTAAATCTCTCACTTTGGAGAAGGAAACTCAGAGAAAAATGGGGCGGGAAAGAAAAGGGAGGGAGGAAAAAAAGGGAACATAGGGCTAAGGAAAGAGAGCACATCAGAGAAAATTCGTTTTCCTCCCGGTAGAACGAACTGTGAGCAATGCAGCTCACATCTGTCAATGGCCCAAACTCCAAGGGCAATCTGAGTTTGGAATTATTGTTAATCAATTAATTTCCTTTCTACTCATTTGTTGTACATAAAATTTAACTCTCCTTATAACAGAAAGCTTATACATAAGAATTAGCAGATATACATGTACAGAGTTAGCTCCAGAAAAACATTCAGGATCCAAGCCTTTTCCACAGGGATCTAAATACCTGTCTTACAGTGTTCTAACAGAATGGATATTCTCTTGACAAAAGAAAATATGTTAGAATTTCTGGTTTTCCCAAAGATATTGTCAATCAAATTCATTGAAACAACTAAAAAACCCACCACAGATGCTGTGTATTTAGATTCATGATAATTAAAGCTAATTTAAACTATGTTTATGCAGAAGAACAGGTACAGAAAGTCAGCTTTTCCAGTTCTTCTCCTTCCACAAAAGTCACTTTTTGTTACTTCCTAAAACAGAACGCAGTCCACTACTCATGAATGCCCTCAGCATTCACTGAAGGTTGACTTTCCAAATATATGTGATGACTTCATGTAAGAATTAATGTGTGCAGGAGAAAACCTGCTTCTAACATTTCTTAGAACTCTTAAGTCTTTCAAGAAAAATACTTGTTAAACTCTGGGCTGTGTATCTGTATCTTGTATCTGAGATAAAATAGAACTTAAAAAAAAAAAAAAAAGCTCTGAATTCTTTTCTTTTCTTTTTCAGAACAAAGATCAAATAAAATGCTTTGTCAAGATCCAAACAACTTTCTCCCAACTCCACAAACTAAATCAGGCAATGGAAACAGAGACAAAACAATTCCTGGAATAATTGTAGATTTAATTTTTCTCTTATTATTTCAGTGCTGTAATCTGTTTTCCATTTAGTACTGACCCAGTCTCCATACCAGTGGTACTACCTTTGGATATTCTAAGGCAGCAAGTACGTTCTTCTAACACTGACAGCACAAAACTCATCTAGAAACCTGTGCACAGCACAAGGAGGACTGGGTCCAACCAAAATCTGTGGAGAGCCAAGAGAATGACAAGGAGACTGCCTGCAGCACAAAGGACAACTATTTGTACAACTTAATGCTTTAAATGCATAGCCACATGAGGATAAGATCTATCTTGGGTTACAGCTCTACACTTATGCCAGAGAACAGGGACACACATAAAGTCCAGGAGAATTTGGCTCAGTTTACTTACAGTAGAGATAAAAAAAGAAGCCTTAATTGTCTGTGTTCAAACTGGAAAGATACAAAATGTTCTAGCAACTGTAAAAAACTAACCTCTAAAACTTAATTCCATTTATTGTTTTGTTTATTAACAAGTCAAGAGATAGCAGACACTTAAAAAAACCCCTTTCCTTAAAAAATTAAGGTCATAGCCCATTATGCCAAAACCTTTCTGTCCTCCTTGCTTTGCCAGCACCTCTGCTCATATTCAAACACTACATAATTCATTTTAACGTAGCCTTATCAGGTTGCTGAATAAGAATGTGAAAGTCAGCTGGCTGTAAGTTGAAAAAATATATTCAGTGCCTTCTTATTGCTGCTGTCACTGATTTAGCTGTTCCCATGGTAAACTTAAATACCAGCGCAGGAAGCTGTATTATCTATCAATTCACAAGTTGCAAAGTGTGGTGGATGGAGATTTCATTTAACAGATCCCAGAACTGTCTAGTTGAAGGATGTGGCAGTTGAAAGCTGGAGACTGAATTTCTTTTTTTTTCCTCTCTCTCTCTCTCTCTTTTTTTTTTTAAAAACCCTGTATAATCTCAAGAATAAGACATATGGCAGCACTTCCAAGTTGGTTTCAAAGAGGTTTTGATTTCCCACTCACTTTCTCTCAGTGTGAATTACCAAAGAAGGTGTCAGAAGTTCCTCGAGAAAATCCTTTTAACACTGGCTGTCTTTAGAAAAAGAACCTCTAGAGAGAAGCTCCTTTAAAAAAAATAAAACAAACTGAAAAAACAAAACCTCAAACAATTTTGCTTGCTCTACAGCTGGAGCCTCTAACTTGACTCTCCATGACACATCACAGCAGTCATGAATTAGTTTATTACAATCATTTTAATTCAGAAAAAATGCACTTCCTTCTTGAGGAGACAAAAACATCCTAAGAAAGAGATTATCCCACACACTAAAAAGAGATTTTTACCATTAGAAATTGCAAAAAAAAGAGCTAATGTACCCTAGGAAATCTCTTCCTTTACTATCTATCTATTGAAAATCAAAAAATATATTCTTATATGTTAAAAAGATTTCTCAATGTTTTTAATAAAAAATTACCTTTGCCATTAGCATATAGTAGCCAAATAAAAATATTGAATGCATTTTAAAAAAGACAAATGAAGGTGGGGAAAAAAGCTAATTTAAACTAAATAAAACCACATTTATAATCTGACCTTTTCTTTATTCCACTGCTGGAAAACCACAACCAAAAGACTTTAACAAAGAGAAAAAAACCCAAAAAGATGTTTTTTAACAAGTAGAAAAGAAATGCAAGGAAATGGAAAGACAGCATTTCAAGATTTGAGCACTCCAAAAATCTCTTAAAAAAAAAAGTTTTCACTATGAATCCTCAAAAATTTTTAAAGCTCCCAATAATACCCTTTCCAACACATGCAACCAAACCCTACTTTTTGATGTATTTGGAACACCCCCTCAATCTGATATCACACAGTGAATCTAAACCAGTCAATTGCCAATTATCAATTTTGTGATCCTGTATTTCTGGAACTACTACAACCAACTTATGCTAGAAAGTACAGATTTTACAGGATACAGTGAAACTGTCTGAACTCAGCTGCATTAAAAATGTCTTAAATCCTATATCCAATCTCAAAGGTATTCAGAATAGTTGCCTCTATTTGGGAACTTAGACCACGATGTCCATATTGTGGAATCAGTACTCTCCTACATGCAAGAACATCATCTTAGTATACACAGTGCCCCTTGTTCCATGGTGGGGAAAAAGTCATAGAAAGAGGCCAAGAAAATTAGATGTCACTAAGTGATTTTCAGTCAGCCCACACAGAACATTAATGGGGAAGAAGGCATTCTTCTGAGCAAGCATTAGCACTATTATTAGCAGCATCTAGAGTTATTTAAAATTATTATTCCTGTATCTATTCCAGCAAGCATCACAGATTACACTTGTCCCTTAGAAGGAAAGACAGACACAAAATCATGAATATGATCCTCCCTCTGCATTGTATTTGTCTTTACCAGAAGGAAGAAAAACATGATAGAAAATATTCCTGGAAACCAAGGGCATAAATAAATCTTAGTTTAAGAGAAGCCAATTGAAACACTATGATTATCATGCCAGAGCTGTGGTTTTGATGAAAATGAATTGTAAATTATTTAGAAAGAAGTAGAAAGCTGCATCACAAATCAAAAATAGTAAGATCCCAGTTTGAGTACAGAGAGAGCAGCAAATCATTGCTGCCTGCCATCAACAACACAGGAGTTGTGGGACTCTGCCATTGCACCAGAAACATGTTTTGAGCCACCATCAAAATAAACTGACCTGGGCATTTACAAGTTTTTAAACCAATAAGACAATCACTAGATGCAAGGAGCACTTGCCTTCCGACCAGTGAAGACCCCTAGTTTTATTTGTATCACATTTTCCCCTTCCTTTCATTCTCACAAATGTGCAACTTCCTGCTGACATTAACGAACATCATCTGTCTGGTCACACACGCAACAAGAGGGTGAACTTCTATTAATAGCCACTGAAATACTCCTGGTAAGTTATCCTTTTTAACATAGTGTTATACCTCTGGTCCTAACACAGGAACTCTTTCAGCCCACCACTCATTTCTTTGAGGGCCACTACCTCTAAAACAGCTGTTTCCCCCTCAGACACAAACTGCATCCATGCTAAAATTCAATGGTCTTGGTCAGGGACCAACTCTGATAAACTGCCAGGAGTTTTGAGTTATATTGCTGTAAACTCACACAAAAGTAATCTGTCTCTGCACATATAAAATAAAGAAAGAAATGGTTCTCAGAAGAACAGTTCTTTGGAACAGGTTTTTAAGGTGCTTTATGGCTTACACATAACAAAATTAAAGCAAAAATCTCTCGACAAGCATGGGACTTCTTTAAAAAAATTAAAATAGCATTTTTCCTCCTATTTAAATTGAAGTAGCAGGTTATACTAGACTACAGTAATAATGAGTCATTTGTTAATTAAAAAAATATCTTTCTATTTACATGCAATGGTGTTATTCTTTCATCTAACTCCTGAGAAATAAAATTTCTTGAACAATCAAATTTTCCTTCTACCACTGTCAAACATCAGTTCTCCCTTTTCCTCCATCTCTAGGTCTTGGAAGAACAAAAATAAGAAACCTATTTCTAAAACCCCAGTTATAAAAGCTGTGATTTTACTTCCACTGTGCTGTCCATGATGGCCCCTTCTCCTCCCCCTTTCCTTACGTAGGGCTAAGAAAACAGTCTATATCTAAACTGACAAAATTTTCAGATACAATTTACAATGTAATAGGTAGGCAGGCAGGCAGATAAATCAGACAACTTAAATATAGTGATTATGATTTACTGTGAAAGGAGATATTTTTTATGAGAGGAGTTCAGGATTTTCTGGTTTATTTCTGGTTATCACATCTTTCTAGCAGATCATGATTCATTCACTAGTCTTCAAGGAAGACCAGTGCACATGAGTATTTTTAAGCACAATGCTTGCATAGTTTAAAACACGTTTGCAACAGTAAGATTAGATCTCTAATGAAGGCTCAGCACTTCCGCCCATGTATTACATACAAGGGGCTGGGGAGCCCTACAGCTCGAGCTGGACTCTAGTCCTGCAGAAACCCAGCTGCAAAGCAACATACACTGTGGGGATCCCCTCAGATCAAACTGAGCTAATGTTCCTAAATGGAGCCTTTAGCCCAGTGATGGGGATGTTTTATCCACACGAGAAGTACAATTTTAGAAAATATTTAAAAAAAATTTTTGTTTGATATGCATATTATGAGGCATGTATAGATACATATACAGTCAAAACTGATGTCAGAGGAGAGTTCTGCTGTGCCCTCCTACCCTGTGAAATTTATAATCACATATGATATGGGAAATTTGGAAGATTGTGGAAGAAAGCATATTTACCAGCACAGAGACTCTCTTTCATAAACTTTACTATTGCAAATTCTCTTCTGCAAGTGTGATACAACATTCACTGCCACCTTTAACCTGGTCTGTTAAACAAAGGTGTAACTATTGGGCCTCTTGAACAAAACCATAACCAAATTTCCTAAGAGGTAGCATCATGTAGAAGTATTTTGTTTTCCCCTTTGCAGAAAATATTCCTCTTAGTGCTTGAGGTTTTTCAAGACTATTCAGTTTAGTGACAGACTATGAATCAGTGCTCTGCTTCCAATTGTTGCTGAATTACTAAGAATTGGAAGTAACATTTAGAAATTTTAAGAAAGGAACTTCTGAGAAAGGCAATTCCTAGGAAACAAGCATGACTAAATACTAAAGAAATATGTTAATGTTTAAAATGATAAAAGATAAATTAAATCCAATTATTAAAGAAGCTATAAAAATTCTGAGCACTTGGAAATTAAGATTTATAATCAAGACAACCAAACCTTTAAACATAGCAATTCAAACATCCCATTATTCTACCCTCCAAGCTGAATAAAGCTTTCAGTCATAAGTCTAAAACCCATAAATATTCCATAAATTATAAGATCCCTGAAGACCTTAAGATATGCTCCAACATATAATTAGAAATTTCAGGAGCTCACTTTGCCTTGTGACAGTAATCTGGAATGATGATACATTTTATCATACCCATAAGTTGCACAGTGTGTTATTTTTTAACTCATGCTCCTTGTTCTAAGTAGCTCCAAAATGCTACCCTTAGATACTCACATAAATTCATGTATGCTCAGTATGGAAAGCTAACAGGAATTTTTTTTCCAGAAAAACATTCAAGGTAACTTTCAATATTATAAGCGTCAATTGCCATATTTTAAAAAATTATTTAATGGATACAAGATTTCAGTTATTTGGGTTTTTTCCACCCTGTCATAAACAACCTGCCAAACTGCCTTCAAGGAATGCTATAATTTACATGGAGAGACCACCTGAAAAACAATCAGAGAAGAACGATATGTAAAATATTAAACAAAATTTAAATTAATAAAAGAAGCTTAGTTTATATCTAAGATGTTGTGACACAGACACGTGACACTACAAGCTGTTATTAGTTGCACTGCTGTCCTTTCACCTCATTTGGTGGGTTCCCTTTGCAGAGTGAACTCAACGTGGAGTCTGCTTCTCAAATAGGGACTCGGGAATGAAAAAATACGTTACTGTGCTGAGAAAGCTCACACTCACAAAGCATTAATGAGCATATTATTTGTTTCAGGTGAATGCACTACCTTTTCCTTTCAGCACAACTTGCTTACAGATTCTCTGAAGATTTGCTCCTGAACAGTTCTATGACCTAGTTTAAAGAAAATGTAAAAGGATTGTAATTTGGCTCTTTAAATCACGGTTTTTTGCATTTCCAAACTTTGCTGAATCGTTTTGGCTGTGGTGCCTGTCCTTATCTGCCCAAGCAATACTCAACAGTATGGAATTTGCTTCCAGTGTATGCTGAAAGCGCTAGCACTTTGCAAAAACCATTATTTCTTTAGCAAAGCATTTGTCATTGTATTTTATAAAACAGTTTTGAAACCTTTCGATATGTACACACAATGTCCATCTGCACAGTAGAAATGTACTCAAATGCATCCAAGAAAATCTTCAGAGGGTGCGAGGGTCTATCAAAACATGACCTAAAAACATCCTACAACAGAACTCTGTTGATTAATAAATACATGGATATAAGACCTAGTGATTCAAGCATCAAGGAATGAGTCCTGAGAATCAACTGCTAAGACTGTTTGTCTAAGAAGGTTTTTCTGAAGGTTTCAAAATCTGTAAAATCAATTAAAAGAATCAGGTTTTATTATTGAACATATTCTAACTACATTAACAGTAGAAAGGAGATGACTGAGCCTCAGAGGTAGTGCTCAGTAGAGTTAATTAAAAAAAGAGCTAAGTGATTTAATTACACCTTTCGAATCTGCCTGCTCACATAGACCCCATACTTCAACATTCAAACTTAGCTTCAGCCCTTCTACTAAAAATATCTTTTATTACAGGGGAGTAAAAAGCTTATTCAGAACAAAAATTATAATTTCAGACAATGCATGGTGTGAAATGACATGTACCTTCCCATGTTAATGAGTATTTCAGTAGCAGCACAGCTTACGTAATAATCATGGGGTTTATGGCAGCTGGTTATTTTGACAAGAAATCTGAAGGAGCTGTGTGAAAATAGCATGGAAAGAAGGAAAGAAAAGCAATAGGTCTGACAAGTAGATACCCTTGTAAAAAGCATGCCAAGTCTGCTCTTTGCAACTTAGTTTTCATATTGAAGGTCCAATTTTGAATGCTATGAATAGATAAAAGGAATTTGCAGCAAAAATCTTAAGGAATCCATCTGCAAACATGTTTCTACAAATTTCTCCACTGAAACGGAAATTGTTAGAGAGTGGGCATGCTTCTGTATTTTTAAGCAAAGACTAACTTTTTAATACATTGTAGTGAATGGGGAAAACAGAAACAAGGTTTAATCAGTACAGTTCAACTGTGGTTTTGGACAATTTAATTTCAGTTCTGACAACAAAATGTAGAGACTAATAGTGTTCTCAAACATCAAATAAAGATTTCTATTACTTCTTCTCAACAGGGGAAAAGGCTAAGGTAAAAAAATGTTATTTACCATAAATCCCAGCAGATGAAACGACAATTTTACTGAGTGAAATGTGATTTTTTTCTAAAAGTGTAATTTGAAGTTTAACACTTACAAATGCTTAAGTTAAAGTCTGACCATCAAAACCAAAACAATAGTGATAGTTCATGGTTTGTTTTCATAGAAGCCACAGTAGTGCACCTTTCTTAAAATGGTCGTTGATTCTGAGCAGCACAACCACATGGTGGCAGAAGAAGCAATGTCTTGCTCAGGAGTGTATTGCTCTGGGGAGGCCATGCAACCTGACGGGTTTGCACAATAAATTATTTGCCCCTAATAACGATGATGAAAAACGGATTGGTTCAGGGTAACTCAGCCCTCAGGGCTGATAAAGGTACGTCTTCCCAGAGCATTCTAGCCACTGCAAATTGAATTGCTGCTTTATAGATTGAAAGCGTGTACAACTGGAAACTTCAATTTAAAATAAGATCAGATTATTTTATATCTAATTGTTAATAAAGTTTCAGTTAAAAAGCCCTCCAAATAATTGTTTTGATGCCAGATTCAGCTTCAAAATTTGGAAAGCTCCAAATTTGAAAACACATTAAAAATAACAGCATTTATTGAAAATTTTATATACTCATCCATAACATTAAGAGATTCTTTTTGTCACTATTAAAACTGATCACTAATTATTTTACTAGATTAGTAAATAAGGCTTCGACTACCAGACCAGTCTGTTTTACTTTTCTCTCCTCTGTTTCATACTACAGTAAGACCATGGCTGCTAGTGAAATACTCATTAATATGGGAAGGTACATGTCATTTCACACCATGCACTGTCTGAAACCCTGTACGTCTGCCCAAGCACAGCTCAGCATCACACCCCTGACACGAGCACCTGCACAGTGAGGAAACTATTCCCTCCCCTTGACTTGTGCACAATCTTGCCACAACAACGACAATTAACCTGCTAACCCAAAAGGATGATTCCTGAATGAGTCTGAAAGCTTTAGCAGCTTACTGCGCTCAAGTGAAACCAGGCGGAAAATCTACTGCAGCAAAGCTCCAGGGAATACCTCCTGCAAAATATCTAAAATACATATATATGTATCTCATCAATTAAAAAAATAGTGTGTTTGGCAACTAAAACCAAGAATCCAACTAAATGGATCTCACAGTCTTTTTATACGGCTCACTGAATGTAGCTGCTACTATTTACAACTTGAAATAATTGCACATAATGCTTTTGCCTCTCAACAGAGATTTTTCTGCTCCTCAGTGTTTCATGACAAAAATCAAAATGCCCTCAGCTAGACTGCAGCAAAATAAAAGAATGACTGATGACAGATGCAGATCCCAGAATGCATTATGTTGATGATGATTTGTTATATTCATAGATGCTGGTAGTCTGTAGCAAAATGATAATCATTGGAAGATTCTAGGTGCGTAAAAGAGGATAAAAAGACAGCATGAAGCTCTCCTCTTACAGGGAATAAAAAGTGTGTTTACACAGCCATTTAATCACAAACTAAGTGTGCTTTTGGGAAGCAAATCTGACCATCCCTACCTACCACACTTTGCTCCACATCACCAAATGCTCTCACAGAGTACAAACCAGACCCTTTTCCAGCAAAACTAAGGCAGACAAGAGCTCCTCTAAAGTAAATCCCTCAAAACATACAGTGTGGACATTGGATCCTCCAGCACTGAAGCTTTGCCTTACAAGTCCAACCCCATGGTACTGGATGCTGTGCTAATGCAGATCCACCAGACTCTGGGACATACTTTGAGATTCAAAAATACAAAACAGTAATATTGTTGCATTCAAAAACTATTCTAATGCTTTCTCTTACATGAATATTTCATTGTGTCTACCATGATACATCTCATTATTTGTAGTACATTAAAGTACAAGTCTACTGAAACCAGAGGAAAAAACTTGTACAAAACATTACTAAATACCTTTTAAATTAATACCATTTAGTTATTTAAATACTCATGGCAGGTTACTGATTTTAGCAAGTTTAGTGTCAAAAGTAAACATTACCCCGACATGAAAAATTACTAAAAATAATTCAGGAAACATGATTTTATTTTGTTTCCAGCAATCAGAACTACTACAAAATACTCAGGAGCAAAAAGCTACAATGGGAATCTATTACAAATGCTTTCGGAGCGCATATACGCATGATCAGTGTCTGAGTGACAAAACGTTCATACTGGCAAATGGCTCTTAAGAGAGGTTCTGAGACATGCTGTTAAACAGAATGTTAATGTTTTTCTTGCTGTGATTTTCTTTCAAGAAAAATAAAATTTGAAAAAAAGAAATATGCAACATCAAAAACATGAATTCAATATAACCAAAGCCAAAGGAAAACATTTATATTAAACAGCTTTTCTGTTCTGCTCAGCAGACATAGCCATAGCAGAACGTATTCATTACAGCTTCCCACTATATATTAATTTCTGTTTGACTGGTGTCACTTATAAGAGGAACAAAAGTTTGAATTTGTAGACGTTGGAGGTTTTTTAAATTGACTTTTTTAACCTAAAAATCATTTTTAAATTTATTTTTAGCATTTCAACAAAAAATTTGGATTATAACTACCCTCATGGAAAATGTCTCTCCTTACTAGATTATACAAAGAAATGTAACACATCAGCTTCTCTTTAGCTTTAATACCCTCACCCATTGCTATTTGCTTATACATCTGCATTGCACCCCAACCACACGTGCATTAATAATTTAGCTTGGAAAAGACCTTGAAAGGTCATCTGGCTGGGAGCCCATTCAAAACAGGACTAACCTCAAAGTCAGTCAGATCTCATAGCACTCATCTGTGCAGGCTCTCTCTGTTTCCCGTTTGCAGCCTTATGACATACATCTGAATAATTCATAATGTCTCAGATTTCTCTAGTCACCGTACTAGAATAACAATTGCACATAATTTGTAACTTGTGAAATATTTTACTAATGTTTATATACATCCCTTTGAAACCTTGCAACTAATATAAAAGCCAAAAGTATGTGAACAGAGGAAAACATAAAACTTTAATTTGAGAATGATAATTGACAAAGCATTTAGATAGATGTATTCTCTAACTGAAAACTTTAGGAGGAAAAAAAGTTATTTTGGATCCAAATTCCTTGAAATCACAGGACTAGAATGGTGACTGCTGAATAGCAGCAACCCAAACAATGTTAGTAACTGGTCACAGAGAGCTGTTTCGTATTCAAATTCACAGAAAGAAAACCCCACTGAGATTCTTATTACAAAGTCATTTTAGAGCATTATAAATCCATGCTGCCAGTAGAAGAAAATCCTCTCCCTTGTCAACTCTGCTGGAGCATCACCGGTGTCTCTTGGCACTGCTGCCTGACAGGTTCAGTCAGAGCATCAACATGCTGAAAATCAGTGCAAGAAGGTCTAAGAAGAGAACCAACTTTTGCCAATTAACAGTACACATTTAAACAGTCTCATTTTCATTTCCCAGAACAATTCAACATTAGCCTGCAGGCTATTTTTTAGAATTTGTGACTTCCAACAGGAAGCATAAGGCTGTACATTCTCAAGATTCTCCGAAAGACACTGCCAACACGCCCTTTGAAAAAGCATGTACTAAGATGAACATCAAGAGAATTAATATCATATTAATATTAATCATAGTATTAATTAGAGATGCAATTACAGGTACATCACTTTTACATAATTAAATGCTCTTACATTTGCATAGCCTCTTTTGTACTGGACCATCACCAACTAATTTAACATCGGTAACACTAATGCCCCACTGCTCCCTTTTCCTTCAACAGAGCCCTGGAAAATCAAGATCCCCTTTGACAGGGGTGATATTTGAGGTAATGGTTGGGGTGGCTCTTGTTGAAAAGCAGCATTTCCCAGCTCTGCTTTTCCTACCCTGCAGAGAGAGGAGGAATACTGCTTTTTCAGACCATTTCTGTTTCTCAGCTTTCATTCACCCTTCCAAAAGCAGGAAAACCATGGCTTGTCAGCCTCGGGAAGGCAAAGTGTATTTTTGCACATGCTCCTGAGAAGATCTGAACTAAACTTAGAGTTAAATTTTATGAAGTCCTATCTGCCAGCACTCAGCTCCAAAGTAAAGAAAACCTGATGTTGCCCCCTAGGTATCTAGCAAGAGGAGAAGCACTGCAACATAAATCCTAAAGAAAACCAGGACCCTGCTATACGTTATTTATATTTGGTGAGATCTGGTTGGACTAGTATCAGAGTATAGATTTTAAACTTACTTGTACAAATAAAAGGAAAACAGTCTCAAACTGGGAACTTCGTATAATAGCCTACATTATCAAACAGCACCATCCTGGCCTCAGTGCCCAAGCTGTTAAACTGGTGTTAAATAGCAATATGGGAGAACTGCTTCAACTGCTTTTGATGCTTCTAAAAACGTTTTTTCAGCAGTCCTGAAAGCCACAACTGTAACTTTCCTGAGATAAGGAAATTTCTGAGACACACCGATGAAATTGGGAGAGAATCTATCCTGTAAACTTGCATAAATTAAGTTTACCAGCCAAAGAAATGTCAGTAGTAGAAAATAATTTTGATCCAATTTCTTTCCTTATGGCATTCTGACTCTTAGGGACAGATCCATATCTTCGTACCAGTTTGGGAAAAAAAATGAGGCAAAGCAGCAGTTCCCAGAAATCCTTTATTATTTCAGTGGAATCAAACAACTCCAGAGAAAAGAAAAGCTGGATTTGCTCTGCATTGTGAGTGAAAAATGCTTGCTTAAAGTGACAGAGAGGAGGAAAAACTCTACAGTCTGATGAATGATTTCTACCTATAGACTGCAGTGGTAGTTGCCATTCAGGAGCTTAAGCCTCCTTATCAGACTGTTAGAAACAACGTCTCCACCCTGTACTAGGGAACTAGCACAGCTTGCTAGTGGGGCCAATTCCTTCTGTTTTCCATCTTCCAACCCCTTTAAAATTTCCCACCCCCCTGCTGCATCACATTCCACACGTCTATCCCAAGACACCAGCCAAAAACAGAGGACAGAATGCCAACACTTTGAAAGCTTAGAAGCTAGCAGAGCACAGCAGTTTTTTCTACAAATTTACAAATGGGGCTTCTGCCTCTCAGAACATTCATGCCTGGATTACTCCCTCTGCTTTTGAGCCACAGAGCAGTCATGGCTCTTTTTGTTCCTTCATTCACTCCAATTTGATGGGTTTTTTCGCACCACTTCTGGTGCACAGAACAGCATCTCAAATGTGGCCCAGATTCTGAGGACCTAAATGCTATTTAAATCCCTAGGATACTTGGCTTCTAGAGCCAAGGCACCTCTGAAGGTAGAAAGCCAGACCAAGGAAACATTTGGCAAAGAAATGTGAATTAAATGAGATGGCTTGACTTGAATGTTCTCCCGTTATTCAAAAAAAATTTTGTATTTCCTATTTATTCCAGAAAACATTCACAATGCAGAACTGAACTGCTCCATTTACTGCAGCCCTCCAGTGCTGTTAGACTGCAAATTGTTTGGGGAAACCAATAATGGAAAAGTTTATTACAATATCCTGCAGATATTCACAGAACATTTCAGCTAACATTATCATTGTTTACTTGTCACATTTGCTATTGCAGACTGCTACTGGAGGACAGTAATTTTCTTTCTTTTGAAACTAAGAGACATTTCATTTGGCAATTTCCACCCTTTCTGCCATATGACATACTCCATGTCAAGGTACAAATACTAAGTATGACAGGAGACTCTGGAGGGAGAGGGATAGCTGGAACCAGGCTACCCCACCTGCCCCACTCCAAAGCACAGAGGCAGAATCGCCAGGAACCAAAATTACCACCTTGGCCATAAAGTTTCTTTCTTAAAGCCCACCCTCACCCTCCAAGCAACACATTCTCACGATTCTTTAAAGCGTTTTTTCCAAATACAAGAGTAAGCTGTGACTGGTGTCACTCTCTGTCACAAATGGTTGGCTCATTTTTTTGGCACATGAACTATATATGAACTAGTTCGTGAAGAAGCTGAGGCCCCCTGTACTGTCAGAACAGGAACTGAGGCCTTTGCTTTCTCAACACTCCCGAATTCAGTTTTTGGATCAAAGCAGACAGGACAGGTGCTGTCAAAACATCCTTTTGAAAAAGGGTAGCAAGAACTTACTTGCTATGTAATAAGCATAGCAAAACCCCCCTACACACTTACCAAAAGGAATAAATTATTTTTTGAATTATATCCTTTAAAAAGCACTATTTGTGTTTCTAAAAATTCTCCTTTTCCTTGGTCTATGTTCACCTGTTTGAACTTGGCAGTTACACTCCCACTCTTAACCTCACATTGTCCTTTTGTGCTTGACATTTTTGTGACTGCAATTACACTGAAGTTTACAACTGTTCTAATGCAGTTCCAATTTAAATCACCTTGATGATGCATCTTTCCTTATATTAGTATTACTGCTAACACCTGCAGAATTCTCAGAATAAGTTAGTGAGAATAGTGCCTTCAATAGCAGTATACTTTGTTTTTCCTTACATCTATTTTACAGAAGCAACTATTATTTTCACAGGTTCTTTGTTAGGGGTGAGAGCCCTTCTTGAATAATCAAAATATTAACCAGTTGTGCACTATGAACCTGTCTCTTTGGCCCAAAGAAGCCCACAATGGACAAAAAGTACCAAAAAACAAGCAGAAACACTAACGAGTACAGGTGGTCACAAAACTTCTTGTGCCTGAGTGCTCTGTGACAGATTTTTGTTGTTTGTTTATGTCCAGACTGACAACAGAAAAAATGGAATATACACAATTTTTCCAAAATGAATTTGCCTCATTCCAGCAGTAATCAGAGCAATTGCAGCTGCTCCTTGTCTTGTCTAGGAGTTAGATGAGGTATTCTGTTATTTGCAAATGATCGTATAATACCTTGACATAGCTTTCAAATCACTATCAATACACTAAATACAGTTAATGAACTTGCTTTCTATCAATACAAAGAATAAAGTTCAAGCACACTCAGCCAACACACATACAAAATACCCTACATTATACATGTTAATTATTCATCAAAAGACTGGTGATCTAATGGAATAATTCTGCAAAGCAACGCACGGGCTAAACATTTGCACATGCTCCCTCTCATTTTTAATAATAAAAGATGGGATTAGAATTAATTTCAAAAAAGATATATTGACTCAGTGAGGTATTATTGGATCTTTTATGTCTTTAGTCTTTGAGAGACTGATTAACATGCACGGAGCTCTGTACTACCATAACTAGACCATCTTGGTTCTTTTGAGTTCATTCAGAAATCTTTCAGAGATATGAGGAGGGCTGGGACCATTATGGTGAGATTATTTATTCCAAGAAGCAAATACCCATTACAAGTACCGCTCCTCCTTTTCTTCCCATAGCTATTGCTCAAAGAAACACAAACCCTTCTTCCAGCATGTCTCAGTTTGTTCCATCCCCTCTTCTGTTGAAAGCAACATTGTGCTCATGCACAGAGGTATTGCTGTCAAAAACTCTTCATAATCAGTATTAGTGTTCCTTACGTATGTGTATTTAAAGAGAGCTTATTGGCTCAGGTTTCATGGGGACTCCCACAAAAGCTATCAAATCAACCTCCCCTGCTCACACCTGGCAAGAAAACCACTCATCTCAGGAGATTCAAATTCAGCCATGGGAAACAGCAGTTCCAAGAGGCCCTCCTGGTTTTCTGCACACCTGGGTGTCAGGCTTGCAATCCGAGGAAGACCCATGATTCACCAAAGTTTTTACATGCTTAAATCCTTTTGTTTTCAGTGGTGCCAGGGCTCCAGGATGCCCTCTAGCCTAAACAGAAGTGATTCAGGTGAACAGCTGCTGTGTGGGTGACTTCAGGCAGTTGCAGTTGCTGTGCCATCCTGCTCAGTCTGGAGAGAGTCACATGAACTGTGGTGCTCCCACAGTGACACTGCACAACTACTGCTGCCACCCAGCCCTCCCACAAAATAGGCAGATGAGCAAAGTGCTATCTTCTAGTCAAACAAAGCAAAGTACAGTTCCTCCTTTAAGTAGGGAAGGAATTGTTTTGAGATAATTTCTACAATGTAAGGGCAGAATTAAGAAGCAAAATAAAAAGGGAAGGATGGCTCAGTGGTTATCAACCTAAATGGAAAAAAGAGGCACAGTAGGCACATAGTAAGCACAAGGATTTTCTAAAAATCTATTAGTATCTCTATATGTCACTTGCCATATTCCAATTAAATTACTGATAGTAATAATCCTAATAATACTTGTGTAGCGATTATACTTTATGCATATGTTGGGCTCTTTTTGCTAGTGGATAATGTAAACTTAACCTCAGCTGGAAACACGGCCACACAGCAAGAGAATCAGACTCTCAGGTCTCATTAAAGAAGACTTCAGATTATTAATAGACAACAGTGCTTACTCCTTTGTGCAATTTAGTTTCTTTGCTCCTGATCTGATTTTCCATAAAGAATATCTGCAAGTCTACAGTATATTATATATAAACATATATTTCTTAAGCTTGCCAGTATAGTGACTGCTGTTCGTCTGCTTTAAAGCTGCCACAAACTAAACTCTCTATAGCAAGCACAGTGATCACAGATGAGGCTAATGCTGAAAAAACCTCTTTCCACTTATTCTCTTCTTAAAACCCAAGTCAGGGAGGACTTATGAGAAGGAAAGTTCTCACAGAGGTTGTCACTGACAGCCAACGAGGCAGCTGCTCACACAGCCTGCATGGAACCCCTTTCCAATGTGAAGCAATTATATGGGGCAAGAATCCATTCACTAATCATTGAAACCAGTCAGTTCACATTGTCTCTGTCACTTCTTCCTCCCCACAGGAAGGACTTCTCAAACTCTTCCCCCTGCTCCAGCATGGGTCCCTTCCACAGAGTCACAAACTCATGCCAGCAAACCTGGGCTTCCCTTTACACGGGTCCACAGGTCCTGCCAGGAGCCAGCTCCAGTGTGGGCTTCCCAAACAGTTATAGCCTCTTTTGGGCATCTACCTGCTCCACCAAGTACCTCCCTGGGTTGCAGGGGGACAGCCTGTCCTGCCATGGTTTTTGCCACAGGCTGCAGGGGACTCTACACCAGAGCACAGAGCACCTCCTGCTCCTCCCTCTGCAATGACCTTGGTGTCTGCAGAGTTGTTCATCTCACATATTTGCATGCTCCTCTGCACCTGCAAGTGTGCAGGTATCTTTTCCCCTTCTTAAACAGGTTATCCCAGAGGCACTGCCACCATCATAGTCAGCTGTGCACCCAGCCTTAGCCAGCAGTGGGTCTGTCTTCATGCTGGCTGGAATTGGCTCTATAGGACATAAGGGAAGCTTCCAGTATCTTCTCACAGAAGCTGCCCTCATAGGTCCCCTACTACCAAAATCTTGTCATGCATACACCATACAAAGCTTTAATTACACATCAGATCTGTTGCCAAATCCTGCATGTAATTATATTACCAAGGAAATTCTTGTGCTGCAGACACAATCACTACAACTTTGGAAAAATGCTTTTAAAGAACACAGCTGTGAAAATGTCTGCACTGAGGCCCATGTTTATGTGATGCTTCTTTCAGTTTGGAGTTTTGTACAGAAATCAAGCTTTGTCTTAAAAGAAAAAGAAATTAAAACCCTTTAAATCGTATTATGCATGTATATTCTTCATAAGTGGGCTGCTTTCTTCAAGCAGCCTCCCAAATAAGCACATTTCTCCTAAAAACCAGGACACTTATCTCATATGCGCATTTCTTTTCAACAAATTAGTTTGTATGACTGTGAGCAATAGTATTATTTGCTTAACTCAAAGTATGTTTCAGAAGTAATCTTTCAATATTCCATTTTCAAGCCTGTCAATTCATAGTTGATCAATATCTTAGGTTTAATCCGTAGCATCAATAGCAATATAGTATAATCAATAATTCTACTAAAATCACCAAAAACTAGTTCACATAAACTTGATTTGCTAAACTCATTTATATTGCCAAGGGTGCCAGAGGT
>VXBB01024218.1:126989-143561 GCA_013399915.1 Illadopsis cleaveri | reverse complement strand
CTATATATGTATATATATATATATATATATATATATAAAAATATACACACTAGCTCACATGCACAGCACCACGAGGCCAGATATGCATCTTATTTTTTTCATCTATCTTTGTCTTTCCTCCCCCATCCCAAGTCTGCTGGAACAATGTGAAGGAAGTATTAGCAAGATTCTTCAAATGCAAAAAAACCCAAACTGAAGTGCATAAGCCTAAGCCAGTAAACTGCATAATCATTGCAAAATTCCTATATTTAGTATATGGAATGCAAAAATTTTCCCATGTAATGACCATCAAAACGCTCATATAATAACAAGATGTTCTTGATAGTGATTATCTTTCAGGGTAGAAAGTTTTCTCCACCATCTCTAAGGATGGCATGACTAAAACAATAATTCCTCTATGCTTTTTCATTATGCTGCCAATTAATGCCATTTTAAGAACCACAATCATAAGAAAAATAAACAAAATAAGATCACCCACAGGGTGATACCACTTTAAAATTTTATAATCCTACCTTTTTATTATTTTTCAGCGGAACATTTACAAGTAAAAGTTCGTATTAATATAAAAGGAAGAATCAGACTATTGTTAGTATCAAAAGAATTTGAAATGCAGACAGGATTGGATAAAGGTAGCTCTGGATAATCTGGGAGAGTTCAGCAGCCAGTATATTCCAAACGATGCCTAAGAGTAATTTTAAGGGAAGGTATTCAAACATTTGAACAGTTGAACAATCCCAGCCAGTTTATGATGCAATAAAGACATCTTGTTTTATAGAAAGAAGAGAGGCAAATGAGACAATCAGACAAAAGGTAACAACATTCAAATTTCTTCCCCCGCCCCTCCCCCCTTTTTTTTCTCTTCCAAGGGAAGGGAACTTTTGGAGGTGGGTACCTCCACATACATTTGGGCCTTATTCCAGTTATTTATGTTCTGACCATCTACTTGAGCAAAGCTAGAAAAAAACAGCTTTAGACCACACACTGAGAAAAGATGTGTAATTAAACAGATCGACTATTTAACTATGCATGACCTTTGCAATAACAGAGAAGGAAATTTTACTACTAGTAGCAAATGATCACAACTATTTGCACGGGGTTTTCCCTTAGTTTTAGATAAATGTTCCCCTTTTCTTCATTCCAGCTAGAAACATACAGAGTGTGATCCTGTCCCTGGGCTAGGACAGATGCTTAGTCCATTTAGCTAAAGCTGTCTCCACTTCCTGCAAGATAATGGTCTGTTTTTTATCAGCACCAGGACCTCTGCTGCTAGAAAAGCATTTTATAATGCACAATGGTATTCTTTTAACATTTTCAGGTAGATATGAAAATTGATCTGAACTTGCAATCTTTTCCCACATGGTGTTTTTGTTTTAGACTCTGGGACTGGGCCAGACTGCCAGGGTCTGATTTCATTAAGCTTGAGTAGCCTTTTGCAAAACCTAGTTTATGACTATGTGATAAATTGTTTTCTGTATTTGTACATTAATAAGCAGATAACAGCTAGAGGAGGCTAAAGGCAGCATTATGGACAAAACTATGTTTATTAACACTCATTTTCCCCAAAACTACTTATCTAACCTACCTAAACTCATCATCAACACACATTTAAATTTCTAGACTAATCCTAGAAAGAATAAAGAATTTAAAATGTTTCTCTCCATAGCAGAATGTATTTTAACCTGGTCTTTCTGTTTATTTGTATTGCAAGTGATAAAACCTGCAGAGACTACAATCCTAACTCCAAGGAAACAACCACGGAGCACACACACTGTTGTAATCATCATCCTGATACCTCTGTGTTCCTTGATGCTGTACCAGACAAAACCAGCCGCAAACCTTACCCAGAACACACTAAGGGGACACAGCTGCTGCACTCTTTCAGCTTACTACTTACCAGGTATTCTAATTTCTTTTGTAGTTTGCCACGCTTACTAACATCTCTCTTGAAAAATACAAGCTTTAAGTAAAGTTTGAGAGAAGCAAATATCTTGAGGAATACTAAAAAATTTGCCAGATCTTCTGCAAAAGTTCGGCTGCAATCACAGTTGCAGACCTAGTGTTAACTGCAGCCCTTGGGATGTAAAATTCTATTCTGCATCTCACATCCTTTGATTATGCAGCAAAACAATTCTTTGACCCAACAGCTTTACGTGTGTTGTTTAAGGATGTTAATGCATAAATAGATTTTTCCTACTCAAGAAGTAATAGTATTTCTCTGCTTTCAAACTTCTTTTGTGCAAATATTATCTTTTTACCTTTTTAGTTTTCTCTTTCCATCATTCTGATAAATGAAGTCCACACTTCTCAAAAATGTTCTCTAATTTATGTAATAAGCCTGAATAACAAGTGGTGTAAATTTAGTGCCACACTAAGTTCAAGATGATCTCAAAACACTCAAACATTTCTTCATCTCTACACTGAGAAAGGAATAAAAGCCAGTGATATATCAGTTTAAGCATTGGATGGCATGAACATGGGATTGACAGCACATTTATCTTTCAGCCTTCCAGAAGGAAAGCAATGTGATTTATTCTATATATTAGGTATTACAACAAAATAAAAAAAATAATGCAAGTACTGTATGTATAACCACAGACACAGAGACCTTACTTACATAAGGACACCTATAGCATCTTTGTCAGATTTCCATTTAGACTCCCAGAAGGGAACCAAGACCTCAAGGTTGACCACATCCATTATATCAAATTTACTGGGACACAATTTTATTTTTATGAGACAATTATGTGACATTGTAAAAGCATTTTTCTTTTAGATAAAATAGTTGGCAGTTAAAATTATCTTGCAAAGAAATATACATTGGATTCATAATCTTTAATATAATAAAGGTATTACAAAAGGCTAATATCTTGGCTTTTTTTTATTATTTCTTACACTTTAAATGAGAAGAGTAACCATCTTGCTATTTTTATAAAAAGTTCTTCCAGGATTTTTATTTTTAAAATTCTTCCTCTGCCACTTACTTTTAAAACTGTAGAATGATGAAGAATTAGCTGGAAGGAAAACTTCATGAGTCCCACTGAAGCAGTTTATTCTGGAACACCATTTATAGAAATGCCATTTTGTCATTTTTACCCTGAACAGAAACTGTGTGTGATATTTCCACCCTTATACAGCTCAACTCATTATACTGTTGCCATAACAACAAATAGCAGTACATGAAATTAGATCCCAATAAGATTCTGAGAAAATTAAGTTACAGCCTGCTAGCGTGTCTCTCAGAGATTCATACACTGAGCAAGAAACCAAATCTGCAAAGCTGGCAATGTGGGTGCCTAATAATAGTGGTACAAGAGGTTAATGTCTCGTGAAGGGAATCAACCTAAAACTGTCTTAGTCTGTAACAAAGGTAAGGAAAGTCTGTGTCTCACACAGAGGCTATATGGATGAACACATTTGACTCAGTGTTTTATCCAAGAGTTGCCCAAATAGTGGATAGAAAAAAAGAATAATGGCTCCATGGGGTATGCTGTCAGACAATAGTTTGTCAGTGGGAAACTTATTTCCTAACTCTTAAGGACCCCTACAGTCCAGCCTTTCTGTTCCAGATAATATACACAGCTGAAATCTTTAAACTTTTATAATTGTCTATAGCTGAGGACTATATATAATTAATTTATTTTGGACACTGTTTTGATTTTGCAAAACAAAAGAAGTGAAATGAGCTCATGACTGGCTTCCTCTGAAAGGAACTCGGTCTTGACACAGAACCTACTGAACTCCAGTGCTAAGCTCTGTTGTTGCTCTAAGTCAAATAATTGTAACCTTGCAGTGACCTGTAACACCATCACCACAGACGCTACAGGTCAGGTTCAAAGGCTTTTCATGTCAGGGGAAGAGCCATCCTGCCTTACTATAGCCTGATTTTGTATCTGACCAATGATGACAGACAAGAGAACACCCAGCAATTTCAATGCAATTTAGTAAAATATTGCTAAGAAATTCATAAGACAGTAATGATCCTAAATCACATTACTCCTTTCTCTCTCCCTTCAACTTGTAGTGGCAAGCAGCTGTACACCTTTCCTCTGACTCAAGAGGAATGGAGAAAAGAAAGATGGAGGTGGCTATTCCTCAAGAAAAAGCATCATTCTTAAGAACTGCTGATTTCCTTCTGGTACAAACAAAGCATGTGCAGCTTTTCATACAGCAAGGAACATCCTGCACTACATACCTATCTACAGGCCTCTAGTATTTGAGGATGGCAAACAAAATTCATCTTGCTTCAGACACCACAACACCAAACTTTCAACATTTCAAGGATGTAAGACGGTTATCTGGACAAAAAAAAAGTCTGAAGCTTAAGCTACGCAGTACGGTATTTGTGGACAAATTCCTTTCAAAATATTTTTAGCTGTCATTAATAATGGTCTTTTGCATAGCCATTATAAATAGTCAGGATGCAGTAAAGGAGTAAATGGATATCCTGGGGAGAGACCAGCACTCAGAATATTTGCCTGTAGGGGACACATAACTGGCCACATTAAAGGACTGAAATCTAGGCATTCTGCCATAACTCACATGGCCTGAGCAACTAACAAAAGCATACATAACTAAATAAAAATAACTGAAATAAAGGATACTGTCAAGGCCAGAAACTCCAGAATAAGCCACAGTAGCCACATTTTGGGTTGTATTGCACAAGCCCTTTTCTGTGCCTGGCACAGACTCTTGTCCTGGTCAGGTTACGTATCAAAGCAGACAAATCCTCCTCATTACCATACAAAGACAAGCAATTACCGTCTTTCAGCACCTGCTTTCTTCTTCAGTTTGAATGAACAAGAAGGCAAAAGGGCAGATTATTCATGCCTCTGTCACGGCGTTATTCCCTCTTCAGACCTGATGACATAGAGGTGCACCAAAGTGACATCTTACTACAACACATGCCAGACAGCTTTGTGGAACGCTGAACTGCCATGGCAATAAAGTCTTAATCTAATCCTGCTGGAAAATGGTTCTTCAAAGCATAAGAATCCATCAGATTAGGAACACTAAATTCCAAGTATGTACTTCACATCTTAAAAATCTGCTAACTTAAGAGTTTTCTTGCAAGAACTAAATTCTATTTTAAAGTTTCCATCATCTTACTGCATTTTGCTCCTGAACTTCAAAAGGACTCATTTATCAAATGTTTGCTCTCACTCTAAATAATCCTACTATTTTGATAATCTTCACAAAATTAGAGGCCTTGTCTACAAAAAGTAATTGTGAGCATATAAATTGAAATACAATTCTTAGTGATCCTTCAGAATCTGATAATTTGCAACAGCAAATATGTAGAAAGAACCCCTACTCTGATCCTGTTGCAATGACCACAAAAGTGTCTTTTTCCCTAGTCCTTACAGAAATTGCAATCACAATTCAAAGTACAATTATATTGTATGCATGCACATTGAAATGCCCTTTACCAGCTACCCATATCGAACAGATTTCAGTAGAACAGCTTACATGTGAGCATGTAAGCACAGAGCACAAGAAAAGTGGTTTTCTTTTAGGCTGAAAGCCGTCTTTAGGGATAACTCACTCCATGATGAGCCTAGGACATCAAGACAGTATGCATGAAGGACAAACAAATTCCTGCATTCAAATTTGAATGATTTGTGATATTATTTGATACTATTAGGAAACATTGTCTATCTGGATACAAGTGTGGATTATAAACATAATTTTAAAAAATCATTTTTCAAGCCATAAATAAGGAGAAAGGTTGAAGTCCAAGAGCCCAAATGCAAATTCCCGACTTCTGAAAACAAAGACAGTAAGGTATTCTCCTGCTGACAAAACAGACATAGAAGGAGAAATATTCATCAGCAGAACATCAGAGTTTCTGTGGTCAAAACAAAACAGCTTTGTCCACAAGAACAGAGCAGATCATTGCCACAGGTCAATGTGGCACATGGGCCAGGCAAGCTGGTAGAACAGGACTGGTGCAGAGAACACCCATTCCATTTCCATGGCCAAGTTGCCATGATTTCACTACAGTCAACTGAGAGGTTGTAAACACAAACAAATTGCTATTAAGTAATATATGAATCTAAATTAAAAATTTGTCAACACTTCAAAGTGAATGAGATTTAAGAAATTCCTGTTTGCATTAGGTCAAGAGCACGCATACAGCAATCACCAGACATAGCAAATAAGCAATAGAAAAAGAAATTATAAAATAATCAGTACCTAATCCACTACATCCAAAGAACATTTTGTTTCTTTTTTAAATCATCACAATAGCTAATGGTAAGGAAAATAACTTCAAACCAAAACAGGTCAAATGTCTGTAAGGACAAAATACAGACAACATGTACTTAAGTGATACTTCTTTTGATAAAGTGTTATTGATTTTATGAAAAATTATTCCTTCAGTCTAGTGAGTAAGACAGGAGGAAGAGTAGCATCTACTAAATAGAGAATCCCATATGCATGCGACTGCCTCAGCAATTCAATAATATAAGCTTCCACTGCAAAGAGATAGTTTGTATCCCTTGTAAACTAGATAACCCCCTCCAACTGATATGAGACTCAAAGGCCTCTTCAGAAATAAAGAAAAACTCATGCAGTGTTTTAAATATCCCCAACAAAAATACATGTTCCCTCTCCCCTGCCCTCACTTTTCTTGCTGCTTTAAATTTCAAGTCCATACTGATTTCAAATACCTGTTAATCTATTCATCACTGTAACAGATATAAACAGCAGACATATTCTTGGATAAAATGCTTGCAACTTCAGTAAAGTCAAGATCCATAAATATCAGCACTGTTGTCATTCCTCCTGCAGGATGTAAAATAAAAGCCTGCTTGCTTATTGAACAAAATCCTGTAAACAGAATTTTGAAGATATAAACCAATCATAGATAACAAAGCTGAAGTTTTCATTTTTCTCTGGAGTTTTCAAACAGGAAAAGGAACTGTGTCACTTTAGTACTTTGAGACCTTTAAGAGAAAGCAGCTCCTAAACAAAAAATAAAAACAAAACCCGACAAAGTAAAAATAAAACAATAAAAAGGCCAAAGCACTTGAAGTTTTTAAGTTTTGGGGTTTCCCCCTACAAAATTATCACAATTACTCTTACACTGCAACTAAAACTAGATGTCTAGAGGTTAATAACTTGACTTTCTGTTCTTAATAAACTGTCATAACAGAAAAGATGCCACAGTTTTCACCTGTCTGAAGCATCCACAATTACACTGAAAAGAGAAATAAACTTTATTAACAAACTCCGAATTGCACTGTGAGAGCAGCACTGAGTTCCTCTACCTGTCTTCTTTGGTAAGACCCAGAAACTGCTGATGGGAAAGATGGATGTTTAATTTTTAAAGTTTTACTGAATATAGAAAGTATTAATGGTTAAACTTAACCTGTCTTTTGATAAGTGTGGTAAAGAGACCCAGTTCTGCTACCACCTTTATACATTTTGGGACTTAATTACGTACCATCAATATTAATATCATTTGCTAAGAATCATCTTTCTAGTAGTTTCCAGTGCTCCTACACTGAAGATGATTAAGTATAGCAAGGAAGCTGTAGAATAGGTGATATTAATACTGCATTGATCATGAAAACTACACATTAGCAAGCTAGAAAATATTAAATGCCAACACAAAAGGTACTGGTGGGTGATAAATTTTATGACAATAAATTAAAGCTCTATGCAGGAGAGCCTTAACAGGCAATGAATTACTTGTAAGACCTAAAACAGCAATCTACCAATAGTTAAATGATGAATAGTTAAAACTACCAATAGTTAAAACTATTTCAAATCCAGTGACAATGTTGAGGGAGTAAGTTGCAACTCAATAAATCTACCATCAGGAAGAAGAAGAACAAACTTGCTGTCTCAAAAAGTACAGTCTAACTTTAATGTAATTTTTTTTCCATCTGCTTTCTCAAATTGGAGAATGTAAAGAGTATAGGACCCTTGTTTAAACAAACAGCTTTTTTGGTCCAGTACAGGGTTGGTTGATTCTCAGAAAAGATTTATTGCTCTATACCTGAGAAAGCAGAAAGAAGTAAATTCATACCTATCAGTGATTCTGAAGCCAAACCTTCTCCCTTAACAGCAGAGCACAAAATGATGCTGGTTTGTGAGACTGCAATGAAAGTAAAGAATACACTTTCAGATAATTTAACCTAAAACATATGCATGCAAGTTGGTAATTGGAAAGAAAGATACAGTTTCCTATAATTTTATTGAATCAGGAATTAAATAACCAAAAAGGTAAAAAGAAGATTTTTTAATTTTTTTCTCCAAAGCAACCATATAGAAACCAGTTAGACTGATTTTGAGAACTGTAGCTAAAGAAAAAGTACCACCCTGTTCATCTTTTATAAAAATTTTCATCATAGGTTCAAGTGAATCTCAAGTCAATTCTCATTCCTCACAGTACTCATTTAAAAATGACAAAAAGAAGTTTTCTCAACAAATTGTCTGTAGGAAAACAGATTTGAAAATATCTATTTGCTGTGAATATAAATGCAGAATATGTAATTTAAAACAAGCAGTATTTATTATGATAAATAATTCCCTCTTTCCTGAACTGTCTCCTCACAACATATTTGCAACTGAACAAGAGAAATTACCAGCTCTTCAGAACTGGTAGCTTTAATGACACCTTCAAGAGGGTGAACCCAGTGCCTAGAGGACTACTCATGAGCAGGAACACAATAATTCCTCCTGCAGGCATGGAAGAAGAAAGCTCCCTGATTCTTTTGACATCTGCTTTTTGTCTTGCTGGTGCATTACATACGAGGGCGAGATTTATACGTATTTCATATTAAGCTTCCCATGAGCCCTCTGGCTTGGACTTTCCAGAATGGCTCAGGTTATTAAGTTCTCCCCAAATCCAGAGTGTTTAGAACTTTAGCATGTCCGAAAATCATCTTCTAAAAACCAAAGTGTATGTCAAAAGGTTATTCTGATGCCTTTTGGAAGGAATGGGCACCGTCTTACTATTTCACATGTCTCTGGATAATGTTTTACAGGAAATAAAAGGAATTGCAGGTGAAGTTGCTCCTGTAACAACATGCTCATCCAGACTGAAAAGCACTCCAGGCAAAAACTACTGCAGCAGCATTTAATTATACTGCAGTATAATTACCTTGGAAATAACTTCCAAAGCATTTTATACCTTGAAATCTCTGGATTTTTAGGCAATTATAAATGTGCCAAAATTTTTCCTGTGACCAAATATTCTACTAAGTATCAGCCCTACTGGTTATGATTTCCTGTGACTATTTTTAAAAGTGGTTGCTTCTTGAGTTTACTAGAGCTCTTTCAAGCTTCTCTCAGGAAATGTTTACAGAAATTTACTCCCTAATGGCTATTACATTTGTGCCAGCTATGCTCTTCAATCATTATTTTACTATGAAAACTAGTAATAATCTCCTCATGTATAGAAGCTCATTGCAGATTTTTCTATCCTTGTTTCCAGACTATCTGCATGTGCAACAGCCAGTCAGAGTAATAAAAATATCAACATGTTATTAAATTAGTTGTTTAAAAATGTTTTGAATACTTTTGGCATTGTTGCTTCACCCTTTCTTAACATCATGTCATATTTGTTCGTTATGTACAGCAATAGAGTTGGCCTTGGAGTACCAGGTAACCAAGTCAAGTGGGTGAAATACTGGTGTGTTAATCCAAGCCAACAGCCCCACTTTGGCTCTCAAACACCAACAGAGGATTTCACTACTCTCCCTGCCCAGATACATGGCAGAGGACTAAGGAAAAGGTAGGGGAAGATCTTTCCCTGATCATTTAATTTTCTATAGAAAGATTAGGAAAAAAATATTGCTCGTGCTTAAAATACATAAAGACTTCCTAAAGCTAGAGAAAAGCCAGACCTCCCATCCCCCTGAAACCAGCTTTCATTAACCAGTAAAACTGGAGGACGAAGTTTGAGGAATTTCAGCTCAGATAGAAACTTAAAAGTGAAATGAAAGTTCTGCAAATGTGCAAATATGTATGACTAAGCAGATACGGTCCATGAATCATCTTTCCTACATCCCCATCAACTGAACTACGATTGAGAAAAGTAGCACCATGCAACTCCTATACAAGTAAGTTACTTCAAATTACTTTTAACTGAAATGAAGGAAGCTATTCACACCTCACAGCTATTGTTTTAGGCTCTCCTGTAAACTCAGGAAATAATTTCAACACTTCTGAAGCCCTTTTCATGTTTGGAATGTTTTCTTTGCAGCTATTTGAAAGGCCTCAGAAATCTATGCTACAAATATCACTATGAACTGTACTTTATCTACTCCTTCAAGTATTCTGCTTATTTGACTTCTGAAAATTGGATTATTACACAAATAAATACTACAATTTTGAGAGCTTCTTCCATAATTCTGTTTTGCACTCAAGAACCTCAAATCCCTGATCATTCTAAGGAGAAAATGCCTCTGATATTACTTCAATGTAAATAAAAAGACAGAAAAAACCAAACTCCGAATACACTAATTTTCCATCATCTACTTTTTTTTTTCTTCTGGAATTTTGCTGAAACTTCTGTTATTGCTAACCACAGAACTGAATTTCACTTCACGATTGCAGTTCCACCATGAAGCTTTCTAGTCATCTTATGATCCATGCTCCTTGCTTTTTGATCTTGCCCAACACACTATTCACCACCACAGCAGAGTCAGGAGGAGTTGGAAGGACCACAGGAAAGAAGAAATTAATTTGCAGCAGCACAATCGAGTATAATTTAAATGATACGAAGAAGCATTCAGGATTTTTTTTTTGCATGAAATTATACACACACACACACACAATGCCAATTTAAATCATGCCTAGGAAGTGCACACTGTACATTCCCAGAAATTCATTACATTTTTCAGCAGTCAGCTCTATTAGACTAATGTAATAACACTGCCAGCCACCATGCATAAGTCATAAGTGGTATGATTGGATTTGTCTGCTCATTGCATTTTCAATTTGAATAATAGTCATTTTATTCAATTGAAAATATCTTTTTTTCCTCTAAATACTCAGCTGTTATATTTAGTTGGAGCTGGGACAGCAGCTAAGGAGCAACAGAATTGGCTATTTGTATTGGTATACAACCAAATTTCTAATTTTTGGGAGGTGCTCTACCTTACTATAGCACTAGAAAGACGAAGTCTCATCCCCTTATGATACTGTTATAAATACTACAGTCATTTCAAAGATTTTGAATTGACATAATTAGGCTAAATTTTTCCAAATGTTTGGTTGCCAATTTTATAAGAAAAAGAGCTTTGTATTGGTCCAGCAAGGATGGCAAGTACAATGTAAGTGCTTGTCTACATGGAAAAGCAAGTTGGAATGGCTGTTCCATAGCTAATCCTACAGCACTTGCTCTTATTTCAAAAAAGGGCTTTTTTTAAGCATTAAGAAAGAGTAGAAGCCAAGGGACCCTGAGGCCTTGGCTGTGTCAAGTAATACAACATTCATAAAGAGTCCATGTGAAAGAGTTACTATTTCTCAGTATCTACACTGGAGTATTTCATAAGGTTTTAATCTCTCCTCTCATTCCTTTCAGACAGACAACTCTTTAGTGACTTACAGGGACTGATCAGGTTGAACTATGTTGTAGATAAGAACAAGCACTAGAATGTGAACATATGATTCAACCTTCTGATGAAGGGAACCCTTCCAGCCTGACTTCAGACAGGCCATTGCAAGATTGCTGCAGTGGTTCACCATTGTTTCAGGGAATCTATCTAACGGGGGGGAAACCTGATGTTTTATGCTGCATAGGAAGGCAAAAAGACTTTTATTTTAAGTATCAATGAAATTCCATTATTAAAAGACGATAAAAAATAAAACCGCGTTGAAAAAGAATTAAGGTGCGTATACGTAAAAAGCCCAAAATGGATTAAAATCTAAGCCCAAGATACATTAACTTTTTCTTCAAAAATTGTATATATAAGTAGACTGATATTTGTTCTGCCATCTAAAAAAGAGCAAACTGACATTTCAGTTTATTTCATTCAATGTTTATACTGCCATCCTGTCTCTTTCATTCCCCCCATTTTGTCACTGATACAGACTGAAAAAAAGGATAAAAAAGAATTTAATTTCTTTTAAATCTTTGTAAAAAAGAAAGTTTATTATTCCCTCAAAACTGCGACATGCGTATAAAGACAGGAAGAGCTCTTTTGCTTTTATGTAATCAGTTGCAGAGGCATTTGATTTCTTTTTCTCCGACTAATGAAACCATGTATGTACATTTTGAATCCAAGAGAACCCAAGGGAAAAAGACAGCATAATTACCCTGTCTATACTGTAAATTACTTTCTAATTTCTCAAAACTGTTAGCCTTTCTAAGCATATGAAACAATAATCAAGCTGAATCCCTTTATTTTTTTTAATGTGAAACACAAGTGTTCTTTCTTTGCTGTGATTTTTATAGAATCTTCAAAAGGAGCTGCCTTGGAGCACAGCCTGCGGCCTTACAGGAAAACAAAATAATAAATGAAACTAGGGAGGGCTGTGTTATGTACTGCTCTCTGCCAGCAAAGGCCAGGGCATGGGTTGTGGTTATGGCCCCTCCAATATGCTGGAATGACCTTCTGTGGTTGGATTCATAATTTACATGGATGAGCTCCTCCTCCCCAAGACCTTGTTCAAATGCCCGTACAAACCAGTGATTAATGTGAACAACATCGTGAGCAGGTGATGCACAGGGGTGGAAGGGTTTCACCACTTCCATTCAGATTGAACTCAGTTTAGAAAACGGGGAGCAAATTCAATCAGAAATGTAAGTTATTATCAAAAGTGCAGCCAATAGGAAACCAACCAAGTGTGAAAATAAGCACGCACTGGCAGTTTCTCTCACTGGCAGTTTTGGTGGTGTATTGCTATCCAACTTTGTTTTTTATGCTCTTATTTACTGAAACACATGCAGAGGTTGGACAGCCCACCAGAGGGCCTCCATATTTTTTGTATTCAGGTTAAAAAAATGTTGATAGTAACAACAACAACAAAATTTATAAATCTTGCTTTTAAGAGTTAAAAAAATCAAGAATTAAAAATATGGAAAATAACAGGCTATTATGATGATTTTAATAAGTCATCTGGTAGCTGTAGAGTTTATTTAAGAAAAGTTAAACATCAAGTTTTGAGGGCTGCTTTACTGCCCATGTTCACAGATGTAGCACTAAACACAATGGGTCAGAAATTATGTGTGTGCCACCTGTAGGTATTTCAGTCAAATAAAAGGCCTAGGTACTGATTCTATCACCTGGCATACTGTCTCTCTAGAGAATGCCTAAAAATTACTTTAAAAAAAATCTGAAAAAAAAAAAAAATCAAACCAAACAACAAACCAACAAACAACAAACATCCACCACAACACCACTAAAACCCCCCAAGAGGACAAAGGGAAACATCATACAGGCGAACAAGGGTCTAATATTTATTTTCTGAGAAGTAGAACTGTCTGCAGAAGGAAAATAAAGTAAAAAAACCAGTACAAGTCTGAGCAATGCAGTGAAATGACACATGCGCACCCAGAAATAGCTTTAAAGTAGATATGGTTAGTTATATCCAGTTCACAAACTGACAGGAGCTGTTGGGTGACTGTAAAGATGAAGATCCACATGAAAGGACTGAACGTCATGAATCAAAGATAAATCAATCCATTCACATTATGGGATAGGGAAGATGGCATTTTCCAAAGATCATGTGACAAAGCAGCACTCCCTGAGCTCCGAGTAGGTTTCTGTGGGAGCAGTGGTAGAGAATCTCTGGAGCAATTTTAGCTGAAACAGGTCAAACAGCTAGGATTAAGAAGGCTGACCCTACAGTAGCAACATTACCACTTTCCCGTCTCTCACTTTCACAGGAATTGTGGGCACACCCATGGGAAATTATCTGCCCAACAGTGATGGTGCAGCTTGTTGGAGAGCCACAGAAAGCTGCAACATTCTGGAGCAAGTGAGCGCTAATAGCAAGAAAAAAAAACAGCTGAGGAAAAAATACCTTTAAAGCCATACATTTATGGTTCACCGTTTGGGACTAATGAACATTGAAATGACTCCTGTACAAGTGAAAACAATTGTTAATAAAACCACAGTAAGATTTTCAGAAGGCGGAATGACATGCTCATAAAGGTATTTTTAATGCAGTTCACATTCCCAGCTTTCTATGAAAAGGTACTTCATCAAAACAAAGGCAGAATAGAAGCAGTTTGTAATACGAAGAAACCATTTTATAAAGTTTATAAATTCATAGAAATACAGCAAGATAAAATATGTATTTTATTAAATTGCCCGCAAGAAGAAGAAGCAATTTCTACACAATTATTAATGACAGCTGAAAACACACATGCATGCAAGAACTAGGGGGCATCAAGTGTGACAGGGCAATGATGTTAATTTAGTGCTCTATTGTCAGAAGAGCGTGAAAAGAAATGGTTGAAAAATGATCTAGCGTATGTGGTGTTGAGGGACACGGTTTAGTGGTGGACTTGGCAGCACTGGGTTAATAGCTGGACTGGATGATCTCAAAGGCCTTTTCCAGCCTAAAGGATTCTATGATTCTGTTTTTCTATACCCATAATCCTGGCAACCAGAAAAGGAAAATTCAAGTAATTAATGAACTTACAAGGTCTAGCGTTGGAGTATACAAATATGATTCTAAATCAAAATTCTCAAGGCAATGCCATACAGCAGAATATCTTTATGGTGCTACCAGGTGCTACAGAGAAGCACAGTAATTCTAGATACAAAAAGGTGAATAGTATTTTTTGAAAGTAAATACAGTTATCAGAGTCTTGTGCCTTCAATCTTTGGCATCACTAATGAAACCAGCATAAGTAGGACTGAAATTTGATGTAAAGATTTGTGATGGATACCAAGCTGAAATTAAAAAAAAATATTCCAAGAAGGACAGGTAGTGGCTGGGCATCTATGAGACCATAACTCTCTGCCAAGTGTAAGACACCAGTGTCCAACTGGACACCACCTTCAGCAGGAGGACACCGCAAGACGGAGAAAGTTATTTGTGTTATCAGCTTGCATCTTTGCTGTCCTTTGTAGCATCTCAGCACTATTTGGAAAAAGCAAAAGGACCCTTCTGCTTTCCAAAAAAAACAAAATTATATGATATCTCTAAAATAAGTAGAAACCAAGAGTATTTACTACAGACTTCACCAAAACTAGTCAAGGTCACACATTCTAGTGATGCTGTTTAACAAGAAAAGGTATGCAACATTATGCCTTTGTAATTTCAAACTTGTATCTCAAAAGTGATATGCCGAGTTTCCTCTAAATGTCCCGTGCACAGTTCTCTTAAGGCATGGGACTTGTGGCTGACAGATTTCAGCCACACTGGTCTCATTTCACAGTGCTGGAGTAAGGGTCAAAACAGGTCATGTGCTGGAAAAGTCACAGCAACTGTTTTTGTTTTTTATCTGCTTTTCCACAAACAGCAGAGAAGTTTGGCTCTAAGCCAAATAGTTATTTATAGACAACACTTATTCTTAGGTATTTATTTTAGTCACCAGAGAACAATTGCAGCTAAATGTACTTATTACTATCTAGAAATCTATTTTTTTGAAATATCCTCTGTCAATGTAATTTTTTGTCACTCTAACTGTATTTGGCCCTCTATGCACATGCTCTCTGTGTGTATTAATCACATAGACTCCCATCACACTGGAACCTGTGTGATATATCCAAGTGAAACATGCAACCTTGAAGGTAGCCTTCATTTTTTATGTAAAAAAACCTATTTTCTCTGCATACTGGTTTTCTTAAATAAATGCTAGAATAAAAATTGAGTCTGAGTCTGAGGATTTTGTACTATCACTAGATTGAACCAACTTTTTTACAAACCCTCTTCACACAGACTTTTAATTCAGAGCCATCCATTCCCATTGCTAAATGAGAAAGGCTGTGCCCTTCAACACTGTGTCAGTTGCTTACACAGACAAAAGAGCATGAAATGAAAATTGTGCACTCTCCTTTCATAGGCCAGAGCTTTTCACACTTAAAATGTCATCCTTCTCTCTTCTCTTACTTGATAAAGCATCAGCTTCTACTCTTCACATTTTCTGCATCTTTCCCCTTATCTTCTTTTGTTTGTCTGATTTGTCCCACACTCAGGACGAGGCCTGAACTGACCTCAGTCTCCATATGTTTGCCAGTTATCTATTGACGCATGTTCAGCTCAACCTCTGCAAGGTAAGAAATTTTTGTTTACTCCATTCTGCAGACTGATAGCGAGGCTTCAGATCAGATGATTGATTGTAAAATTCAGCTACAAGAGCTTGTGCTTGCAAACTCTGTAATACCAGAGAAACATTCACTCAGCACTTGCATGTAAGCTATCAGCAGGAATTTTTAAAAGTTTCTGTGCTGCTTACAGGGCTCAGAGGGATGAAGCTATTGCACTAGGCCCAGGATAGAAGGGTGAAGTGGCACACAACTGTGGGCACATACAAAAATCAGCTTAATGCTCATGACTACTCACAAAACCTTCCAGATTCTTTTTCCTCTACAGAAAAGAGAGAATCATCAGGAGAAAGAAAAAACAACACCAATCAACTAATTAAAAAAAAAAAAAAAAAAA
>VXBB01024218.1:238-126940 GCA_013399915.1 Illadopsis cleaveri | reverse complement strand
AAAAAAAAAAAGAGAAAGGAAAACCAGAAAAACAATTCAAAGAAAAAGTGAAAAGGTGACATAATTCCTCACTTTATGAGGAATCCCACTGTTTTTACCAGAGGATTTTTTTTACCATTGTTCTTCAAGCAATGGAATGACACCACTGTCTTTAGAACCACTGTGTGGGCAGAATGCAACACAAACCATGTACAGTTTTTTCCCCACTGCAAATGCCATAATGGCTTTTCCATTATTAATGATAACTTAGAAAGATCCAAAATGTTGTGAGGTGGTTACTGGACCCATAATCCACCTAGGCCATTAACTGTTTCTCTGATTATGCCAAAATGTATCTCAATTCCCCATCTACCACCTTGCTACAATTGCTTCATCAATATTTATAAGATCCAAGGGCTTGATATTGATTACCGCATCTAATGGACTCATTATGCAAAGTCATTGTGACCTCTGAAGCAATTCTGCTTTTGTGACTTATCTAGATGCTTGCTCAAGATGTTTTGAGATATTGGTATCCACACAAGAGCAAGCAGAGCAGAACAAAACCCACCACAGGATCTTTAAATTATGATCCTCTGATAGGATGAGCTTTTTCCACACCTGTATGAGATGTCACACAACCCTAAAAGCTCTGTCACATTATCCCCGACTTAACAGGAGCCCTTGTTATCACACAGCAGAAAGTAGTCGTTAATATTAACTAATCATTATTAACATTCATTATGGAAAATCAATCTGATTGTGCTATAACCTCCTGCTGCAGTCAGCTGGGTTATTCTGATATTTACACAATATTGACTTCTGGATAACCAAAATTGTGGTGGTTATATAACATCTTGCAATGTCATGGTGATTCTGCAAACAAAATCTATTCCATTTATCAGCACCAAGGTACCAAACAAAGGCATTTTGCAAACAGTTTCTAATGGCAAATACTTTACTGCTTCATATGTCCAACGTTATTAGTGACAAGCATTCGTTTTTGAAAAGATAAGAACAAGACAGGGCAACCACAGTGTGAATTCATCTTTTAGTCTCAAAATCTAACCTTTTCTGGATGAATGATATTCATTAAAAACTCACTTAAAAAAAACAGGCACAAAATGACAACACCCTTTCATATGTTAAGAAACTGAAAGAGTAAAAATAAAAGTTAGACAAACTTTAGAGTAGGAATTAGAAACAATATGTTAAACTAAAAAAAAAGAACAACCTACAAGAAAGAATGACCTAGGAAAGAGGTGAGTACAGTATCATTTGGATTTGTTTATTTTTTTAATAAAGTATCTGTAACTCGGAAACTAATATCTGTATTCAAGAATAATTTAGTAAAATATTATTAGTACAGCTGCAGATGCTCCATTACAGTTAACTCTGAAGGTATTATTGGTATGTTTTCTGCCAACTACATACGATTAAATCCAGATGGGAAAAAATTAGTATACGTACTTTTTCAGGTCATGTCTACACAACACCCTTCAACCTTCTGCCAATAATTTTTAGTAGATCAATTACTATATGTGTCAAAGTTACAATGACTGTCAGGCTGGTTCTCTTCTGCACTATTGAATAATGTTTCTCTGTCAGAAAGTAAAATTTTCATTTGAATTCAGATTGTTGAAATACAATTCGAGGCTCCCAAAATAATCTGTTCCAAGTATTATACAGATAAGTATTTATGGACAAGATTAACACATTAATGTTCTTTAATGTGAGCATACAGATAAAGACTTTCTCAATACAGTCACCCACTGATTTTGGACTTGTGTCTTACAGCAGAACAGCTTTTGATCACCTTGCTTTCAATCTTGTCCATCGAAAATTAATATAACCCCAAATAAACTTCATGTATTTCCAGTAATTTATAGAGATACATTTCCCCTACACACACATGTAGCTGAAAAATTTAGTATCTCAAAAATGTGAAACATTTTAATCAATCTGAAATCAATTCAAATGAGAAGCTTGAAGAAAGAAATGTCAGCCATAGTCAGAAAGTAGAAGCAAAAGATTATTCTCTCTGTGCATCTTATCAAGTTCACCTGTAGCTGATCTCCTTGGTTTAAAATGTGACTTCTGTAGCATTTTCATTCTTAGAGGGGAAAACACAGCAGAACACAGGTATCTCGTTCAGGTTTTACTTTTGCTACATCTGCGATTCTTCCTAAGTAAAGATGGAGCAAGAGTTGTGTTTGGCCTATTTTAGGAGTACTATAACTAGATTCTCCAGAATTGGTTGAAACACACCTAAACATGACACAAAACAAAATAAAGATTACCATAAAGTCTTTGTTATTTTCATTATTCAAATGGAAAGTAAATCTATATTATGATGCAGGATAATAAAGCATGGCTCCAAAACAAGTGTTTGCCTAGAGTAATTCATAGATTTCTTTACACCACGCATATTTGGGCATGGCCTATACCAGTAAATTTTATCCTCATTCATAAATTTCTATTTCTTAAGCAATATGATCTAAAAGGACAACATTTTTCTCCAGACAGGAAACCAAAATTAAAAATTCAAAGCACATACTCTCACTCTGTTTCACAGCTGAAATCTCTGCCAAGTAGCAACTCTGTCAGCACAAACCTAACACTGCAAAAATTTCAAAGGTAGAACTAATTAGAAAGCAAGCATAAAGAACACAAATTACATGAGTTCAAAACTCTAAACCCTCAGTCAGTATTTAGATAAGTGTTTGAAATGAGAGCATTTACACATGCAAAATGGCAGCTTGGATTTACAGACCTGCAAAAATTCGTTTCCCAAATGTAACTAATATAGATGTGTTTGCCATTTATCACATTATAGTCACTGTTCACGCTTATATGCAAGAACACTAATGTATATAAACCAAATAATTCCAATGTCCTTATCACAGCTTAGTCTCTGGTAGATAATAAGCACTTTCCTGAGAGAATGGGGAGGGTTTGTAGGTAAACCTTCAGCACATCTTGGAGCCTGGGTCACAGAGGACTGAACAAATTAGCAGCTTTAGACAGGGAGAGGTCGGGACCTTGCCCTTGAAGCTGGTCCAAGGGAGGAAAGAGCAGACCATGACTATGCAGCACAACTATGCACTGCCTTCTAAACAGGGCTGCCTTGGAAGAGCGGTCAGAGGAGGGTAAGAAGCTATTCACTCTGAAAGGACTCACACGAGTTAGAAAGGCAAATACAGTCTATTAACTTGGTTTTAAATGGAGCTCTTCACATTGTTTTTTTTCAAGTCCTAATTTTTAGTCTTTTTTTCCCCCCAAGTAGTTAGGCAGGCCTATTTATTGATTACCCACCCAAACAATACTATCGAATATTTCAGGGTACTTCACTTATGTCACACATGTACGCCAAAAATCTTAAATAGCTGCCGCATTTAATTCTGAATATAAACCTCCAATACATCTGCTACAGAGACTACCATACCCTTGGGCAGAAAGGCTCCAAGCTGGGAAGCTGCAATGTAAATGCTGCAAAAACCCTGTAGCTTTATGAAGTTGCCAGACTTGATTTTGCACCTGCTAAAAGCCTATCAGCTTCCCTGACACCTTTCAGATGCTCCATGAATACCAACAGAATAAAATCAAGTCATATATACTCTATAAATGGCACTAATAGGAATCAAGAGACAATTCAGTATCCTTCAAGATACAGTAAAACCTGTTATTCCAATTTGCCCCTGGTGATGACAACCGCTGTTGTCGTTGTTTTGTTTAGAGCCAATCACTGAGCAACCCGTAACTCTTAATTTTATTCCTCTCTCTGGGAAGCCATGTATCAGACAGAAGTAACAAAGGCACCTGATGACAAACCTAAGTCCTGCTCCACAAACCTGAGCAGCCTGAAACATTAGTTCTGCCTTTCAGCCCTTTTAGAGGTGCTGAACACCTGTAAGATCAAGTTACAAGGTTCAGTTCTAAAATTCTGTCTAGAGAAGCACACCCAGGAGCTGCCAAGGTCAAAACTGAACGAGGGGCAGCGTGAAACTGAACAGGATCTATGGAAACTTTTCCAATAGCAAAAATGGACTGTGAAAAATTAGCTACATGGCCATAACCTTCCATCCACCTAGAATCAGATACTGTTTTTGCACAATAACATCTAGAGTCAAATACAACAATCAGCATTGGAACTTTAAACTGTGTGATATAAATTTATCTTGTTACCTTTAGTATTACATAGCTTTCAGACACCAAGATCATTATGTCCTTTCAATAAAGGAGGTGTTAAAAATAAAATGTTTAATCAAAATAATAATGAGAATGACATAAATTCTGATGGGGCTGGACTGTGCAATCATCACAACTGTGAAACTAGCACAAAGAATCTGATTGAAAGAAATTAACTTTGTATGGATACTTTTCAGTATACATGAATTTGATCAATTAGTTGAATACTGTGATAATTCTATCTCTCCCAATCTGCAAGAGCACCATAGAAATTCAATTGTATTTCAAAGATTATTTTTAAAATCACAATATGCAGGTACCAAAGTAAAAAAAAATACTGTTACTAAACAAAAAGAGAGAGAAATCTGCTAAACTTAAATAAAATATGAACCAAAACCCCCTCAAGGCTGAAAATTCAAAGGACAAGTATGATGGTTTTGTTGAATGGATACTCCACGGAAGGACAGATGGATTTTGGTCCCTGCGAATTATTTTTTTCTCCATGAGATGAACAGGTCAAAGTCCTAGCAATGTTGCTGCATGCCAGAGCTCTCACTTATCTTCTGATAGAATGACAAGTACAGGTCAGATACTCGTATCTCGTGAGAAAGGATAATTTATAGACTTTTAAGCGAGCTCTTTGAGATGGGAGTGGTGGATCATTCAGTGTCAAAGACTGGACTATTACACTGAAATATGTTCTCAGTTCAGTGAACTCTCACACTATCAAGTCTCTCAGGTCCCAAGAGTGTTCATAGGGATCAAGGGTAGCTTCAGGCCACAGACAAAGGGGCAAACGAACTGTCTACCTGCAGATCCATGTTCAGTAGCAAAGTGATGAATCAGCAACTACATAGTGCATAGAAGGGGACTATTAGGAATAGCCTGTGCTTTTAAATCACATTTGTTTCGACAGAGTTTTGGTCAAAGTAAGGCCCAGTTTTTTCAATACTGTCTCTAAGGAGAAAGGGGAAAGGAAAAAAAGGAGAAAAAGGAGAAAGGAGAAAAAAAAAAAAAAGCTAGAAAAACAGCAGATGCAATAAGTGGGGATGCCCATGACAGTTAAAAGTGCTTCCATGAAAACTGGAATTACCAAACTCTACTTTCCTACCAGTTTGATATGAATGGTCTCTATGCTTTTCTGAATCTTCCATAAAAATCCTCCCTTGTCCACCAAGCCATTTGTTTTTCACTGTGCTTGTAGGAACACAATCACCTTTGACACTTCACTCGCTCCATCACATTTGAAGTAAGCCAACAGGTTCCCAGAAGGAACAGTATCTTCTTCATTAGGAAGAAGAGACACAGACATAGAAAAATGAAACAGCTTTGAAGCTGTTTCCAAGAGGTGTGTGTGTGTGCTGTGGCATGAAGGAATACATTCTAAAAATCTTGAGAGGCAGGAGGCAAAAACAACATGGACTTTGCATAGAATTTTTTTCCCCAAACGATCTCTCAAGTTTTAATGAACTGTCATCATAGTGGTTTTGAATAGTAAGTACCTGAGCATGAAGTATTTTTAGAACTCCTTTAGGGGTTCCTATATTTAGAACAGCACTGCCTGAAAAATCAGGAAGTTTCTGCTCAAAAGTTCTTTTGTCAAAACGCAAAGCTGAGTGGAAACACCTATTTATAAAAAATTCAGTTCAAGAAGTCACACACTAGGGTTTAGCCAAGATTACTCCAAAACCCTTTTGGAAAAAGGCCGGGAGAGGATGGGGAATAAATTTTTTTACAAAACTCTGCATTATTTTCAGAAGTTTTCATGCAAAATATATTTTTGTCAGAAAACTCTCATAGAAATGGGGAAAAAAAATTTCCTGTCCAGTTTTGGCATCTTGCCTTTCAGTGACCAATAATAACAGCCCAGTTAAAACAGAGCACAACACACAGGATCCAAGTGTTTCCTCCAGATGCACCTGCAGATGTTCCTTTGCCTCGAATACAAGAGTCCTCTCTCTACTAAATCTCATCTTTGCAGGATGACAATTTGAAATAAATACATTTAGTTACATCAACAGGATCTGATTTTCTCAGCACTTTTATTTCCTTCTATAAGTTATTCCACACAGAAGAGCGTTCTGCACAGAAATAAAAGAAGACAAGAAAATACTGTTTTTGCCACAGCTTGTACATGATTGAAGGTAAGCCTAACAAAATGACACATTTCTGAAATTGAAATTTAAAACAAGGATACAAATGAGAAAGGCAGACTAAACTTTTAAAGGAGCTGCATTTGCTCTTAAGCATGCAACTATTATGTTTCCACTTTAACTATTGCTACACTTCACTGTCATTGAGAATGCCTTTGGTTAATACAGCAAACATTGCAATGTGCTGATAAACAACTTTATTTAGTTTCACCACAGTGATCTTTCCTGAAGATGCACAGCGAAAGGTGTCCGTCAAACTGCACTAGAACATCTTGCACTGGGCTTATAAAAGTGGTTTTGCAGAGAGCCAAGAGGAAGCGTGCAGCTTTCAGCTGCATGACTGATCAGCTAGGGCTCCTCCCGTTCCTGATTCCTGGTTTGTAGAATACTGGGAAACAACAGAAGCAGAAACATGAATGGTTTGTTTAAAATAAAACATCCTCCAGCAAGAAACTCCACTGGGTTATTAGGCTCAACAAGCAACTGAGCCCTGGAGTGTTATTGCGTATGAAAGGATGAGACAAAAAGGCTCCCAGACTAACACGAGAGGGGTGTACAGCACCAAGAAAGTACTGCAGTACAGAGAATCCTCCTCTTCTACAAACACAAACTGTGAAACCTTCTTAAAACAATGGCAGATATGAAGGTTTGGGTGAATACTTTGTGTTCTGCCCTATTGCTGCACAGCTGTTTCTGTACAGTTGTCAAGAGAGGTGTCTCTAAAAGCAGCAGCAGCAAATCACACAAAACGTTGTAGACCCTGAAGTGAGCCCATCTGCTGAATTCCTAGTCACCTTAACAGGTTTAGATAAAGCTCCCATCTAGGGGCTCGAGGATTGTATTATCCTGTTCTTAACCATATCCAAGGTAAATTAAGCAATAACTTAACAGCAATAATGGAAGTTTAATATTTAATACCGGATGTACAGGATGTATGTTTCTTACATTTTTTTTAAAGTCGCTACAGACAGACATAAGCAAAATAAAAAAATTATCATGGCTGCATTCTACTGTTTCTTAAAGAACATGTGTCATATTGGAAGAAGAAAATGACAGGCTTATCTCCAGATACCACTAATAAACAATCACAGCTTCTCCATTTATATTTATATATAGTTGGCTAAAATCTAATGGCACAATGCGTAAGAATTTTCAAGTACCTCACCAAGAAGCTAATTAATTTATTTAGCTGTCATCAACCAGTATGTGGATTTCCTCAGCCACACCCAACAGCAGATAGTGAGTGGAATCTCTGCCTCATTTGCTCCTTTCCTTCTTTCGACTGACAGTGAGGAACACTCTGAACTACAAAACTACCATCTCATACGCAGAATTAAAGGTCACGTGCGATTTACTAATTGTTAGTTTAATCAGTAAGGGCTAAGGCAAGAAATTTTGTAAGATTTAAGTATATTGCATGCCAACAGGTAAGACACATAAAAATTATATTTCAAGGTATTAAGTCAGTATCTAAATAAAACTTTTTTATGGCTTTCTGTACTTGCTCAAAAATGAGTGAACAGTGGATTGAGATCCTGTCTTAAACTATATCTGTAAGCTGGTTATCAAATTCAGTAATAAAGTAACACAGAAGACTCAATTTTCCTCTACTATTATGGAACATGTTCTAAGAAAAGTTGAAACTAAAGGTCACAGAGGATTTCATTCTTCCACGGCTCAGTTTTTGTTCCATGCTGAATGTATCAGCAAGGGTGTTGTTTATAATGAAGGAGGTTTTTTAAATTGTTTGGTTTTGATGCATCCATAAGGAATTAAGACTTAGACCACCAACTAATTTCACACAGGCCACCCAAGTATTATTCCCGCAATATCAAAAGCAGAGATTATTTTTTAAAACTTTATAAAATTCTGCTTTTGTCTACAATTTAACACCACCATAGATAGAAGAATTTTACTGTAAATCAGAGCAGAGGAGTCCTGCATAATAGCAAGGACTATTTAAAGACAAAACACAGAGCCAGGATGGAATCCATGCATTCCGAACAGCGTTGACATCATGGTACAGTTCACCCCAGAGTCAGTTTTCCACACCCCAGGCACATGCTCAACTGCCTTTTATCAGCACTATTAGTCATTAGCATGACAGCAATATAGGATGAAATCAGCATCCCTTACATTGCTTAGTTACCTTAAATGCCATCCAGCCACTGAAACACAGATGCCTGGAAAATTACTTGCAGCAATATTGAGGTTTTGCTCGTGCCAGTGCATTTTCCAATTGATGCAAACACATTAAGACAGTTAATCAATTACAAATCAAAATCCATTCCCTCTACTATTACTGAAAGCAACTCTGTTCAGATAAAAGCATTATGTTGAACTACTTTCAACTGAACATCAAGTGTATAAATTCTGAGTAAGAAGAGCAAAACAAACGCCTCCAAGGAGTTTGCCTATTTTAGATATAAGCCTCTGTAGATTTAAAAGATGTTTCAGCTATTTTCATAATCAATTGCTCTCTTCTTCCAGGAGTTTCCAGGTAATGCAGTATGAAAATTTGACTGTCCATATTTTCTATTACAGTGATAAGCGTATGGATGAAAGACTTGGCCCAAAAGAGCCAATTTGATACTCTACACTACAACCATAATGTGGAATATTTTATTTTAAAAAAATTAAAATTTGCACCCTTTCATTAAGCTGCTGCTTTTTCTTTATTTTTGTCACACAGATGAGACACAGGATAAAGTATTTGATTTGCTACCTGTACATCAGCAATCCCCACTTGCCCTGCATGAATGAGGATCACGGTGTTCAATCCTAAAAAGAGGTTCAGTCATAATTTAATAGCTTTAAAATGAATCACTTTCATGTCAATATTATTGCATGGCTTTATTATCCAAACTTGATTTTCTTCCCAAGGAGGCGAGAGGTGAAGCACACTGTCAGTTCCACTGCGCATCTGAAGTGACCAAGTGCTAATAGAAACACCAAAAAGACTGCCTAGGGCCAATCCTATGGGAAAACCCTGTGTTGCAGACCTTTGTCATGGCCTTCAGCAGCAGCTGACAGGTTAGGGCAGGTTTTTTCCTCTAAACTGACAGAACAATCTGATGTAATTACTTCATCCATGTGCACAAATCCAAAAATTTGCATTTTAAAGTTATTGCACTCTAATTTAATATTATTCATGGGTTTTAATTTGAGAGAACAGCTGACAGCCCTTCTTTAGAGAACCCAACTTCCAGTGCCCAGCTCCCAAAAAACAATTCTGCCTCATATTCTGCCATAGTTTGATGGCCTAAGGCAAAAAATAAAGAACTTGCTACTAGCTGGAGGATCTGAAGTACTGTACTGAAAAAAGAGGAATAGAAATACCAACATTTCTAATTATATTTTCCTCCAGAATCAGAGGAAAGAAAGGCTCTTTTTTGTTAACAAGAAGGATTTAAAAGGCTTCTGTCATGTAGTATCCGGCACAGACCTATCCATTAGTTTTTTGTCATCTTTTTCTTCACAACATCTGACTATCAAAGCTCAGGATCCTACCATGGGCATCATGACAATCTCTAATCCAACATGCTCCAGTCCCTTTGCAGCCCTAGCTGCTTGATTAATTTTTCACATATTTTATCCCTGTGGCAGTCCTATTTAATAACAGTGCTCACATACAAAGAATTGAGATGTGGGGTGAACTGTTGACTTGTCCAAAGTCACAAATACTTTTTTGCTGAGGAAGCTTCCCGAGTTCTGTATTCACTGACCGACCCATGCACCTATAATCCTCCCAGTCTGGCAGCATCTCTGAACATATAAACCCAGATTTTCTAAAGATGTAAAGGTTAAGCAATACATAAAGCATACCATGATGATAGGAAATACCATATAAATGCAATTATTGCCACTCAGAGGAAACCTTGGTTATTTTCTATATAAACTACATCAACAATGACAGCAGAAGGAATAAGATCATAGTATCAAGATTATAGTTTGCATAGTATTTTAATTCTAAATTACATAACCTATTGTCCTGCAACTTGTTTGTAATACCAGTTTTTTTCATACATCAAACAAGGGATGACAACAAAACACTGAAAACACCTTAAATTGTATTTTGCTGCATAATCAAGTGGCTGCTTAAATTTTAGCAAAATTTTCATACCCCTTACTTGCAGAAACAGTTAAAAATTTGCTTTGACTTTTTATTTAGTTTTCAAACAAGTATTTCTGTGCTTTTGCCACAAAGAACATAAAAATTACCACTAGGCCATGAGCAGAAATAGGAAGCAAAGGCAGGTCTTAAAAAACAGTCTTGTTCTTCAGCAAGGTATTTACATATTTAATAAATTTAATTTCATATTTAAATATTAAGGGGTTTTTAATATTGAAATATTTTTCTGTATCCATCTCGAGACAGACAATATTAAATAAAGGAAGCACTCATTTTTTATGTTTGTCACCAGCTGTGATAGAATGGACATAAGTTGCTAGGTTTTTTTTCATTCATTCAGAAGATTAATGTGGTGGGGGGAAACTATGGGGAAAGTGAATTTCTGGAATGTGTACTGATATTTAGGTGAAACCACCTGAAGCCAACCAAATTAGTAACTGAATATTTTATGTACTCTAGGACCTTCTACTTGAGTGGTAAAATTTATTCTATCTAGGAATACACCAGACAGGCAAAATGATAATCTAGACTTAAAACTGCAGGTAACTTGGTCATTTGAACACAAAAAGAATATATGTTTAATCAGTATTGAAAAATATACTAAAACTGTTGCAACCATTATCAATTATTAATATGCTTGATAAAACCATAACAGGACTCCTCATTTTTCTGATGAAACGTATCAAACACTAACATTTTTCGGGCATCCATGAGAAGTTTTTCAGTAATAAATAATTTCTTTAAATTAAAAAAGTACATATATATGCATGTGGGTACATAAATAGATGTTTTTCTGACTCATGAAAACAGTTTAGTCTCAATTTTCTTCATTTTACAATGTAAAGATTAATTTTGGTTTTGTAATTGAGTGGTCTTTGAACAGCAGTATCTCCTATTTGGTATGTTTTTCCTATGGATTCTGTTTATCTTCTCAAAAGCAAAATGTACAAGTGGTGTTTTGGATTGGCAGTTCCATGCATCATTATTTCTACATAAAGGCAATTCAACCCTAGAACTTGTAATAAAACACAAACATTACAATTTGCAATGATTCTTTTTCCTGCTAAGGGTCAACTCCAAATAATAGACAGTCACAGTCTCTCTGCCACACTAAAGTCATGACTTCTCCCCAGAGCAATTACATATTTCAGTGGTCTTTCCAAAACAAACCCAATAGGAAAATCCATCCTGCTGTTCAACTGATTTTGTCATCTATGTAAGTACTTTTACTTATCCTAACTAGAGCAAACTTTAAAGAGCCCAGCAAGGAAGGATTCACAGGAAATTACAGCTCCAAATACTGATATCCAAGTAAGAATCAGTTTTGTTAGGGCAGGGATTTCAGATTTTGGCCTGCCTGCACTTCTGGAGGCGAAGCTGGCAGGAAGTGGAAGGGGAAGCAACGCACTTGGGGCCGGGATAAGCTGCTCAGCAGGAAGCAAGGGAAGACAGTTACAGGCCAGTCAGCAAGATAATGAATACAATCCAACCTCACAGTAACAAGGAGAAAAAGAAGTTTGACTTTGATTTTTAGCTCCAAATTCAAACAATGCAATTTATGGTAGTCTGCTGTCTTCCTCCCATTGTAACAAGGCATAAAACAAGCTTTGTTTGGTTTAGCAAGAGAAGACACTACTTGTATGCACTGGTACTGAGAGCTGTGCACAATCAAGCCCCACAGAGAAGTACACAGAGAAGTACAGGACAGATTAAGGCTTAAGTGCCTACAGGGAGAGGCAACAGGTGGGATTTCCACAGGAACCTAAATGAGTTAGGTGGCTGTATCTCAGGTAAATTAAGGAACATAAGGAGAAAAAGCCTTACATTGACACTGATTTCTGTGGATAGGTGTTTGCTTCAACAGACTGTTTGCCTAACTGCTCCAACTTTTCCATTGGCCTCACTGGAAGGAGCTACCAACAATAGTAACTAAGTAAAAAAAGACAGAAAAATAGCTTTAAAAAATGATACAAAAAGTCTTTCTTCACAATTACTGAGGTTTTGATCCCGTTTCTTACAAAACGACCTTCTGAAATGCTACTGATTGCACAGCTACGCAAAAGTAGCAGCAAATTTCCAAAAAGAGAACCCTACAATGATCCTTTTAAACTATATAATCTTTAACAGCACATGCATGTTTAGCTTATCTGTGATTAATGTATACCAACTGAAGTCCATCCTCAGCTGTTATTTGAGGAAGGTCTACATGGGAAAAGAAGGAAAATATTTAGTTGGGTGCTATAAAAATAGGAAACCAGCAATAAAATTTATATCCTACTGAAATTAACAATGCCATTATTTAACTTTATTCTGAATAATCCTTACCAGAAACTTCCATTTTCTAACTAATTAAAAACCCAACCATATGTCTCCCAGAAACAGACAGAAGAATGAATGAAAGAAAACCCAACATCAATACCATAAAACTGAAGAAATATATCCCAGATGTTTAAAGGCAGATTCTTTTCTTAGTTTCTCTAAAGTAGGTATGAAATTGGAAGGTTGGATTCTTTCCATGTTGCCTTCCAACTATCTTATTGATGTAAAATTGTTTCAGTGAAACTGGGCTGCCTTCATTGCAATCACAGAAGAAATACTGTGTGCCTCATGCTATCCAAACCATTCAGACTGGAAATGCTACAACAACTTCAGTCTCAACTGTGCTATAGCAAATCCAATCCTCTTTTATTCTTTCATGCAGTCCTTCAATACCAGTAATGTTGGCAGTAGCAGCATTGTTAGAAGGAATCAGTATGAAACTATCATGTAAATACAACTCTGAGTGACGGTAGCTGTGACTTCAACAGCATCTGGTATTCGTGACTCAGAAAAAGAATTTGGTAACATGATAGTTCCATTTTAATACTTTTTATGGTTAAAAGAGCTTGGGAAAAGAAATTAAGAAGATGCAAATTTTCAGATACAACTTTTATAGCCTGTGTATCTGCCATATACATAGGAAAGGAAAACTGTTTTGACTGCTCTTACTATATACTGGATTAGGAATCAGGAGTCTTGTTCTCTAGGAAAAAAAATATGAACACTGCAGAATAACTGTGTAGAATGTATTGGGCAGCATTCATTTCACCACCTTTTCACAAGGTTATTTGTAAAGTACTTACCTCCAAAGGCAGAAGCAATGAAATTAAATACTCTCCAATGCTTTCCTTAGTTCCTTCTGTGTAGCTAAACTGGCATAGAAGAAAGATGCATTCCCTACTCCCAATATTTCACCAAGTTCCTATTCTCAGTTTGTCAGAAAACACCGTGCCTCACAACTCCAGTGATCTGTCCAGTCAGTGGCAAGAGTTCCAATGATGCCTGCTGAGACCCAGGAAAAAGCCACAGAAACACATGGGCTCATGCTATTTCACAGCTCCTAGCCCAAGTCAGCCTTCCTGGTGCAATACAGAATCACTAAGCTGTAAGTAACGGTGCAAAGAAACAGAAACATGAAAAGCTGGACCACATCCTAATGTGGCAAATGGCTTGGCTATCCTGGTGGAAACACTGTGAGTTCCTTCAGGGAAGACATCAAACAAGGTATTACCACCCCTTTTCCCAGTCAAAAAACTAGGAAAACTACTTGAACAAGGTAGGATTTTCTTACATAACTTAGTCAAACACTAAAGCACCGATAAGGAAAATGCTTAATCTACCTAAGGGAAGCTAAATAACTTTTAGTGAGGTATACATTCTTCTGAGATGACACTATCAAACCCTCCAAAGCAGTATCTTAACAAAACAAGAGATGTAATTTCTGGTACTGATTGTATCCCACAAAGACTACAGGAGTAAGTCAAATATTTCTTATATAAGTTAGATGTCTGACTTTCCCCAGGTATGCAGAATTTATGCTCTCTAATAATAAAGATCTGGACTGAAAGTGATTATTTAAAACAAAAAACACAAAGCAAAACACTAAAACCCAAACAAATTATAATTAAAGAATTTTAATCTTCAAATCCTGAAATCATTAGTTAGTTAAGTCATCATAAAATCATAGAGTCATTTAGATTGGAAAAGACCTTTAAGATGTTGCATCACTAATCCAGCATTGCCAAGTCCACTACTAAACCATGTCCTTAAGTGCTACATCTACAGGTCTTTTAAATACCTCCAGGGATGGTGACTCAACCACTGCCCTGGGCAGCATATTGTGATGTACAAATTTTTCCTGATATCCAACCTAAACCTCCCCTGGCACAGGTTGAGTCAAGTTCTGTTTTGCTTTGATTTTGATAATTTAAAATCAGCTTTGAAATCCAGTACACCACTGCACACTGGGAAAAAAAAAACAACCCAAAACTACTTTTTTATTAAGGGTCAATTTGCCACTGTCAAATTGAGAAATTTAACTCTTGTATTTGTACACAAAGTATTACACTCAGTAAAATGCTCCAAGAAAGGATTTTGAAAAAGAGTCTGACTATAATTTAGTAGCTACAGCCAGGAAAAAAAATTAACAGTAATGAATTCTTAAAAACACATAACCCCTCCCTAACCTAAAAATTTATTTAGTATTCTGAAACAGGGATAAATACATTTTATTAACTGCAAGTTCATTACATCACCAAGTGTAGTCTTTCAATTAAAGGTGTACAGTTAACTCAAGAGCAGATATAAATCTAAGTCTCAAGTCCTTTTCCAGTCTTTAAAAAGCTCTTTCTTTTAAGGAATGCTTCCACTTATATTAGCCTTGCAGCACAATAGACAGATATACTCCAGTTTTCCAGAGAAGTTTGTTAATGTACTGAAGAACCTTGCCCAAAGTCAGGATGGCAGATGTATAAATCACTCCAGTTACAGGGTTTAACCAGACAATCCCAGACTCAAAAAAGTTACTATAACATGGGTTCATCATTTTTATTAATATTTAGCATTAATATTATCTTGCCTGAAGTACTGGATTTGTAAGAGTCTCAAAGTGTATTTAATATAATAACTAAATATTTCTGTTCACTCCAAAAACTCTGAGTACACAAAAACTGCAGCTCTAAAACAAACATCTGCAATTGTGAATATTCACAAAATCTGCTACAACTACGGAGTGCATACAAATGAATTATAGAAAAAAACTCTTAGAATTATTTATAAACTTTATCTCTACTTTTCTTCGAAAACACTTAAAAGCATTTAAAAGTAAACAAAAACTTGTTTAGTCCACAAGCTGTTCTGAAACCAAAGTAAATCAGATATTGAAACTCGAGTTGCCATAGTTGAAAAATTAAAATAACTCCCCACTTCTTAAATTTTACTTCCTGTGTTTGCAGCCAATGAGACTTTTTTATTCCTCTGTTTACTCTGTTCAGCAGGTATGATGTGTGATTCTCATGCTGACATTTATGAAGCACTGAAATATTTGTGAACTCTGCTTCTGAATATAATATTAAATACAATGCTAATTGAACATGTGGCAGTGCATTGCTGGTATACTTATTCAACTGAAATGCAAAGGACTATTTTTTTAAAACTAAAAACTCACCCTCTGAGGCAAAGCATCAAACCTGATCCTAAAATTCTGACCTCTGCCTGTAGAGCTCTCTTCAGAGGAGAAGACAGTTCTACAGGAGATATCTGATTTTTACCAATCCCCAAATAAAATCCTGACACAGGATTACCAGGAGAACTGGACTGTTAGATGGGCACTCTTTCAAACAGAACACAGGATGGTGTCAGGTCTTAGTCATACTATAGTTAAATACTACAGCTATTACAGCTATTATATCTAGGATTTGAAGAACACTAACCAAAGTCTGAAAGTGATTATACATTCATAGTTTCGTTTTTCTGAAGTCTAAATAGAAAAAAAAGTTCTTTCTTCCTTTTGTGCCTTACGATATTGCTGTGCAAATGTGAACAATTACATTGCTCTGAAAAGGAGAAGTACAGCAGCAGAATACTGCTTCCAGTATTTTAGACAGAGGTGAACAAATACCCTGGGTCACTTTTATCTACTACAGAATGTTCATGAATTGCAATGGAAGATGTTTCCTTGAAATAGCACCATTCACAGCACAGCAGACTTCCATGGTGAAGTTAAAAAATGCTGTACTGAAGATTTTTTGAAAACACTAACTCTAATAAAGAAGAAAAGCACATGTTTCAAAATTCACTGGAAAGATTCAGTTTCCAGGTATTGATCTAGGAATTATAACAGAGAAGTTAAAAATTAGTATTTCTCAGTGTTCCTTTACAATACTGTAATATAAATAAGATTTTTTTAAAACAATCTCTTCTGTCTTGCAGGAAGGAGCCCCGCTTGTGCAAACTGGAGTTATTAAAATCCCCAGATTTATTCAGATTGAGTATTTTGACCTAGATGCTGGTATTATTTGACCATTTATCAATGCTTAAGCTTCGTGTCTGCATGTGTGCCAACATCACAGAAGTATAGTTCCTAGAAATATACCTCATCCCTACTATACAAGAATTCAAGGATCTACATAGCATGCAACAACTGCAAGTCTAAAGTATCAAGCAGTTTGTTTGCAAAAGCTGCTAGTGCACATTAAAATCTATATTTTACATTAGTCCTGATATCTATCATACATAATTCATTTTTTTGATAAATACATGGAAGACATATGGCAGAAATAATGAAAGTAAACTAAAGAATAGAATGAAAAAAAAAAAAAAGGATGAAGTAGCAGGCAGGGCTAGGAGTATGTATCACAGCTTGCAATGTTTCCCTTCTAAAAATTCAGAGAAGTAACAAAAGGGTTTAATCTTCCTTTTTGGACTTTGCAGCTTCCTTTTAAAAACTCTAACTTACAAGTGATGCAAGGTTTACTCAGTCATTTTTAATTCCAGAGACTGCTTTTTACAGTGGCAAAACAATTTTTCCCACCACAGGTACAGAGAGTCCATGAAAAGGCTCAAATAGTTTGACTTTTCAATATTATACTTAAAAGAATACAGATTTCTGACACTCCAGCTGTTTATACTACTGCAAAATTCATATTTTAAAAACAGTAGTAGATTTTCAGGCTATGTTGAAGGCAGTAGACATTTGGTTCATGATATTCACAGAACAAGTAAGTTTTCATAATCCAACTGTTGCATGGAATAGCCAGAACATGGCTAGACCTGTCTTTAATGTGTGCATTTCTTCATTTATCCACCCCCTAACTGATCAATCAGAATAGATTATACCAAGGCCTTTTGCCTCAATTACCCTAACAATAAACAAGTTTCACTACTGTTGAGAAACAAGGGGGAAGAGGGAAAAGATCTATCCAGAGCATATTACTGCACCAGTAAAAGCGTAGAGCAAAACACTAACAAATCATAAGAGTGGCGGTTATGTATTTTCTGAAGGACAACAAAAAACCCTCCCAAAACTCTAATATTATATGCATTTTCCACATCATGGTATTCAGCGAGAGTTGGATTCACCCATGTTGTGTCTTCTATAATGAAATAGCTAGCCACACACAGATTTCAAAAAATATATTTCTATTTCAAAACTTACTACTAGTTCATGTTTCACTTATGTGTGAAAACACCACTATAGCTTTTAATGTGATACATTTCTCCCGTTTTCTTCAAAAAACACACTAGGCACAGGCAGTGATAAAATTAAACATTCCTATTTCAAAGGCCCTGCATGATTTTGTTAAAAAAAAACCCCAACATATGGAAATCAGAGCTTTTACTACATAAATGGAAAAGAGCGACAGCAGTTGGGAACATGGTGTGTATGTGAGTTTCAATCCTTTTTCAGCCTAACACAGTTTTCCTTAAGCAAGTACAAACTCTTCCAGTACAACATAAAGGTGCCTTTAGGCCAAATTTTCTATCTATGCCTGATCCCTGCAAAGCATTTATTTTGGCAAGTGGCTAAAAGCCTGCCAAGGAAAGGTCGCTGATTTTTGCCTGAAAAGCTTGAGCCAGCTTTCTACAGTATGGGCTTAGTACAAACACACAATGCTTACCAGATGTTCAATCAGCTAACTGGATACAATCCAAGGGGTGGCTATAAATCCATGGAGAGATGTTCTTTATGAAGGCATTTGCCACAAAGTTAAATTTATATAAGTACCCTTTGGAGAATCTCTACACTGAGCAGTGCAGTTTAAAAGGCTCATGCACCAATAGACTGAACTGTCACCAAGTGCTGATTTGTGTGTGCACAGATACCTTTAAAAGGAAATTTGGGATTCAGCTGTTAACCTGCAAGGTTCATTTTCCCAAATAAATGCCCATGTCATTACTCAAGTCAGTGTCAACTGGCAAAAGTCAAAAACTTAACATGGACTCAAACTATTATTTCACAGCTCCTCTTCCCAGGCTTTGCAGTTATTGTCACTTGGGTAACAACACAAAAATATCTGCTCTCAGATGCCATACTACCAAAGGGTGAAATTTTGTCTCAGAAGAAATACATACTGCACCAACAAGCAAATGCACACCAGAGTCAGGTATTGCAGCTATCTACTGACATTAACATATTCTAACAGATTGGGTATAAAAAAGAGATTTATTTAGAGTGGTTCATTTGAGATGAGAAGTTGTCTGACTGACTAATGCAACCTACAAATCTTCATGTTAGTATAAATGCGATGCTTGGAAAGTTTTTTTGGTGGGCTTTTTGTTTCATTGGTTGGCTTAAAAAAAGAAAAAAACCAAACTCAATACCTGGGTGGTTAAAGGTTTCTTATAGTTGTAAAAAAAGTCATAAAAGAGATGAATAATTTCAAAACGAGAAAAAAAAAACTGGGAAAAAAAATTTTCATTTTTGTAATAGGCATCCACATATCAGTACTGATGTATTTTAGGCTTAAACCAAATAAGACTCAAGAGAAAAAACATATTAGTAGCAGCTTTGCATTATCCCTCCTAAGAGAAGAAAACCAAGGCATAGCAGAAGGAGAAAACTTTGCAAATCAGTTTGTTTCTTTTGTTTCTTTGATTTTAACCTTTCCCCTCAGTTATAGCTTGAATGAGTGCCAGTTTGGTACTGAAGAAATGAAAACCTGAATGGGGAAAAAATGTAATTCCCCAAACCCTATCTACATAAAATCAAAGCTTCAAAGGAAATAGGTTCTCAGTTGATACACTACATAAGGAATTTTGAAAGAGAAGATTGTGGTTAAGTTTGTTTTTAAGTTTGTTTGCTGTTTTTCTCTTAAAGCAGGGAAGCCAGCAGAAGGAAAGCCAAAAGCCAGTGTAGGACTCTACCTTTATCCAAGGTATGAATAAAAATGTGAAATTAGACCTTTAGATTGAAAGTCCTTCTTACTGAGACTGAACAGAGCAAAACAACCAATGTGTGCCTGGTTTTTCTGACTAGATATTTTGCTTTACAGTAGGAAGAGAGAAAAGCTGTACAATATTGACACTTCAAACCCTGTATCTCCCTGAGCACACAATACACCCAAGAATTTCTAGGGGAAGCTGTGTTTGTAGAAGAGCTCTAACTTGCAAACCTACATAAGTCAAGTGACTGAAGGCAAAAACTGTCCAGTTAGCACTGCCAGTTCACCACTGTCCTACTCATATAGTTTCAGATTACTTTAACTCCCAGCAAAAGCCTCAGCCTAGAGTCTAAAAATGTAATGTTCAAGTGGCTTGCTGAGTTTCAGTGAATAGTTTCCCAGACGTCAAATAGCATCCTTACTTCACAGATACTTCACATTTTACCACTGGAAGACCATTTGCCCCAGTGTCACAACAGATCTTTTTGTACAGATCCTTTCTGCTTCACCTACAGCTCTGGAAAAGTGACAGAGGCTACTTAGGTCCCCTTGAGAGATCCATATCTGACTAAACCACTGGCTCTCCCCAGACTCCCTAGGGGTCTGGCTAAGACATTTCCAATACTCAGCTTCTTCTGAAACATTAACATACAAAGAAAAGTAAGAATATGTGTGAGCTGAATGCTCAATCAAATTCTGGGGGGCAAAATAAGAGATAAGAAGAGATAAGGAAGTTTTTAATAGTGAACCTGTTATGACTGTGACTCTTTTTTTCCATGTGTTTACCATAAGTGCATGGATTATTACAAAATAGGTTCTCCATCCACTCTCATTTAAAAACAAATAAGCAAAAATAATCTAGTAAAGATGTAACATTTGCAAACAAGTAGTTAAACCAGCAAAGAGAAAGCTAATACAATAAAGAAGGTTGACTCCTCAGCTGAAATCTTAAAATGCAACTACTTGCAGTGAAATGCTGATGACTAACTTGCACCTCTCTCTTTAGAGAGAGATGGTACTGCCAGGAGGTACAGCAATAGAGATACATCCTGATGAAGAGATCAATCAGCAGGAATAAAGAAAAATTTGTACCTTCTGAGAAGGTTTCCGAGAAATTGAGAAATGTTTCCATAAAGAAAGGTGAGCTGCTCTTCACCTACCAGAAGAATATTCAGGTCTGAAGTCCTTGAGTCAATTAAGTCAATAATATAAATTCTGAGCAAACCCAAGAATTCTTTCCCTTCCTGTTCAGCACCCCAAGACCAGCAGCTGATGGCTAGGAGGAACTGACAAACAAACAGCCTGTGAAAGTTGTATTCACTATAGAAGATATTAATGAAAGAAACCACCACTCTTCAGTAACACAAATTCCTGAAACAAACAAGCAAAAATGCTCCCTGATTTAGACTTGGAGATTTCTGATTAAGCACCTTCCACTGTTCTCTGTTCACACAGTGCCTGGCACAACCAGATCTCATTCACTGAGCCCTTATAGCACAAGAAGCATAATTAATGATGATGAAAATGACAACTACAAGTACTTCAAGAAAAAGCGCTGGCAAAGAGAAACATCAGGGAAAGTTTTTTATCCTGTAGGATATTTTCTATGAACAGCTATTTGCAAAAGGATACTACAACATGGAACAGAAACACAATTTTTCTTGCTGTATCAATTCTACTGAAGCTGAACGCCTGAAACAAATCCTCTGGATATTTTGATTAACAAACTGTATCTATATTACAGATCTATCAAGTATGGGACACAAAAATGTAATTAAGAATCATTCTCTGCTTCTACTAATACTTTTTCCATGCAGAACTTCTGTTTTGACGCACCAATCAACAATAACCATATTTGCAAACCTGAGAGCCTTGAAGTAAGCTAAGAAGAAGTAAGATCTAAGAAGAAAACCTCTCACAAATTCATGTATTTTGAATATATTTTGAATGTTAAATACATAATCTGGTGCAGGCAGAGTTCTAACGTCATTTTTTTTTGGCTAGTTCAATGCAAAAAGGACACATAAATGTAAACAAAATATTTTCCGTTCACAAAATACCATGACTTCAGCTAGCAGGCTTTATTGTAAAATATCACCTTATGTTCTTCATCTTGTGCAACTTTAGTATCTTACAAGCAGATGAATCTGAAGATGAATGTATTAGAAGCTGTGGTATTTTATTGCAATTCAACTGCCCTCTCAAAAATGGGGAATCTGTGATTGTAACAAAAGACGAGTCCATAGTGCAAATTGGAACATCTAACAATGATAAATAATCATTACAACTGATTAGACATAGAACACAGAAAAAGAGTTTTGAATAGTTCTTAAATTTGTATTGCATATTACCTATAATTAACACAGTTAAGAAAAAAAAAATAACATGTCAAGGTCATTCTGAAGGTCCCTACAGTTGATTCAATATTGACATATTTCAAACGGTAGCTTAATTCCTAAGTTGGCAGAAAGCTACTGCAAGAAACTGTATATGTTTGTGTCCCACATAAATCTGTAATTCAAAGAAAGAAGAAACCCTCAATGACAAATGCAGCAGGCAGGTCACAAGCTGTTAAATATAGCAACACCTGTCTTTCAGTACATGTAAAACTGACTTTGCTGAAAATGTTTTTTAATCATTCCTCAGGCAATTTACCTCTCTTACCCACTTGCTGGCCATCTGTTACCCCAGTTTGTAAATCAAATCATTGTGTCATCGTATTAGCCAAGTTTTAAACTTTAGCCTGCATTTGGATCTTAATCAGCTACACTGCAGCTCTTAAATATTTCTCAAATAATTCAAAAAACTTTACTTATAAAACTCTATAAGAACTAAAAGAAAAATATGAAAAAATTGGGAGTAAAGACACTGCCAAAGAATGTCAATAAAACAGTCAGTGAGTGCACTTCAGTATAGAAATACTGCATACCCTACAGAAACATGAATTAATATAGAAAATCAATATGACCTTGCACAACAAGCAGCACTGAAGAAATAAATAAGGCAGCAAGTCTTGCAGAGTCTCCTGTTCACTGACAGACTGATACACAGACACATCCTTCTCCATAGCCCAGGCAGAAGTTCAAGATACAAGACTAAAAACCTGTGCATGAGATCCCGTTTGCAAAGTAAGAGACTAAATACAATGGATCTTTTCCAAGCTAACTCCTTTTTACAAACACTAGACTACTATAAACATTGTTTTTCTTCTAACTGCATACATAAAGGGGAGTCACCAAATGTTTACTTAATAACAGAACTGACTGATTACATGCTTTGCAAGACTGACAAACTATTCTGGGAGAATAACAACTGCAGCCACCCACATTCTGATTGGTGTCCCAAAAGCAAGCAATTAGAAATGCTTAAACATGCTATGTGCTTGCATATGGCATAGTACATATCTATGCACCAAATTATGTATATGTTACAAATCTATGTAACAAATTCCAATTCATACTGTGTGTCAGGTTTCAAGAAGGCACATTTGTTTATTTGACCAAGGGAATTGTTTTTTGAAATGTCCCTTAAAGTTCTGGGCAGGCAGTTCCTTAAGCACTTAAAAACACTTAAAGAATCCCAACCATACTATTAAAATTATTTTTAAAAATTATAAATAGAACTTTACTGATTAACTGTTGCAGTTAACTGTTACTGAATAACTGTTGCAGTTACTTTAGGCTGTGAATAGACACCTTAGTGCATATCTAATTTGGGAAGGTTCCACTGATACAGCTGCTTCCATTCACAGAAAACAAATACAGATTTACTCTAAATGCACAGACCTGATTTAAATAAAGTAAATCTACAGAAGGTAAATAACTCTGCAGATCAATTTTGGCAAAGGAAGTGTAAAGACATGACTCACAGGTGTTACAGAAATACTGCTTACATAGTTTCAAATGGAGAATTAAAAAGAGTTTATTTAAAGAGCTGTTTTCTCACCCTCTTCCTATGTCAACATCACCAAAATGGTAAACTATTTTGCAGAACTGATTTGGAAGCACAATATGGAAACCTTCATGTTTTAGCAGAAAAATTTAAATTCTAACTTTTGAGAACATCACCTCGTGTATGACAAGCAGTTTATTTAGCATTTTCTTTTTAGTATGTGGGCTGGACAGTTCCTACTACAGAATTTACAGAAGATTGCTAAAATAAAGAGTTACTCACCATCCGTAACAGTGCAGAAACAAACACTCAGAAACTATAAGGAGGCTCCAAAACAGGATTAGTGTAAAAAGGTGATGATAAAAACACTCCTCTTGTGTTTGTTGTTGTTCTTATAAGGGCTTTTTATGTAGTTTGCTTTCCACTTCTTAGACATTAGCTTTTGTGTTTTCTAATCTTTTTCTGCTTTAAAGACTAGAACTGAATGGAAGCAAGTTCCAGAAAAATATTTTTTTCAGAACAAGTCTAAATTCCCTGAAATTTGAACAATCCATTGGAAACTTCAAGTAGCAAAGCCAGCAACTCTACTGTTCTTTCTATAGTTCCATGTAAAAATATTGACCAGACGCTGATATTGATATCCTAGGATGGCTCTCAACAAGTCTGTCTCTGCCTCTGGACAGGCAGAAGTACTTTTTACCTGCCTTTGTAATCTGCCAGATTTCCATCTGTTCTGCATGCCTAAGGCACACAAGTCCATGAATGATTCAGTTTAGACATGGGGGGGAGGAGGAACAGTGTGCTTTTGTTGAGGAAGTCAGCTTATAACAACGAACTGTTTTCATTGTTTTGCCATACAAATGCAAATGGTGCAGAGAGATAAGCAATCTGGCAGCAGAGACTAAGTGGAAATTGGATTTTAAGAGGTATATGGTAACAACACAAGCTTACTTTCAATTTATGTACCAATTTACTCACATAACGGCTCACTTGGAAAATCAGGACTTTTGCCTTTTAGAGGCAGTACAGTAGAGAACAATGCTCTTTGTCCATATTAACGGTTTGAAGTAATCTTAAGTCAATTATACCAAAAGAGGACTTGCATATCTGTCTGACAAAGCTTTTAGAAGTGCCAGATAACTGAAGCTACATTACTGACTGCTGATAACTAGAAACTTGCTTATATCACATAGGAGAAACAAGTCCAATTTTCAGTAAACAGCATTATAAGACAAGAGTGGTTGGTGAGTATACAGTACAATTTTGCCTGTAAAAAGACACAGGCAACTTGATTGCTTCCTCCAGTTTAAATTGTTGCTATGAGTATTTCTTTTTTCATAAATTGCCAATTTTCCCCCTCCAAAATTCCAGGTGAAATAGTGATACCTATTTGTGCATCATGAAAAGAATACTGTGTACTCTTGCTATTCACAGTGATGACTGGAGTGCAAGAACCAAGAACCTGGTTCAGAAATTTGGTCAAGAGTAGCAATCACTTCAACCAATCCTGGCCACTCAAAAGTGATGCACTTAGTATAACTTAAATATTCAAGAAATACAGATCAACTACAATGAACAGGCCCACTGAAATTCATAAAATACATCTCAGATACATTATCTTTATCTACATATATATATGTACATGTACATAAAATGAAAGAGGCATTTTTGAAACATGTAGAATAAGCTACTTCCCATGTGATCTAGGTGTTTCTGTTCACTACACAAGAATGCACACAGTTGTTATGTTAAACTAGGCATTTCAATACCATAACTAAATGGCCAAAATTATTTAGGCCACAGTCCTAATAAAACAGCCTAATAATAGGATTTCATAGTATCACTAACAACACTATCAAAATGGTTTACAAACAGTTCTACAAATCTGGTCTGCTTTCTTTTGTGAGTAAAACTGGAACCCTCCTAGAGAATTTTGCAATACTTCTACACAATACTTTTACACAGTTATTTAGTTGCATGGGAAAGCTCAAAAATGATACAAGTTCTATTTCTATTGCATTTTGTAAGTGCAAATTTCTACCAAATTCACTTCAACTAAATCCTCTTGGTTGTCCTGAGGGCTTCCCACAAGCATTTCATAAGCTGTTTTCCCTCACTGGCCTGTTTTCAATTTTGTGCTCCCCTCCAATGCTACAGTGGTGACACAAATTTCTTTCCAATTACCTTTCAAGTGTCACAGGGTAATGCACCACATAATAAAGGAGACATTAGGATAGCCATTTTTTACTTTCCTGAGTAGAAGGTTAGAGAGTTCTACACAACTTTTGAAGAACCATATAACACACCATTCTTCCTGCCCTTAGGCAGTCTGACACACCTGAATGCATCTTGGGATGAAATAGTAACAGCAGGCTCACGTGGGTGTCAATTAGCTACCAGTGGAAAGTTGAAAGAACGTCTACCTGCCTTATGACAGAATCACACCAATGCCTTTAACCACATTTCAGGTGATCATTGTTATGCCAGTCAGAAAGACAAGTGGAAACTACTATTTGATTAATATTTTCCTCAATATGAAGGAAGAAAAAATGGTAGAGCATATCTTATGTGGGTAAAAAAGTGGCTATAAGATGAAGTTTGTTTGTAAAATTCAGGATTTATAGCAATGTGTTTTTGCAAGCTACTGCTAGTAGCTGGTGAGAGTGCAGCAATTCATTAAAAAGAACAGAAAGATAAACATGCTCTTCTGCTGCTTCTCTACTGTGCCAGGCAAAATAATTTCATTTCATAGCATTTTTGGTTTCAGCTCCTGTCAGAGCTCACGTGAATCTTCTTTATGTCCTGTGAACCGACAACAACCTCATTTAACTGAACTCCATGAGCTACTGGGGGAAGCTGATCAAAGCTGATTGCTGGACGTAACTTAAGATAATCAATCATCTAGGCCATTTTGGCGGATCAGGCTGTCACCAAGTGTAGGACTAAGACACACAGATTTGCTTTTCCATAAATTATCTTATTCCTACCATATATCACTTGACTCTGTTTAAAGTAAGCAGCAGAAAATTATTTTTAGAATTTTTCTTAAGAATGTAATAAATACTTCTCTTCCATATTTAGGGCTTTTTCCAACACATAACTGCTGTGTCATAAAAATGAAAACACCTCATATAATTACAATGTTCTGGTTATTACCTTACTTGAAATGGAAAAATACCAAATATTAGAATAATTTAAAAAGCAAATAAACTCCCGTCCCTCATCTTTGACATCTTATCCTTTCTACCTACATAATGGTTAGTATCCCGCCAAAAATTAAAGAACTAGGAAGTTTCCACTGGAAATTAATACTAATAAAATACGGTCATTTCATCATGGTCATTTTAGCTGGTGTTGTTACCATCAGTGATTAACAGGGTAAGATGAAGTGCAACTGCTTATTGACTTAAAGGCAGAGAACAAAATGTGCTCATTTTTACTTGAGCTCATACAGATTTGAGAACACCAGCACGCACCTCTTCTAATACTTTCATTGCAGAGACCCTTGGAGATTCCAGTCATGAAAGAGTAAGATAAAATATTGAAAGTTCCTACCTTCACCTGATGATCCTGAAAGGTCTATGATGACATACACTCTCCCTTCTGGCTCCAAGTCAATCTGTAATCAAGAAGAGAAAAAGAAAAAAAAAAAAGAAATCAAATTTAGAATGGTTCCCAAAGAAAGCAACTGCACATGCAGGAAACAAGAAGTTTCCAAACTTCACAAAGGTGTAGGCAGGACACATTCTCTACCAACAGAGCCTACTTTTGCAAAGAGGTGTTGAGAACCCTGCACCTTCACTAGAATAAAAAAGAAGTGAGCATGCTTGGAAAGTTTGAGCTCAGTGAATTTTACATCTCAAATATTTAATGTACTGTCCTGACAAATATTTGCATCACTATTTTCAAGAAAGTCAAAAAGTGACACAATTGAGCAATGTTTTAACCATAATTTATACTGAGCCCAGATATGCAAATGTGGAAAACAACACTGACAGCAAGACAGATCAGCTCTGGTCACAGAACAGGGGAAATGAACACACACAGCTCATACAGCCGGTTAACACGTGTTTATAATACTCCTTTTGTATCACCACTGGGAGAAAGAAATACATGCTTTATCCTCTTTTTCTGAAACACAAAATTTGTTTATTTCTGCACCATTCTGGTGGATTTTAAGGAGTCTTTACCCATGTGGAGATCACTTTCACTCAGCATGAAATATAGGCGCTCAGCATCAAGCTGCTGCACTTCCAAGATTTCACAGGTTATGAGAATAAGCTCCAGTAGGTTTAGGCACCACAATGAAGATCTTCCTGTATTTCATCACAAGTTTCATCAGCAAATCTAACTATCGCTGCATTTGGGTATCTTAATGGTATACAACAAATTAAAAACTATTTTTGCTGCCACACATCTCTCAAAAATAAAACTGTATCTAAAACATTATGTGATCAGTAGCTTCTGCCATAACATAGCAGTTACTGTCATATGATTTCAGGGACTGAGTGATGTGACGTTGTGCACGTTAATACTGTATTTTCAGCCTGTTTTAGTAGGAAGACTGCACAGGTAAGATTGCAAGGGATCTTGTCTGCCAGGACCTGTTCTGTGTCACGCCACTGCAGACAGGAGCAGGGGGTCAAGGAGGCACCAGGGCTGCCCCAGCCTGTCCATCAGGCCCATGGCTGGGGATGGGGGGAGGCCAGGGCCAGAGTCAGGCAGGGATGTGTGTTCTGCTCTTACAGCAGAAACCCCAAAACTTGCCCAATGCTTCTGCTGCTCTGAGGAAACCCCACACAGAGGTTGTGGCCAGGAGCCGGCGCTCTCCCCTCCCTCCTCATTGCAGTCTCCCACAGCAGGGGAACGTGGCCTGGCCTCCTCCATGCCAGCAAATGACACCAAGCTGACCCTCTCCTGTCACAAGGGACATCAGGGTACAGCGCCAGGCCAGCAGGAGGTCAGAAGCAGGAGATCACCAACTCACACTAAGAACTTAGGAGACCAACCTGTTCGTCTTCACAAATTAGTGAGTAAATAAGTGGAGAGCAGAGCACCCCGGCTATGCCAGGCTTTGCCAGCCTATGTTCAGTGGGCAGCCCCATGGGGTTTTGTCTCCAGGTTTCTCTCATCACCTGAGAGGACTTTACAGGAGAGGTTTATCCCTCTCTTTCAGGACATGGTTGCTGAATACATCAGAATGATGCAAGCTCCTCCTTCCACTGACCACTGTCCTTCAAGAGAGGGCCAGGAGAAGAGTTCACAGGTCCTGCTGATGTCATCGGACCAAGGGATCAAGAAAATGATCTCAGCAGCTGTATTGTAAATAGACCAGGCAGGAAACAGTGTTAGCAAGGCCAGGGGTTACTCAAGGGAGAGGAAAATGAAAGCGTGAGTGTCTGGTTTTTTATAAATAATAGTGTTGCATATTCAAAAAATACATTTTTAACAATTCCTGAATTGGCAGTATGAATTTTGTGAGGGAGTTTTTTTTCAGATTTTTGGCTTTTTGTGTTTTGCTTTAAATAAAGCTGCTGATCTTGAAATACTGTTCCTCTCTCTTTCCCATTTTTAAATACGAAAAATATTAGAAGATCAGAAGCACAGGTGCATGAATAGACTTTGATGTCTATGCTGAGGGAGGCTTTTGAAAAACTGCTATAGCACTCAACAGATGGCTGTATTAAAGACAGACATGTCTAATGCTCTGTTTGTATCAGCACTATACACTGTTTGGTTAAGCTTTCAGTAAAATACTTTATGCAGTTCAAATCCCAGCATGCACCCACACACAGAAACCCCCAACATCATCCCTGCAGAAGAATCAGGCATCTGGACAAGTTACTGACCACAATCACAAAATCTCTGTTCTGCCCCTTTAATTACAAACAGCATTGGAAACAACTCAGGAAAAAGACTGGAGGCCTGAAACCAAGTTTCCATTACCCAGCAAGTGGACTGTTTCAATTTACATTTTATTAGAAATGATGCTTAGTGATTTTGAATTGGAAATTTTGCTGATACTCTAAGAAAAATGAACTATTTATAAACAGAAGTCTCTTTTACAAAGAAAGCATGTTTCAGTCTTCATATGTTCTAATGCCAGTAAGAATGAAATGGACATATTTTTATTTTTAGATTTTAGATATTTATGAAATACCCACAGTTCATTTCAGTGAGTACTTGCACTGACAGTCTTACCAGTCATATGAATTAGTACTTCTGCCAGAAACCAGCAACTCAATTGTCTCAGTTGACCCTACACATGAAATGAATACCCCAACAAAAGCAGAAGCCCCTAGACTGATAGGAACTCATCTTTTCTTCTCAGGTCTTTCATGTATCAAGCCAAACAGAAGAAAAAAGGACTGATTCCATCTTAATTATTTATTAAAAATGCCTAATTTAACGCCTAGAAATATAAAGGCATAAGTACCTCCAAAATAGACTACTAGAATACGCATGTTTTTTCTTTTCAATCTGTGCATTAAGCTATACTTAGATTCTGCAATGTCACTTTATAAATAAGTAACAAAAGATGCATACAGCAAAATCTAAAGTTCCCATGCATTTTTGACAGAATGCCATGAGAAATTCACATGTGAAATGCCCTTAGACATATGTAACCAGAAACAGAATGACTGGCCAAATTCAGCTGAATAGAACAGGCATCTTTGAATGCAATGGAAATGGTTTGATCATGGCAATTCTGATTCTGACCCTTCTCTTTGACTAAAAATGCTTCTCTCTGAATGCAGTCTAGCTTTTATATGTGCAGAGAGAACTTATGAGGAGACATCTAAAAAAGACATTACTGTTCCAAAGGAAACAGGGAACAAGGCAAGATGCAAACTAGGGATGGGACAGAGGAGTTGATACAAGAGCAGCTTTGATGTAAGCAAGACACATTGAAAAATATGTGCCTTGCACACATACATCACATTTGGCACACACAGCAAAAGACGTAACAACTACCAAGGAGCAGAATCGCTGATCACCAAAATATTTTATCCTGTTACTGACCCATGCTGTTGCTGTGACTGTTGTTGAAATACAGTTTTAGCATGTGCAAGTAACATTAATTGAAAAGGTAATTTAAACAACTTCTATATTGTTCAAATAACATGTGGCAGCATACTGAGATGAGTACAATTGTTGCTGGAAAGCAGCACAGATAATCAAAAACTCCAGGCCTGAATAAAACCTATTAGTAGCCTGTTTCAGGGAAAAAAAGGCAACCATCCATAAAACCAGACATACTTTCAGAGGAAAAAAACCATATTGAAACCAAGGCCAAGCTTCCGCATATTGAAGGCATTTATAGTTTCACAGTCATTAATGGATTTTATTTTCAACACCCTTCTGAGACAACTCCCCATCTGCAAAATGGGATACTCCCAAAGGCACAAGCTAGACACTAAATGACTTTCTGGCAAGTCATACAAGAAGCCTATGGCTAAACAAGAACTGAACTTTGGTCTCTGGAGGCCCAGACTGCCCACTGGACCATTGCTCCTATTCTTCAGTTAGACTTCACTTTGTCAAGCAATATACATCCTGTCGTCCAGCAGCATCAAACACTACCAAGAACTTTCTTTAAATCTTTTTTTAGACAGTTTTAATGGGTGCAGACCTAGGATGCAATTTCTTTTCTTTTTCATTCAGATAACACTCATCAGTAAAAACAATACTAAACTAAGGATGCTGAAATATTTCTCTGCAGCATTTTCAATGGATCATAATTAATCTGAAGTAATGCAAAATTTAATCAAACTATGCAGAAGATTGTGAAAATGGTCCAGCTTTTCCTCAAGGTTTGTTTTTGCGTTTTTAACTCCTAAGTGTTCTGAAAAACTGAGCCCTATACTTGGCTAGAAGTTCACCATTTTCCTCCTCTCAGGTATAAGGCATTATTTCCCACCCCAAAAAATATAAAACTTGAAGAGAATTCTCTTAGACAAAGATTTTCTAAGGAAACCAAACACATTCTAATCTTAAAAGGATGAGGAAGATTAGAATATGCTATGGAAATACTTGTGTTGCACTGATGCATCATATTTGAATATGAATAAGATTTTATGTACAGCTTGAATACTTCCATCAGCATTTGGGGGTATTCTTTTCACTCCATTTGACAGCATCAGCACAGATTTTGCATGCTCTATGGCACAAACTGAGACCTGTTGTAAGCAAATGACAAACCACTGCCTTCATGGCTCAGAGCCCCACTGCCATAGGGTTTCCTTTGATCATGACAGAGTCCATCAGCCACCTATGTTCCCACACAAGGACATCACCTGAGATTTAGTGCACCGTACTCGTTCAAAAGCCAACTTGTCTCAAGGGAAATTTAAGGACAATAATTGACATAAATCCAGATCTGAAATAAAAAATGATTGGACAAATGGATTTTTCATGAGTGAAATTCCTAAAAGCAGAAAGGTTGAGTAAGTTTTACTCTGATCTTCCTTAACTAGACAGTATATGAAACACAGCAAAAACCCTGCAAACCTAAAGCTGTTGAGGATTTTGGCAACAGTATAAACCTAAATGGACTGTATAAGCCACAGAAACAGAAAGAATTAAATCACAAAACCTGCTTTGCACCTCTTCTTGTGATGTTCTAGGATTATCTGATATTTGGGTAGCTTAAAATATCAACCTCCAAGCACATGATCTGTCACTGCAGATGGTTATTTGATTGATGTCAGACCTGGGAAGTCAGTATGGTTTAACCCTTTCTGAGTGTAGCATAACAAAGTTTCTTGTTGAACACACAACTTCTCTGAAAGAAGAAGGGAAGAAATTGTGCTTAAAGTGTTGATAGCTGCAAAGACTGAAGGGGGGGTGGTTTCTCTGTCTGTAGTTTTTAGAGGTATTTACCAGTTTTGGTAAATATTATTTCCATGAAAATGCATACAAAAATCAGAACTGTTATAATCTAATAAAAAACGACTTGAAAGTCTATGCTGGTCTTTTGTTCTTTAGCCACAAGATTTTTGTGCTTCAATTTAAATAGCTAACAGAGTACCTATTTTAACTTATTTAATAGAAAATAAAATGTTAACATTGATGCTTTTCAATATAGCCAAAATGACTGCGGCCCAAGTAATTTAAAAACTTCCAAACCCACCATGATTATTGGAACAGAAGCAAACTCTTGACCAAAGGAACAGCCAGATGTATGATTAATCTTGCAAACGTGCCCCAGCATTTACACCTGAATCCCTATTGAGCTCATCTGAAATGAACAGGTTTGCAAGAAGCTCCATAAGGTCAGCAAAACAGCTGAGAAATGTTATTTATTAATAGTATCTGAAAATTAAGAATTTCACACATTACATTATTAATTACTTGAGTCAACTTGACTTCCAAAATAAATTACCCAGAAAACACTGAGAAAACTTCCTTAATTCTAAGGAATTCTCCATTTACATCCATGATGTTCTTCACCCCACCAGCCTCTTGCTTTTCTGGCAAAGGCAACAGGAAAATTTGGAGTCAGTGCACTGCTAGGGTGTTCACAAAAATGCCTTTCATTATGAACATTACATATTTGATTATTATAATTAGAGAAAAATGTAACAGCTTGACGCATTGTAATTGACCACAGTGATATACATAAAGGTTCAGAAATTTTGGCCACAGGGGAATTCTATCAATTATTTACTCATACTCAAAAGCCAACAAAAAACCATCAAACATCTTGTATGACCTACAGAAAACATCAAACACTTTTCAGTGACAGACACATGCACTGACATGATACAGAACAGCAACAGCCAGGGAGAAACAAGATTCAGCTGAAATAATCCACAGTATTCAGAAACCAATCCTAAAACAAGAATCCTTCCATTACTTAAGAAAGCATATACTGATGCTCAGTTATGGTGTGCTGAATCACATGTGATATGACTTCAGTCTTTCATGATCTGTTGTGCCTAAAGGCTCCCAGACACTAAAGAAGGAGCATTTTTAAATGCACAGTGACACATAGGCATATGTTTGAGCACAAGCACATCTGCACTGTCAGAAGTAACATATTCATTTTTATGTATTAGAAGGACCAACAACCTTTACAGACCACTGTGCTGAGCCTAGGGTGTTCAGGGCTCATTTTCTTGTAGAATCCAGAAAGTGAATCTGGACAATTGGCTCTATTCACATGTGACAGACAGCAGAACAATAAAAAAGACTGCAAAGGCATTGAGCAGCATGACCACAGAAGGGTCACTGGATAAAACCAAGTTTTTGAGTCCATGATCTGAAGCAAGGAAGAGATTATCTTTACTTCTTTGAAAGCTTCAGAAGGTGGAGAGTATGTACAAGGTATTACCTATTATTGCAGTATTTAGGAGTTTTATATATATAAACTGGTTAGGGTTTCTAAACAGCTACAATCACAATTCATGACAAAGGAAATAAATCAATGAGAGAAATCTCTTCATGAACAGAAAAATAAGTCCATGACCTAAAGAGATAAGTCTGCCTAGACTAACCACTCCAGGCATCCTGCATGTGAACAGGTCAATGGAAACTCACTAGCAGGAGTGTTCCAGACACAGGTGTGTGCTTTTTGTTGGTTTATTTAACCCAGTATAGTTATTCTGATGATGTAAATGTGTTCCATTATTAAGCCTTATGAAGACAGGGGAATAAGCCAAAGTTATATAGTATTTTTTCACTGTACTAAAACTGTCTCTACACTAGAAATGGAGGTGGCATTATTTTAGCAATGGTAATGAAGATAAAATACAAAGAACCTACACAAGCCCAGAGACAATGTGAAGTACAATGTGCAAGAGCTGGGTTTGGCTGAGCAACGCCCAACTAGACTTGAGTGAACAGACAGTAAAACCACCTACTGAACAAAAGCCTTCATAAAGTCATTCTCTTGAAACATCTGCTAAATGTATTTCAAGAAAGAAAATAAACTCTTCAGAGCAAAAACACTTTCCCAGACAGATGGTTATTTGATTTAAGAACAAGGGAATTGCATTGTGTGGTAAGATCTGTCCAGTAATTTCATCACAACGCTTTTCAAAATGTATTTCTTAATGCACTAGTGCAGTGGCACTCTCCAAACCACAGGGAAATAATTAACTGTCACAAAGTTTTTAAAACATGTTTGTTGTCTTGGCTTACATGCATTTTTTTAAAGTCATGCTACAGAACTGCAACCAGAAGGGAAGTTACCGTACACCCAGCAATAAAACACTGAGCAGAGAGTCAGGACTGCTAGCACATAGCGGTTAGCCAATTACTACATGTTCAAAACTGATAAAGACTATCAAATTATCTTACCACAGTACAATTTCAGACAACCACTTGCTCATATGCCAAAGACAAACTCATAGGTGGTACATTTGTTCAGTCTCACAAATCACCTAAACATGACAATATTTGAAGTTTTTCCTAAATTACTTGAACCAGATATTTGGAGTTTCTCCTAAATTACAATAATAGGTCCTCTGACCTATTATTTCAATAACAACTTTTCATGCTTTGCACAACCATCATGAAATATGTGTCTGTATAAAAGTAAGTACCTGGATTGACTGGTAGTTTTTCCTGGCCAGATAAAACCGTTTTGGTGGACTGCATAGTTTTTCCTTAATTCCTTAAGTAATTCCCATATTTCCTGATGTCCTTTAAGAAAGAATTTCTGCCTGAAGACTTACAGATTAAGATACCAAAGCAACGCTCCTTATTTCCAGTAAAGATATATTTCTTCTCTTTATTGTCAAAATACTCCATTCATGCACTCTCCTCCTGCCATGTATACTCTGGGAACTCAAGGTAGGCAGTAACCATACAGCATTTTTGTACAAAGAATAAAAGAAATAACTGTGCTGATTTTTAGATCTCTAATCAGGGAAATTAACAGCTGGAAGATTCAAAACTTTGGTGCAATGTATTCAATCTTTGTGTGTTCAGTATAAATTAAAATTCTTCCTAAACAAGGTAAAATAATCTCCAAAGACAGAATATAAATAAGTCCTGGAAAATGGTGATATTAGATGATGTTAAGTTGCCCTTCAGTTTTTGTCCTGTTATTCCTATTCTAGTCCTCTGTAAGAAAAAACAAAAACAAAAACCCCCCAAAATTAAAACAAAACAAACAAATCCAAAACAAAACACTCAAACAAAAAACCAAAAAAATAATCCCCCAAACCCCCCAACAATACTCAAAAAAATCAAAACAAAAAACCACCAAAAAACCCACCACAATAAAAAAAAATCCAAAACTTACAAAAAAAAGAGACAACCCTGGAACTTGCCTATGAATCAACTATTTCAAAACAAACATTAGGAACAGCAATGACACCTGATTTGAGTAAAGCTTTCATCTGCCTTAGCGCAAAGATCTTCCCAGATATTAGAAAATAAATATACCTTATATATGAAACCTCAGCCCAAACTAGGCAGACACCTCAGTACTAGCCTCCGAGCCTTTCCACAACAGGTTCACATTTTCAGTCTCTCAAACACTACTGTGCAATACCTGTCATGAACTTTTGAGACAAGTCCAACTGGACTTACAGTCTTCAATGAGCCAAGAATGCAGCAGGGAATTGAATCCAGTTCAGCTCTAGCTCAGGCTCACTTGTAAGTAGAGCTGTGCTGGCTTTGTTTCAGCTAGCAACAAAACTCACATTCAGGTTTTGTTCCAATTAAAACTCCCCCAATATTAAAACAACCACTACTGTTTATGGGTGTGAATTCAGTTCAGCTCCCCAGGAAGAAAGGCAAAATGCCTTCCAGATAAGAAAGGCAAGCACGTTAAATGTACTCTCTACTTGCATTCACAACAGAAATTTATCCTCCATTAGGAAGTAAACAGCTTGAATCAATATGCTGCAAAGGGACAAACTGTACTTCAATGACACTTGCTGGAACTTTTAAGTAGCTTGTTGATGTGCAACGTCAGCATCGGCTGCAAGCCAGAGTGCATCAGCAGAGAGAAATAAAACTCTGATGGGTAAATTTTTACTCGTCTCTCTTGCCAATTTGATTTAAATATGAATGAGATTCTCTCTCCCCACAACCCTCAACTAAAGTGGCTGAAACTACAGATGCAATTAGGATAGCCCTAGGGGTGTGCCCAGAAGTGCCTTTGATCTCAGAAACTGCCTATGAATGACTAAGTTCTTTCCCTCAAATTTCCAGAAAATGAACACTATCTTCTTTTTAAAAAACACCTCTAGAAACTATAAAGAATTTCCTGAAAATTCCCCAGTATCCAAGCTGCTCCTCTATCTCTGTAAAACTGGACTTGAAACGTGACAAAATCTGACCTCCTTTCGCAGTTTACCTTAGTGTACCTTTCATGAAATTTGGCTGGTAATCAATTTGTCAGCACTGCACCACCACACACAGTGATTGACTTGAGTTTTTGTTTCAAGTCTCACCTTGGCACCCAAAGCAGGTCACAGGGCTGGACTTTGTGACCTGCCCAGATGGTCAAACTGCTCCGAGGCAGTGCCAAAGAGAGGCAGCTCCATGGTCTACCACTAGGCAAGAAACAAAGAACACTACTTCAAGAGGGCAGAACAAAAGAAAGCTGCAGAAATAAAATAATATAGGGTTTGAAACATCTTCAATTAAAAACTGCACGTGAATGAGAGGAATAAAGGATGTAGGGAAGGAGACATGGCAACATCCAGAGACAAAAATTATATATACATCTCAGAAGTGGCATGAAGTTGTCACAAGGAAACAAAAGGAAGTAAAATAATATTTCAAGAACAAAGCTAAGCTGAAATTACTCAAAAAATTATACTAACAGTTTTCTTTTGGAAATATTAACCTCTTTTAACCTCCTTCTTATATCTGAGAATGCTTCTCATTACTATCTCAGCTATGTCAGAAGACACAGCTTTATCCCAAACATAAGGGGTAAGCTTTTAAAAAATAATAAGTTTAAAACAGCAAAAAGATCAAGACACCAAAACACCAAAACCATGCTGACTTACTTAAGAGGTTCAATTATTCACCCAGGGAGTTGAAAGCTTGTCATTTGTTAATAAAAAAAGTCTCTGTTCAGTTATCCTTGCAATTGATAATTTTAGTAACTTAAATGCAATTTTAAAAAATGTGTCTCCTACTTTCCCATTCAGGTTCACTACAGAAAGACCTCTATTTTCAAAGAAAGAAACTGAAAAGCAAAAAGGGAATAGTTATAGAATTATCTAAATTTGGGTTATAAAGGAGAGCAGATTGCAAAAATATCATGAAATATTTGTTTCCCGGTTACAAAAAAATTCCTCCACCAAATACAAAGATGAAAGCATAAATATACAAGCTTCAAAAATTACAGATCGATGTTCTTCTGCTGGGTCATGAAGATGGAAGAAAAAAGTATGTTCTACACAAATATTCTCCATGTCCTTTCACATATGTATCTGTAACTTGAATTTCTTTACAACAAACACTGACCTTATAATAAACAAACCCCACATGATATACAAACCACAATGGCTATACAGAATTGGCATCAAGTATTCAAACAAAAGCATCCTTTCTGGAAATATCTCTCCTTACAGCCTGCCAAGAATCACATTGATTCAGAGACTTTGATCAAGTTAAGTTCTAAAGAAATTTGAAAGCAAAACCAGAATTAAATAAAATAAAATACAAGCTTCTTGCAAAACTATCTTTGCTCTTTTTTTTTTAAATATCTTGCTAAAGCTTGCTCAGCTTCAAATGAAAGCCTTCATTTTGTCCTCACACTCTGTGGCACACACAAGTGCAAGCAGGATTACACAAACTGACTGCTGGGCAGCTGATTTTGTCCTTTCCTATACTGAGCACACACAGGAGCCCCAGGGCAGGTTTAAGTAAGGATGTCTGTAACAATGTGGGAACTGAATGCGCCTCTCAAGTCTCAGTTCAATATCTAAACAGAAAGATTTTCTAAGGGCAAAGGGAATTTCTAACATCTTGTAATAAATAAGCATTTTGCCACTAAATGTGGCAGTTTCAAGCACACAAAATTATTCATACTAGATATGTTCAATCACGCAATCTCCCCCAAAAAAGTAAATTCAAGAATAGCACCAAAATATTTAAGTTTCTTGAACTACCCAGAATTGGTAAAAAATGCCTCAGATTTTTGAAAGAAAATGTAATCCCCAATGCTATCTTATGTGTCTTTCTGAAAAATTGGCCAGAGGAACTAAAAAATTTATTTTTATGAGAAAGCACACCATTAAGACATTCTCTATTTGGTTCTACTTTTCCCCAAGTTTAGAAAGTAACACAGTAAGATCTCTACATACCATTTACCAATGTTGAGGGGTTTTTTTCAACACAGTTTTTGTGTTGCTCTGATATTTTATCTTCTGTTTAAGCATCAGATTAGAAAGATTAATGAAGCTAATTCTGTTAACAAAACGGCTATCCTGAGGACTACAATTATCTGTGATTCACTTGGACTTCCTCTACAGCTTTAGCCATAACAAACCCAGAGCAACTCCAAGACTCCTCGGATGTCAGCTACAAAATGCTTTGTTAAAAGAACAGCTGAACAGAAAACTCATATAGTTCATTGGACCCACGTTTAAATGCAAAAAAGAAAAAGAAGTAAAATAAAATTTAGTAGCTTTATATACCTTTATACATGCTGCCAGGCCACCTATATTGCATGAAACGGATAGACCAGAATGCAACATCTTGAATACAGAGATTACAGCAAAGGAAATGGCAAAAATAGCCACTACTATTATTATGGTTCCTGAAAAGTTAGACGGCACAGTCCACCAGCCAGAAGTGGCACACCAGGAATAAATAGATCTTCAAAACTCCCTAAGAAAAAAGCATGTTCCAGGGCATGTGGCATTAAGTGGCATTTTTCTTTAGCATTTATTTTCATTTACAGCACTGCATTAAACAGAATTACATGTGGAGGTTTCACACGTTAGATATGAATTCAACATGAAGGATGGCTGTTATACCTTTTAAAAATCTCACTCTTTCAGACATCCAGAAAGTTTTCCAGGATTTCCTGGATTTAGGGGGAAAAAAAAAAAAGAAAAAAAGAAAGAAAAAAAAAAAAAAAAAAACCAGCCCAGAGACTTAGTCTTTCTTGTATTGTAGGGATTGGGATGTTCCTCTTTTAGTCCATGAGGAAACAGGAAGCACAGAGTCATTTACGGTTTTGGTCTTAGAAAAAAAAGAGATTATAATTCAAATCCTTCAAACTCATTTCGGGGGGTGGAGGGGGCTGGGTTGTTCGTGGTTTTTCCTCCTTTTTCTTTTTTTTTTTGTTTTCAGTTATGAATACAAGAGCATTCACCATTCAGGTCTGAGCAATTTCTTTGCAAGAGCTCGGGTTAGATTTCATACAGCCTGCTAGAACTCCTGGAACTTGGCTCAAGGTAGCAGAATAATTCTTGATCATTTAGCTCTTAAAATTTAGTTCCAAATGCATAAGAACCATCCAGTTCTGCTAATGGAAGGCACAGCATGCTGCCCACTTACTCTTGTATCGAACTGAGTAAGTAGAGCAAGGTTAATACCTGTCTTCCAAGGAAGGCTTTCAATCCTTCCTGAAAATGTCTAGGGATGAAGTATCTGTTACATCCTTTGCTAACTGGTTTCATCAGTTTATCAGTTTAAGGTGAAAGAAAATATGTGCTATGCTGCCCATTTTAATCTGTCTGGATAGCCTTCACTTCTTGTTTTACCCTTTTGACATTAAAAAGCTCATTTTTTTTAATGGTACTTTACATACCCAAATTAAGTAACCTCCCATTGTTCTTTTTATTTAAAGCAAACCAGTGAGCTCAGAGTCTCACCCTGTAAAGAATTTTCTCCAATATGTGAATGCTTTCAGAAATCCTACTGTGAGCTCTGCCTATTGACTTGCCGGGTCACCCTGAGCAACAAACTTTGTTCACTCTCCATGTGCCTATTTCACCTTCTATTATTAGTCTTATTTAGAATACAAAGTCCAAAACGTTCAGGCTTTTTTAAACATATTTGTACAGTTAGGCTCTCATGTTTTTATCATTATGTACACTGGAGTTTGTAGATTCTAAGCATGCTGCCATATTAACAATCTGAACTGCTAAATCCACTAGGAGTAATCAACCATTAGTGCAGCCCACTGATAGCCCTGCACACAAATCTGCTATGGTGCACCTATCTTTTCCCACAAAGCACGGAATCTTATCACTTGACTTACAAAAAAATTTCCATTTGGACTTTATAGCATGAGGCTTAGCAATTCTAATCCAACACAGAGAAGGCAGAGGAAGGTCTTGCAGCAGGTCTATCTGGCTTTCAGTACATTTTTTTCCTCAATTTCCAACCAGTTTTCAAAATGTCGACCTCCCATAATCCTCCCATGTGCAGCCTACAGAAGAAGGAGGAATAATTTCACACCTGGGGGAAGTGTCATGAAAATCTGTCAGCTGTAAGAAGGGTGGAGGCAGACAGGATAGGCTTCCTCAGGAATGTATCTAAGTTTTGGCTACTCTGTTCCTCATGCCTCCATGATTGGCCTACAACTTTCATAAGCATTATCCCACACAGCTTGCAAAAACCTCTGACTTGGACAACCCCATGATCAAAACTTAGTTGTATCCAGGTTTCTTTCAAAACTCTCAAAGCATTTTTATCTGAGAAAAACTCAACAAATGATCTGAAATGGGAACTACATACATAGATTTTCTAAAAAAGTACAGAGACAGTTGCCAAAAATGTGCGTGACCGCAGTGTGACAGCACTAGTCCTTTTACTCCAGACTCCAAGGATAGAAGAGGCAGGAAAGTTACCTCTGTATTGAGGAAGAAGGTTTTTGTGGGGGTTTGGGGGGTGGAAGTGGGGGAAGAATGGAGGGCAGTGGTTGCTTGCTTTTGAGTGGTTTTGTTTTGCCCCCCTTCCCTGTTTTTTTTTTTTAGTGCAGTGTATTTTCCTTGCTAGCAATTGAGAGGAAAATGATTAATGCACAAACATGACCTTGTTCGCCATCTGGAATCCCCCTTTAAGTAAGGCTTTTTTGGGGAATCCAGTAGATGTCTATGATGTCTGTGTAATATTCCAGAGCAAGAAAGCTGGACTGTTTTCTTTCCTGATTCTCTGACCTTGTCCAATGTGTTGCTTGTGGCTCAGTCAAGTATGTTGCATTTTAACTTTTCCCAGGAATCTACACAGTTTCTCTTTTGGATTGTTTCAGATTTTGTTCTCTGCAAAGCAGCCAACTTTAAAAGTGCTTTCAGTTTATCCCATTTCCAAACCACTCCTCCATCAAGGAAAAGGGCTTCCTCTCTAAAATTTCAATGTGCATATACACATGTATGCAGGGCAATAAAGTTGCTAACTATTGAATTTAGAGATGCATCAGGACCCAGCAATGATCAAAGGATGACAATGTTAGCATTCTCAGAAACTGGCTCAAATAGTACTTGGTATTCAGCCATGAAAATGTGACTAATTCTCAGGAATCTGGTAATTTTTCTTATACTGTCCTTAGAAAAAAATAAGAATGAGAGATTATGCAACTTTGGAATTGTGTTCAGAACACAAGCAAATTAGTAGCATTTTCTATATACCTGAGGAATTGCTGGGGAAAAAATGCAAAAGTTGTGTTACTGTTAATATTTCTTTAAGATCATTGGTTAACCCAATTTTTATTTTTTATTTTGTGAAAACCTAAAAAAAATTAGGTTAAATCTGAACCATGACCTGTTATCATTTTCATCTTAGATCATTCCAAAAGAAATTTTATTTTTTTTTTAACCATGAATTGTCACAACAGTAAAACGCGAAACATTACCAGGTATTTTAGAAATACTTTAATGGCAGTGTTTTCCACTTCAGGACAAAGGTGAACACTGAACTCTGGTGTCAAGGAGAGTCGTTACTCCTGAGACAGCCAGGATCCTACAGGCACCCAAATGACATCTCTAAAACAGGTATACCCCAAAACACTCTAAAAGCAAGCAGAAGGCACAACCTGGCAGCCACACTCACTCTGCTGATGCTCCTCAACCCTGAGCCCCTCACTCCTCAGCAAACTTTATAATTTAATGGAGAGAATGGCTGCTGCAACAGATTTACCACAATGCAAAGGAACTCTTGACTTCACTTTGTTCTCGCTGCATGAACAATATCAAAGGAAGGAACTGGACCTCTCTGACTCAGCAAAGTGTAAACTTAAGACCAAACTAGTTTACTTGAATTTATTTTGTTACCATTCAAATGTGATGATGTTTTCATCCTCCTCTCAAATTCTGCTATAAAATAAGCAGTGAAAACCACAAGCAGCAGCAAACATGTTAGCATTAAAAACAACAGAGACCAGCTCTCTGACTCCACAGGCACGTAGCAAAGATCTCACAAGCCTGAACAGGTAATTTGGCAAGAAAAAACAATATTGGAATACAAGAAAATACACACAAAAACTCAGTTTGCAGCATTTTGAGAACTGACATTTTATCTATAGAACCATCAGTTCTCAAGGCTTTTTTTCAGGTACAAAATTAACCAACAATGGATAAATCAATATTTCATTCAGAATTATTTTCTTAATGTGTGACTTTGATTTTGTAACCAAGAACCAAGGCACATTTTAAAAACGTGATTCTATCTTAGTTACATGCTAGAAATTACAGCTAATTCTGAGAGTTCAAGAAACAGCGGCTCATTCTGGGACTCGCAGTCCAATTAACTTATATTAGAGCAACTGCTTCAGATACCTCCTACTCTGACTCTTGAATTCCTATTTCATGGTAGCTTTTCATAGAAACATGAGCAGTTATGTGAAAGCAGTTATTTTACACCAAAATATTTCAGTAGCTAAGCATAAAATCTCTTACATTTAATTATCACTATGCATTTGTTATTTTCTATAAAATTGAATATCATGTTTTCTGAGAGCTTTAAATCACAGTTATTTCTGCACCATGTCGAAAACAGTGTTTTATTTATGGAGTAATTAAAAATGGCAATACAAAATAAAAACAAGCATGGCTTCCTTGTCCTATGGCTAAGCCAGCAGAGCACACATCAAACCAAACTGTTTTCTTTACTCTCACCCATTTATCCTCCTTGTACTTCCCCTTATTTTGCACATGAATGAGGATAACCTCTGAGCTCACACTGCAAACATTTCTAAAACTACTCGAGTTCAACCCGTAAAAGCTGTTAGGAAGGATCACACATTGAACACTGGCAGCTAATGGCAGTGGTGCCCCCCACACCAAGGGGACCACAGACCTCCATCAGTGAAGGGAAAAGTGAAAGCTACTGAAGCTCTCACTCTGTAACCAGCAGGTCCTTCCAGGGAGCTTTGAGGTATTTGGAATTGAAAGATGGTTTTGAAGAACACAGCAACAGCAGTGGGCTTACTTGGCTGCAGTCTGGAAGTGATGACTAAATCAATCTTTAGTAATAAAACAACTTAATTTCAAAAGATATTTCAAAAATAATGAGCTGTCCTAAACCTACCTAACTATCAAACCACCTACTGACTGCAGTTTGTATCAGACTGCTGTCAGTGACTCTGACTCTCTCACAGACGGCTCTAGCAAACCAAAGTTCAAAAAGCATCCAAATAATGTCTAGGCTTGGTCACCTAAAGGTTCAAAAACAACAAAAAAATCTGTCAGACCTCAAGGCTCCATGTTTACTAGAGACATATTTTGGGAGAGACAGAATGAAATGAAGCCCTGACACAGTATTTTATTTCTCTCCCCTAAATCATCTCCCTCTCATGACCACTTCTACTGCTACAGAAATGCTTCACAAAGAGAGATGCAGCCAATAAAAGCAAAATGAAAGTCTGGCTTACTTCAGAAAAGGACATTTGGTCGCTTTGAGAAATCAGACACATAACAGAAAAACCATCTAGTTATATATCTCAGAGTTACTCTCCTTGAAAACACCTGGCACTACAGATACAGTTATGAGCATGTCCATGCTTTTCTTCTTTCTTATTTCACTATTTGTGGTGCACTGACTCTACCAAGCATCACTAAATGGATGACATAAAAATAAAGATGGCCATGCAACGGATACTTTCACCCCCCAAGTTTATTACGAACCACACAGAGCTGTCTCTGGAAAGCAGCATCAGAAGAATCCAGTGTAGGTTTCAAAAGAGAGGAACTTCAGCAGGAAAGCTGAATGAATTCCTATTTTAAGCTCAACAACAGAATTTTTAATATTGTTCCAATGCTGTCAGGCTCAGATCTGTCAGGAAAAAAACACACAATACTTTTCATTTTAAATTTTATTACTTTTATCCAACTCAAAATAGGAAGGTCTCAGCAGACCTCTGTTTGAGTGTGGTATTCCAAACTTAAGGCTTAATCAATTCTTTTACTCCTTCTACAGTTGCATGTATCGTACAAACACTGACAATAAAATACCTTGGAGCTAAAAATGAATTGACATACTAATACAAAGTCTGTAAAGTAGGTTAAAAGCGAGGATTCCTACTTTCTACTTCAAGAAAGCAAGATACTGAGCCGAGATATAACCTGTGGTTTGTACAAACAGCAAAACTCCCCCTTCAAGTCCACAAATCTCTCTCTGAAAAATTAATCCAGTTTTAGCTTATGGAAATTAATCCCGATTTAGCTTATATTTCCTACTTTAAAAACAGCGTACACAAACATTTTTTAAAAACTCCACTAAGTTAGATAAATATAAATAAAGCTCCCACATAGAATAATCTTCAGAAAAAATTTCCAATGTGGAAAAACACTGCTATTCTATGGGAGAATAAGGAGAGAAGAAGGGGAAAACACTCAAAAGTGCATGTAGAAGTAGCATCCCACTTTGCTGTTATTTTCAGTTTTGTTCCCCTCTTGGAAATTCTTGAACATTAAAGGAGAAATAACTAACCATTAACTTCTATGCCTACAAGAAGCAGCTTTGTACACTGAATCACAAACTTTATAAGCATGCTACTATCTCAGTGTTATCTGGGGCCCAAGGTGTGTTCAGAGGTGTTCAGAGACCACTGGCAGCATCCAACACCGTATCTCCTACTGAATAAATTGGGCATTCAGTACTGCTACTGGATATCTTTGCAGTCTGCACCCAGGGCAGAAAGGATTTCTCATGAAGTTCTGTTATTCTTCCAATACAAGAGCAAATTCATGGAGGACAGAGGATGAGCAAACAAAAATAAGTAACACAGACGAAGAAAAATACTACCCTCTACAACTTCAAAGGACACAGGAATATGGAACACTATGCTCAAGCCAAGTGCCTATTCCCAATACACAAAATTCCTGAAACTGAGAGGTTTTTTTGTTGTTCTTTGCAACTTCAGTTGTGGCACATTTTTGCTGTTTGCTATCGCACAATTTCTATGCAATCTACCTGATATTTGTAAGCTTAGTACTATTATAAAAGTCATTCTAAATTTTGGGCTCTTAGCACAAGAAAACATTACATCATCCATTAAGCCTCTCTTCAGTCTTGATGCACCTACTAAAAACACATCAGAAACGAATTAAGATGCAAATCTGCCTGAGCCTTATCTGGCAGATGTAGGACTGAAAAGCTGGCACTGCAGCCTCTTTCCTCTTTGAATTCCTTTATTTCTGAGTTTTGCATAAGCAAAGCAGTTTGCGTGGCTGTGCTATAGGCAGAAGACAAGGAAGATTTCAATTTTTCTGATGTTATTGTTGAAGAGACTTAAGACTAAAGGACTGGAAAATGAAATAAAATACATAACATGAAGAAATGCTTGCCTTCCCTCAGGAGAAGGCTGTCGAGGAGTCTCCTATTACATGAAAAGAACACTCTGCAAACTTTTACAGGACCGACATTATTTGATTCTTTCTACAGAAAACTTGTTACATTTCCTGGCCTACCAAAATAGAGCCTGGTATACACCAAGTCTTTGATTTATACACCTGGAGCTGAGAATGCTCCCTTTACAAGAAGCCTGGTTTCCCCTAGGTTGCATGTTCTTTCTTGATGAATTGCCATGGAATTACCTATTGCTTTTGGGAACATCTGTTATTGTTCCATCTCTCAGAATCACATGCACACCCACTTCTAGTTGCCACATATACGAAAAGTTTTGAAACTTCTCTGTTCAGAGCATGTGTTAGGAAGAAAAAGAAGGAAAAGTTGCAAATTTTATAATCATGCTTTGTCTTTGATATTGTTACAAGCTATCTACAACAAAGAAAAAGAAAATTCCTTCCAACACTATCATGGGGAGTAAAAATATATGAAAGAGAAAGAGCACTAATTTGGGCACATGGTGATCTCATGGGGTCTTACATCACGTTAATTAATCTGAATTTGAGCACAGATTCAACTGTTGAATTAATTCCTGATGTTTCCACACAAACTGAGGGATTCTGTGTTTCAATGCCACAGTCCCAGATCAAGCATTAAGTTAAAAAAAGGAAAAAAAAAGTAACAAGAGGTAGACTTCATAAAGAAAAATATTTCATTATAAAGAAATCAACTCAAGTTATCTAGTCGACAAGTTTTTTAAATATTTCACATGCTCCTTTATCATAGACCGACTAAACCCTCATTATTATTTTAAAAGTAAACAAGTATATGAACTCTGATTTATTTACCTGTAGCACACAGTAAAAAATTGTCATTACCAGCTATACAAAACAGCCATCCTAAAAATCTAAAAATCTTTCAAAGAAATTTATGGTGTTTGTAGTAAAAAGAAAAGCAAAATAGGAATTAAAAAAACCCACATTATACAAAACCTTCTCTCCTACTACTACTTCTCCCCAAAAAACACAGATCCTCATGTCAGATTTGAGACCAGCTGAAGAGTCACTGAGTCAGGATATTTGATGAAGACTGCTCCAAATGACAACAGCTGCAAAACATACACAATAGATCACCAGCTGGAAAAGACAAAAGCTTAATTTAAGACCATTATATCAGAAGACAGTACCTAATATGCTACTTATGCAACCCTTCAACTACTAGCATGCTTAGATTAAAAAAATAAAAATATTGTCATCCATAAGCACCTACGTAACAAGTGATTTATCTACATTTGGACAGCTTTCACTTGAAATTCACTGAGGCTAGATTTCCAAAACATAACTTGAGAAATCAAGCACTTAAAATTTCCTGGATTATGCCTCCAAATCCTCAACACACCTTTGGGACAAAAAAAATAAAATAAATAAAAGCAAACCAGCAGTGAGTACCTGGGCCAGGAATATTGACCTTGTCATAAGCTGAATCAGATGTTTGCAGTACCAAGTCCAACTCTGCTGCCAGCAGCCCTTTCAGCTCAGGAGAGTTGTGGCTCCAGCAACACATTGCAAGGCAATGTAGGCTTTCAACAAGAGAAATGAATAGTCATTTCTGCAGCAGTAATTCTGTAGGGTGCCTGTGAGAACTCCAAGCCCATACAGCAGCTCCAGGATAAAAGACCCACCTCCTGTTCTGGGGAACTTCAAGGAATAACAATCTGGTTTGGCACTGCAAGTAAACACTTTTGTTCCTTTCCTTGGAAATCCTTCACAAATTTCTGTTGCTTTGTTTCCTCAGGTTTTCAGTATAAGGATTTATTAACTCCCACTGATGAGTTAGTGGATTTTGATTTTAGACATAGGATGAGAAAACAAATGGGAAATATGGGAGAGAAAAAAATATGTAGAATATGTACATTATCTTAAAAAGAAACAGGAGAAATTATGATACATTTCTTACCAGGAAACCAAAAGGTACTCAAGCTAGAACACAAGAAACTGGGTTTCTTCTCTGTTCTTTTTTGAGGACTAAACTCATTGCATATTAGAGTGCAGATCTGTTCTACTACTTTCATGCTTAATGTAAATTGCCTTTATCCATTTGTACTGCTTTCTTATCATCATGCTCAAACCTGTTAGAACCGTAAAATGAAAACACTCTGTGATTTCAGCTGAAGAAAACTTCTAACATCATATTCAGCAACACTTTTAAACTTGCAATGGGAATTTCCTGAACGGAATGATACCTGGTACCAGGACAGATGACAAGAAACACAGGGCATTGACAAATGTGCATGAGAGGGTTTGTAAAGAAAGCATGTCCCTGCAACCTCACCCACCCCGCACACCATCTGTGGGGTGCATGTGCACACACACAGGGCACACTCCTCCCCACCCTGCCATTCAGAACAATTGCTTTTCTGATAGTAGGAACAGTCTCCTCACCAAGAGCCTTTCTGCCAGAGCAGAGCTTACATCTGGCCTGATTTAAGCCTCATTACACTGGGAGGATGGAGGTTTAGTTTCAGGAAAACTAGAAAAAGTGCTTGTTTATACCAGTATGAACAGAGCTGCAGGTAGCAAGAACACCATCAGCAGCATGCAAATGTAGGAATGGACACATATATCCCAGATTTCTTACTCTCACCAGGACTCATCACTCAAGGGCCATTACTAGTAAGGAGCCTGTCCTTTCTTACCCATCTCCACAACTGGCACACGTACTCCAACTAAAAAGCATTTTTTTCCATTTTTATCTCTCAAGGAAGTACAACAGGATTCCTCAACATGCTGAGATGGTTTCTTAAAGACTCTCTGCTTGAAAAAGCAGACACATACAGTAAGCAAACTACACATGTGCCCCAGAAAACAACTGCTGACATCTATTTCATTTTATGAATAAATATTAATGTGAGCCATTTGACAATAAGCCTTGTTACATGACTAACCAAAAAAGTCCTCACAAACTTCCATCTTGTTATGTGTCCAAATACCAAATTCCAGAGTGCTGTCAGTGTTTTAATTTTAAGGTCTTGATTAGTATCACACTTTCCCCATAATTTAGTACTAATCTATGGAACAACAGTTGTGAGCAGATGGAAAAACTCACTTGCATATTATCAGCAGAACAGCAGCTGCTAAAGACAAAAGGATATCTTTAACAACTTTCTAATATTTTTTTCCAAATTCTAATTTATCACAATGATTCACAACAAAGAATATTTTGAGCATTACATGAGCTTTTAAAGGATGGCTAAGTAATGCCATCTTCTTCATAAATCCTCATGTGTCTGTCATGTCCTGGGCCAATAAGTAATGAAAAATGTTAAGGGACTTGGAAAAAAATAAGCAAACATAAAAAAACCCCAAGGAAAAATACCAAACTGAATGAACTCCATGAGCTTCCCTAAGTTCCTTCCCTAATTGACCCAAAATACTAATCAAAGAGATGAAACAAGGATATAGTCTTTCTACAGTGATGTAATGCTCCTATGAATTAAAAAATTTGCAAGAGCCTCGTTTACATTTGCCACAGTCTTTGCACACAGCTTTGTGCTATGTCGTTCATCCTATACCCATGTGGCTCTTTGACAGGAGTTTTTTCCCAGCTTTACTGGATGACAAAGGGTTAAAGGAGATTTTGAGAGCAGTTGGCTGATTTTGTGATGTTCTCCAGCAGCCTGAACAAACAGGAAGCCCGGAAATGAGTGATAATTGTTAAATAAGAGCTCTTAAAACACCTGCTTAGCTCTAACTGCTAACTATTAAACCATTATAGCAAGTTAAAAACAAAATCCCCCAGAGAGATTTCCACCTGCTTTCCCCATCTATTTTCTTGATTTACACAAAAGACATTCAGAAACACCCAGTGGAGCTGGAAGCGTGACCCCCTCCATAAGCAAGCACAACCTGGAAGGCCCTCTCACTCAAACACCCTCCCAAGGTGATGTGGACACTTTGCTTTTCAGAGAAACGTACATTTTTAGTCAACTTGGTGTTTCTGAGGCTTCCACCCAAAGCTTTTTGAGGTCTTTTCCCCAAATATGCCTGTCTGTACTTCTTTCCTGCAGCAAATCTGTATAGCCATTCACTCTACATTGTGACAAAGTGGTTTTGCAGGGGTAAGGCCATTTTGTAAGGCAATTAAAAAAGAAGGAAAGGATTTTCAGGTCCAAGCTGAAAAGGCGTGGACCTTCCCTCCCATTAAACTCGGTAGAAAGGCTTTCTGCATTGTTAAAGTCAGGAATACTGACAGAATTACAAAACATAAAAAAACTAAACCCTGCAAAAAAAAACAAAAAACAAACAAACAAAAAAACCACAACAACAACAAAAAACCAAACCAAAAAACCCACCAAAGGCCTACATAGAAAAAGCAGTCATTAATAAAAATATGGCTTCTTTGGATAAAGGAGTATGAGCACGACACAAAAATCATAGCCTTTTGGAGTGGTGCCATGAGTGTTACCTCCATGCTCTCTGCCCTCTTTTTAAGGCATTGACTTTTCTGAGAAGGTTACTCACAGCCTTTGAAAATTGTCTTGCCCTTGATGCATTCCAATGATGATTCTATTCCATGAAACCCATTATTCTTGAAAGAGAAGGAAAATTCTTCATGATTTACAGGTCTGTATATATCTTGTTTCCTAAGCAACCTTAACAAGCCAATTCTGAGGATTAAGAAGAAAGTTATCCTCCCAAATTTCAAATAAATAAGCAGATAGATACATAAGAGGAAGCTAAGGAAAAAGGCAGCAATTTATCCAACTTAAAGGTTATTTGCAAATCTGTTAAAAAATTCTGAAAAAATTTCTCATTTGAAACAAATACACTCTCCACAAACACAAGGTTGTTTGCCACAAGTGGAAGTCAGATTTCTTTGTAATTATATTGGTTTTAAATGAAAAAAAGAGTTGCCATATAAATTTCCTTTCTTCACTGACAAAAAAATCAATGGAAAGACAAAATGGAACAGAAAGCAGCAGATGATTCAAAAAATGTAAGCATTTTTTCTCATCATGACCTGACCATCAGCAGCATGTGCTTCTAAATCACCTTGGTGATGATGAGAACTCAAATTGTCATCCCTTTGCCATGAAAATTAATTATTTAGAACACTTCTGGTTATGTCTAAACTTGCATGACAGTCATTTTCTAAAAAGTTATAAACTGGTAACTTTTCAGTAACATTACTTAATATCTGACTTAGAAGTTAAAACTTAAAGTAGATTTATTTTTGAAAAGAAAATTGTGTTACCATAGCAACTTAGAAACAATTTATTAAACATTTGTGCTATTAGCCTAAACAGAACAACTTAAGCTGTAACTCCCATCCAAAAACCTGTTGGCCCTGTCAAAGGTCAACATGAGACTAACACATCCAAGACTTACCCTTCCCAGAAACAAAATAACTGAAAGCTTTTCTAGTTTTAGTTTCATATACTTTGTCCCACCCAAAGCAAATTTAAAGAGATAATAGGAACAGTTCTAATCTACAAACACAAAATAGTATAAAAAGTATAAATGGATTACTACCTGCTTAACATCCTCAATAAAATGAGTTTTACTTTAAAATCCCTAATTTTCTCCCATGATTTTGTTTAATCCTTCCCATTATGACCATCTGAGCAGAAATCAGATTTAAGAAGAAAACATGTGGAACAGAAAGTTCCAAAATCGCTGGTCTAAATACACATTCAATTCCACATGCCAGCCTGGAAAACCAAACATTTTGGTTTTATACTAACAAGCTAGCCCTTGAAACACCCGGCAATACCCAACTGCTGCACTGTGCTGTGCTTTTAGCAGGTTGACATGAGGACAGAAAGCCTCAGACACAACACACGGGAGGAGTTAAAGCTGTCTGTGAATGCTTTTTTGCACGATGCCGGCCGACAGCTCTCCTTTCTCACCGTGTGCCGTGGAGAGGATGCTCTCCGTGTCTGCGTCTGTGTCCTGCCCCGGCCAGGGCTGTGCCCCGACCTTCAGCGCTCCCCGCCCAGGTACGAGCCCTGCCCGGAGCCCGCAGCACACCGAGCAGAGTCCCGCACCGCACACCGAGCAGGGAGGGCCCTGCCCCTCACACCGGGCAGGGAGGGCCCCGCACCCCTCCTCGCCCAGCAGCATCACCGCACCCACCGAGCAGAGTCCCGGCGCAGGCACGGCCGGCGCTCCGCCTGCAGCCGCTGCTGTCCAGAGAACAGCGGCCGCCGGGAACAAGCGCAGGGTGGCACAGCCCAAACCTGCTCCAGGGCCTGACTACAGCAAGGGCTGTGTGAGACACCAGGCAGTGGTGTCACACCACAAAGAGTCAAAGCACAGGAGTTCATTGATGAATCCCACCAAGTGCCCAAGAGCCTGTCCACAGACACAGGCTTGGGGATAACCGGCCCTTCAGTGATGCAGATAGGGAGACCTACATATCACAGTCAAGGCTTCTTTCTTCGAAAGCTTCCTTTGCTCAACCAAGGCCTTTGCCATGTTGTATAGAGACAGTGCCCCATGGGTCCCTACCTACTTCAGCCTAGCTTGTTTATCTGCCTGCACCACCACCTCCACACCACGCCTCTGCCTGCTCATGGTTGATGTCCTCCAGCCACCAAGAATGAAGTGCATGGTGCCAATTAGCCTTGTTAGCAGCCCCCACCTCTGCAGGGAGCTCCCACTGCTCTGTTGAGCCCTACTGTTGGACTGATGGCAGCAGCTGTAGAGCCTGGCACCTGGGGACAGGACTTCTCATACCCTCGGTGCCCTATGAGACCAACCTACCCTACTCCCAGTAAGAAATAGTAATATCAGTAACTTGAACAAAACTCCGAAATTAGAAGCCCCACAAAATAAGCCTGGTCAATCTCCTTGAAAGCGTGAGCAGACACACAAGCAAGGCTGGAGTAGATCAAGAATGCCCCTTAATTAAAACTGGCTAACACTTTATGATGTTATCTGATGCTCTCTACTCTCTTCTGCATTATCTCAAGATTTCATGTGGTAAATCAATCATGACAAACACAAATGTCTGTACTTCCTTTTTGCCACAACAACCGACATATTTAAAGATATATTTGATGCTTTACAGCCACAGCAATATTTTTGCTAAGTTTTGCAGTTCCAGTAGAGCATTCTCTGGCTTATTATGTAACAATAACATTTTTTCAATCCAATTTTCATTTCACTGAAGATCTGCCTAGAGAAGGGCAAACACTTAAAGCTGCAGCTTAACTCCTATAAGCCTGATTATTTCAACAATGCCCACTGATTCCTGCTCAGCTAAAACTCATCTGAGGCCACATAAAGTCTGCTAAAATGTAGCACCAAAGTACAAAGGAAATAGACACCATGACCCTGTGTCAGCCAGCAGCAGTGTGTGTCCATCAGTGAATTATCTCATCTTTATTTGCTACAGTGCTAATTCATTTCAGGAATCAACATGTCCTGTTTGTTTGGGTTTTGTTTATATATGGAACTAAATTATTATTATTCTTCAATCCCTTCTTTACTATGCTCTGTATTTTTTATAGTAACAACTGAATTACTTGGGGAACTTCTCAAAGGACAAGAAAGATGACAGGATGCTTTTGTGCTTGTGATATCAAACATAATTTTCAGCATTGGACTAACACTAAATGAGTAGTTGTCAGATTAATCAAATTAAATTTACTTAAAGAAATACCAATATCAATGTGTAAACAAAACCTAATGCAGTGGAAAGTAACCAGTTCAGAATCATCATGCACTTTCTAACTGCTCTGCATTTTCTTTACACGTTGAAACTGCAGTCATCTCATATTTGATTTAAAAACTATTTGAAATTGCCAAGCCAATTATACGAGAATCAGAAGTTTCTTAAGAAGTTTGACTCTGCAGAAGAACCTTCAACCTGCAAGTATAGAAAGCTCTTCTAGTTCATGTCTTAGAGAACATAAAAATTACATTATTAATTGTTCCTCAGAACCCTGTGATTAAACACAGGATGGTTTGCTACAGCACAAAGAATTCCACAGAAGGATGTTATTCTTTAGAAAATTATATAAAATATGGAAGTACCTTGTTATAATAAAATCCTTGAATATTTCCTACTTTTGTACTGTATTCATCTCTAAAGCTCTGATAGATTTTTGCCATGGATCAGTGCCATCTCCAGAGCTCCCAGCACTCCACTGTGATCCAGTCACATGGCACAGGAAGGTCAAATTAAAAAAAAAGAAAAAAAAAAAGAAAAAAAAAAAGCGCATCACCTTTCTCAAACAATAATTGCCACTCTCAGAAATAATAATGAGGTACTTTTCCTTGCACTTCACCAAAAGGAAAAAATGTCCCAGTTGGGCACTCTCAGGGTGATAGAACTGCTTCTTATCAGAAGATAAATAATTCCTGCTTCCATCCACCTCATTTAAGTCTATCTCATATATCCATGGAATACATATGTTGAAATGATCTAACGTGGAGAACGCATTAACAGTATTTCACTTAGAAGGTTAAACTCTGACCTAACTTTAACCCCACAAAACGTCAGTGATATTCAAATTATTTCGGCTGCTGTTGAATACAGGCAAAAGCTCACAAAATTTTGCAGCAGGACCTACTCCAGCTTGGTTCACGGATTGTTCTCCAAGTCTATCAGGAACAGAAGATGAAAAGAAAAAATTGCCAGGCAGGCAATCAGGCAGGGTTAACCCCACCTTGATAACCAGCATTCAAAGTCCTTATCTCTGCTTTTAGCACTAGTATAGAACAGCATTCCTTTTCCACCCTCCCCCCACAGCACTATCCCTCTAATTGCCAGTGCTGTACTTCTCTTCAGCTGGAAGGGAAAAACTATTCAATCCAGTAATTTTACACAGAGGAGTGCTGTCTTATATTAAGTTCCCTGCTCTGCTAGGTTTCTGTCACAGTGTGTCCAGCTCAGTTTACAGCTGACAGACATTTGTCAAGGGGACTGAGTTCCACTCAAAACTATCAGACATACCCACTGCTAATAAAACATGGTTCTCACTACCTTGTTAGTGAGTACCCATGGGAAATACTGATGATCCTATTTAACATATCCCATTCCACACAACTTAGCCTTATAACATTCTACTTGTCACTTTTACTGGAAATCTCACAGGAAAGATAAGATACTGCTGTTTGTGAAGGTTAACTTTAAGGTTATCAGGGCCCATGCAGCATAGCTTGACTAAACCTAAAAGCACTAGTAAAAATACCAGTGAAAGGGTAGCTACTGAGAATAAGAAGAGAGTAAAAGGTAATGAGGTCAGAAAGTCATTTTGTGATGAAAAGGTTGAAGGGTAATTGGTCTACAACCAGTTCAGCAAGGATACAAATCAGGACTGGTGAGATGAGGCAGAAAGCTGCTTGCTGGTGGGCAGGGAGAAGTTTTTAGTCAGGGCAAAGTTTTTGAGAAAGTTAGTTGTCAGTGGGAAGGGACCATATAACTGAAAGCACAGAGCTTCAGAGCTCTTGTGCTCAGAGCTTATGAGCCCAAGAAGTTCTGTGGCCAGTGGCAGAAACAGCTCCCTCAGCATAGTTCTGGGAGGTGTAGAAAAGCTATGAAAAGTCTACTACATATCTGTGAGATTACATGTCTGTCTCTGTTATTTAGGTCCTGCAAATTGAAGCAATGCTTAATTTACAACCCCTGCAACTTTTTTTTCCCAACAAGTACTAAAAAATCAGCCTTCAAATACTTAAAAAAAATTCTTTCATAGAATTAGGGCAGTTTACAGAGTCGCAAGTGTTTAATTCCTTCCTGTCCATCCCATCAATATATTTACTGATATTATAGACCAAATCCTTCCCTTGCTGCTTCATTATTCATAGAAGAGACAGAGGATGCCCCTTGCCATTTATTTCTGCTGAGCTACAAATAATGTACTGGTTTTGAAATAGGTCCATGGGAGCAATGATAAGGAAAAGCCAATCGCTGAAAGCTGAAAAATAAGCGAAAGATAAAAGGAGCATTATTCTGGAATCAATACCAGTGCTCCCTACAAGGCGTTCTCCACTGAGGTAATCACATTTGCCGTAGTGGAGCCGCAGGAGCTGCACAGTGCAGAGGGTTTGCAGAGTGGTGCTGATGGCAGGAAGCAGTGGAGGGGTGTGGGGAGAGGCAGAAGGGAGTACCCAGGGCCACAGTATTATTTGCTCAGCCAAAGGCTACCTACAAAGGGTACCAAGGCTACCACACAGCTGAAACTTCCTGGCAGAAATTATTGAAAAGCTACTTTGCAAGCTCGCAATATATGGGATCTTAACACATTGTATTTTGGGAAATTCAGCTCTTGCTCTGAATGCTTATATTTGAAAACACCACTGAATTGAATAATTCTTTGGAGTTGAGACTTCTGTAAGTTCCTGCATAATTTTAATTTAATTTAGATACATTTACAAACTGTATTATATTCTCATTAAATGCCTTCTGGAAATGAGAACCTGTGGATATACTATTCATGACACAATGACAAACATACCAGGAATACCAAGGCAAATTATTTTTCCAAATTCTGCAGAGTCAGACTTTTTGATAACGTAACAATTTCCCAAAATCACCTGAGATTATAAGAGGCTTCAGCTGATATTATAGGAATTATTGATCCCATCTAATAGAAAGCCACATGTACAAACTTGTTGAAATAGTTCCAGAAACAACCCTCACAATGTGTAGGAGTGCATGGAAGGGAAAAGAGCTGGCAGGCATTTTTAGCTTTTTCTGTGAGGTACAGAAGAACCAAGTCAGACAGGGAGAATTTGGAATATTTTCTCCAAAACAGCTCTAGGCAGCACTGTGAAGACTGATGGATATCTGTGAAGTCTGTGGTGTCTGTGGGGATTCTTTGGGTCTGGTACTGAACTGTGGCACATCCAAGATGGAATACCACAGTACATGCACGGGAATAAGAAGCAGCTTAATTAAAACCTGCATGGAATTATTTACTGATGCAGAATTATTAGGTACATTTGAAAGTAATCTTGAAAGTACTTGAAAAATAATCTTTTAGAAATAGTTTTGCTCCTATTCATTTTTAACCTTTATATGGATAGCAATTCGACACTAAGAATACCAGACATATTTCAAGAGTTTTGTTTCTTTTTATCAAACATTTATAAGCAAGATTTAAATTGCACTTCTGAAGAACCAAATCTGGAAAAAATCCAGTTTACAGCTAGTACTGTAGTTCAACCATCTTAAATTCAACTGCAAATAACACAAGGGATAGGATGAAAAGCCTTTTTACTCACCTAGTGTGAAGCCCTGAAAATGGGTGGGCTTAGTTACCTTTGATAACACTGTTAAAATTCAGGACCCCATTTAAAGCTCCAGAACAACTTGCAACTTTCAAAACGTAAAACGGATCAAAGACCACTCTCTTTATTTTCCATTTGAATTAAAATTAATTCCACTTAACTACATAAAGGCAGGTTTCCTCTTATGCTCCAAAATACTTACTGACAGGTGTTGCAATGTAACAAACTTCAGAAGCCAAGTCCAAAATAACAAGCAAGCCAACAAACATGCACATGCAAACAATATTTAGAAAGACAGTCCTGGCTTGCCAAAGACACTTCAAATCACCTATCAAAATGAATGCCATTCACAACACTATAGATTGTGACCAACATATATTCCTTGAGACTCGAGGATCAGTATAAATTTTAGAAGTGAGCCAAGTTTCAGGCTGACTCACCCCAAAACTTCCCTGACGTCAGCACTTTTTTCTTGAGGTTCCTGCTAGGTCTGGCTTTTGGAAGTTCTCTCCATTGACAGACATGCATCCAGGCTTCAATTTGCATGTTTCAGTAATATTTTAATTATTCTCATAACTTGGAAAATATGTTCCCTGACCTCCCACTGATGGAATACTCTGAGATTCAAGTAGAAATTTTAACTGATTAGAGGATATGTAGGGTGGAGTCAGTGTTTTGCTTGGAGATAGTGAAATGTAAGTAACAAGGCAAAGATTGAAAGTGTCTGAAAATTATGAAGTGAAAAGGACTAGTAATTAAGAGGGAGATATCATGCTAGCTATAGTATACAGACCTTGTTACCTAAATTTAATTATCCCTGGGCAATCTCAGAAAATTCATCAGCAGCTTGCAAATTAAAGAGAAGTGTGAGCTCATAAATTTTCACTAAAAGGAAATGGAAGAGGAAGAGGATTACTATTATTATTTTAGAAGGCAGTTATTTATAGATATCTCATGCTAGCTATAATATACAGGTCTTTGTAATTCCAGAATTTAATGTCATAGTGAAATCTACTCATAGCAAAACCCTTAATATATGGAACGTTCCCTGTTATCCAATTTCTTTTCCCTGTATTTCAGTGGAACAAAAATTTTGAGGGCAACAGGCTAACTTGGCAACATAAATTTGAAGAAACGTGGAAGGAAACTTCAAATGCATCATATTTTACTAAACAGCACAAAACCAGAAGCACACAAATGTACAGTAAATACCAGGTTTAAAGTTGCTTAACCTGCTTCCTGTTTTTTCCAAAACAATTCAGCACTGACCTGAGATAATTTTTTTTTCTTTTCTCACAGTTTCAACAGCTATCCTCCAGCCTACAAAACTGCCTGGATCAAAAGCCAGTATGCAGATTTTCCTGGTAGTTGTACTACAATTACATCTCCATGCAGGAATCTAAGTACAGACTTCTCTATGGTTTACTAATTATTGCCAAGAGATAAATTTTCAGTCATCCTTAAAAGTTCCTCTCCTGTAATAAAAGAGAAATGTTCTCTGTTGTACTGTTTCTGTATCCCAGGTGTTCTGCTGGAGTCATTCCTTGGCACACAGCATGGCTCTCTAGCTCCTTTACAGAGATGATCACAACAGACCAGGACATGTTTTGGTTTAGGTTTTTATCTCTCACTTTCAGGTTCATCAGTGCAAATCCACTTACATGACAAGTGGAATGTAGCCCCTGTGACAGTCCAAAGTGTTCAACTGATGGACCTTGCCAAATGGAACTATATAGGCAACATGACCCATGCAGCAGTAGGAGCACCAATGCCTCACTGAACTCATACAGAAACTACAATGAAAGCCAGAGGAGTTCAATGCCTCCCACATTTCCTTCTGAAATCCAACATTCCAGTGTCAGCAAGCAAAAGCAAGCAAGGTGATAGATGTTTTTGAAGGCTGTGTGTATCATCCAGGCCAGATTCTCTCGTAGCTGACAATCTGCAGCACAGCTGATTGGTGCTCCCTTGTGCCCCGGACAACAGCCAAGGGGAACCATTAAAAGGAACTGCCCAGTGAGAGCACGGGTGACAGAACAAGGTCCTGAGAAATTAAGAGACTGCATAGGAAATGTACTTATAATTAGATATCAAATAGGATGTACCATAAAATACATGAAGTGCAATATAATTAGCCATTCCAAAGCTGCAGTAATTTTTCCTGTTTATATGGTTTATTTCTAGATCTTGTATTTCACATTATTATTCAGATCATTCAGTCACTGTCTTAACTATCTAATGTGTGTCCTTGCAGACATACAAGGAGCAGCAAGGGGATAACTCTATATGAATAGTAATGAGCTATGGAGCAATAATCAGGGAAGACAAATTTCAAAAAGAAAGAGGGAGAGAGGGAGGATCTTTAAATAGCTAATATACCTGGAAAATACATGCCCAAGAAATCAAGGTTTTGGTTTCTCAAGCCACAAAATAAGGTAATTAAAGGAGAAACACAATCCTATTTCCCCCTTGAATCAAAAAATGACATTTTGGGGTAAAGCAAAACCACACTACCGACAAACAGAAAAAATGTCCCTCATCTCAATTTTTAGTACCAGATAAGAGGAAATGAGACAATATTTGAGTTGCAGATGTTCCTAAGTTCTTGATGACATAACATTCGCCCTGGGAAAGAGGTTATGAATAGGAAAAACACCCTCGTACCCTGCTATTCTCAGGCTTATTGAGAATAGCAATAATAACCACATTACATATCCCTTAAAATAACTTTGAGTATATTTATTTGCATATGCAAATTCTCTTTGAACAAAAAAAGCCAACCAAGCTCAAGTAATGCTAGCAATGTAGCTCTAAAAGCATAGAGTGTAGGATGAATTGGAAAACCTGCAGAAAAATTAAAAGAAAAAGTTGGGCAGATGGTCTCAGCTATATTTTGGTCTATCTAAATGATGTTCTTTTCCAAACTATAGAATAACAAGGCAGTAATTTCAGGATACCTGTGTCCTCTTTGAGAAAGAAGAGCAAGGAGAGCAGACAGAAATTATTGTTGCTGCAACATATCCATAAATGTTTGCCAATTTTGTGTGAGAATAGCTCCTTAGAAATTCAGAGGGATTTGAAATAGGAATTGAAGAACTACTCCTCCTTTTATCAAGCAATTTCTTCTCTTTCACATAGTTCTAATTTTAGAAAAAGGTCTTTTTAAAAGATGCTAACAAAGAAAAATATGGCAAAGTGAATAAAAAACATACTTATGGAAATGCAATCAAGATATTTTCACATAGAAAAGCAGGAGGAATCAGATAATATAAGTAAAAGAAATTTTGAAAAATTCAAAACACTTTTTTCCTTATTTTCCAAATTATATAAAATCTGAAAATTGCAAGTATTTCTGTCTGCTCTCTGTCATAATAATGTATCAACACTTACTGATTAGTTCTAATTATCTTTTATCTTCTTAAAAATTATTTACTTTAACAAAGACCATTGGCTGCTGGCTAGTATTTTTCACTTTTCTTATCAGCTTTGTTCTTTTCTTCTCTTGTTTGCAAAGAATTAAAATTAAATACATTATTTTAGCATTTAAATATTTGTACTAGGAGAGACACAGAAAGATGAGGAGAAGATGGTTTAGAAACCATGAAAATACTTCATAAACATTGCTCTGAGAAGAAAAATCTGTTGCCAGCAGTAGTATTGCTTCTGAAATATAAACCAATGTGATCACCCAGACTAAAGCACATCATCATCAATCAAGCCTGGATGACAACTGACAGTAAACAAGATACAGCCTTCACAGTCTTTGTCCAGCAGAAATTACAGTCTAAAAGAAATAAAATGACGGGAAACATTGGGAAAGTTACCCAGAGAAACAATATGTAAGGTCTAGGGTCATTATGAAAAGACACAAAGTCTGTGAGAAGACTTAAGGTTACAGCATTTAACCAGAGATTTTGAAGGTGCAAGAGGGACTTTATGTGGAGTAGGGGAGTGCTTTGTTGAACCAGGAGTTTCATTCCCAGCTACATGATAGCCTGATTCTGCAGGGCTAGAGAAACAAATGGAAAATGATGGACACTTGGACCCTGAATGTCACCTAAACAGATTAAGCCAAAGAGTGATGACCACACAGTTTTCATCAGTATCCAGTACTGAGGCAGTAATTTACTTTCTCTGTCTACTTCTCCACTTGTATGCCAGCCTTCCCCTTATTACTCCTCTCTTGCACTGATAGATATACAGATATATAGATATATATATAGATATCTATCTATATGTAGATATAGAGATAACTATATATAGATATATACAGATACCAGATCCTAGTCCAGATTTTCTCTTAGTTTTACCTTTTGCACAGTACAAGTAAAATGTGAACTGTACCATCACTGTAAAAAACATGGACCTATAATAAATATCTTCCAATTACTTTGAAGTCCTGTTCCAAACAAAGGAAGCAAACATCACACAGTGCTTCTTATGAGCAGGTTGGATCCCAGACATTAATCCCAAGCCAACTCAGTACTTAGAACTTGCAAATTCTCTCCATCCACAACCCTGGCCTTCCCGAATTATGCAATGCATGCCTCACCCAATTACAAACAGTAAGACAGGGCATCAGCAGTGATGCAGCACTGAACACAAAAACAGCTTCGCAAAACAAATTGCCATTGATGAAACACAGACTAATATTCTCAAGCTAAGAAAAATTATTATAAGTCAAGTGTATTGACTATGATGAAAACACAGATCATCATCTAGATCATATAGGTTTTCTGAAAGGCAGGTAGCAATTTGCTTGACATATGTAAAGCACTCTAGATTGAATTCAGTTCATTGCTGAAGGACTGGAGAAAATGGAAAGAGAAGAAAGAGTTGTAACAGTGATACTGTCATAACTATCACTCTGTTAAATGTTCTGTGTTTTACGGGCAGAATGAGGTAGAGCTGTGTTAGTGATTTCTCTTTTAGCACTTTGATTCAAAACCACAGAGATTGGGCATGAGAATTAACTAAAACCATCACTAAAATGCACTTAGAACTAATGCTTAGGTTCTTAGGACCCTGCATTGCTAAGCTGCAGACTGATGACTAAAGCAGGGAGATTAATTAAACGCTATGATTAAATCCACAAAAAACCCCTGCTACTTAGCCGATTTCAGCCAGATGCAGTTTCAGAAGAAAAAGTGTAACAAGGCAACAGAAACTGAATATAGCTTTACAAAACAACAAAAAATTAATTTAATCAAGTCATCATATCTCCATCTCTACAAACCCTTAGTGGGCCCTGATCTGAAACAAAGTGGGGTAAAAGGAAGATAAAACATTCTGGAAATCACTTTATCCCAAAGCTTCAGCCAAATCCTAGCTCCTGCTCTGTTTCACTGAACATTTTCAATATAGTTTTGTACACATATACGAGAACACTTTCAATGTATGTTTTGCACAAAGGCTTGAAAAATATGTCTTTTTCTGATAGTTTTTACGGGTGTTAGAAAATTGGCACGTTCAAAGGCTTAAATTTATTTACACATTGTAGAGGCACTGAAAAAGTAACATCACCCAGACAGAGCATAGCATAGAAACACTACCTTGTGCTTCCTCTGACAGTGTACTTTAGAAAGCAGCTTGGAAAGAACCACATTTGGATCTATACACCTGCAAAATATTTCTGATTTTCCAACAACACATGCACGAGTAACTTGAGCAATAAAATAGCGAGGCTTTCTCCATAGTTTGGGGAAAGAGAAGAACTCCTGCACCTTCATTAGAAACATAAGTGATGCCTCCAAGAGAACTGCTAGTTAACAGGCATCTAGAGGGAGGAGCATGATAGGTCAAATCCTTCACTCCCACTAGATGGCAATATTGGTTCTTTTGCAAGCGCAGAATACGCTCCCATCGAAAGGAAACTGCAGTATTTTTTCATGGTTTCCAAAGTTGCATTTTCTGCTTTAAAAAAATAATCCAAACCAGGCTTTATTGATCACAGGAGTACGGGAAAAGGAGTTTATAATACATACAAGTTAGCCAACATATGCATTAAATCGTAAATAAAGACTACAGTACCTCAAAGACACACTGAATGAATAATAAATGCAATATATGCTTTTAAGGCTCCTAGGCTTATAATTAGGCCCCACATCAAATTAGATCTTCAATTTAATCCTTAACCACCATATCAGCAGGATGTGGCAATGGAAACAGCACATTTAAATCCTGCAGAAGAGAGCATCTCAATTTACTCTCAACCAACCTCCTGTAACATTAATCAGGAGCTTAGAGCAGTATTAAAAACACTCCAAATTAAAGAGGGCTCCAATTCTAGCTGTCATGATCAGAGGGAGAGTTACTAACACCAGGTCTAGAAAGAGCATGCTGATTACTTTTAAAAAAGAAAAAAGAAGAGTGCTAAAAAGTCAAATCTTCCAGTTTTTGAAAGAAACTAAATGTATGCACGCACACACATGAATCGAAATGCATGAAGATATGATTCTAAATTTTTCAAACTGTTCTACAAACAACACTTTAGGAAGTTTTTGTGTTAGCCTTAAACATACTCAAGTAAGAATAGAGCTAACATAGAAACCTAGTGAAATCATCACACAAACAAAAAAACCCCCAAAAACACCCCATGTTCTTTCATAAAATGCTACAGTTTAAAAAAGAAAAATGAATTTTCCATTGTGAACTGTTATAAAGAGGCAGTCAGATGCCAGTCCTCATGTTAATTAATCCCTGTGTTTAACTGTGGCCCCTAGCCCTGGCTGAAGGAGCAGGGTAGGGACACATCCCAGGCACAGACTGCAAGGAGCAGAGCGTGGCAGGAGGGCCCAGCCATGCAGACATATGCAGCACTCCATGTGAAGGATGGTGTCTGGGGATTGCAAACCCAGCACTGGGAAGAATCAAGTTCAAGGTTACATGCACTCACATTCCTGTGCTAATCAATGGTCTTTACTTACAGACTGGAAGTTGAGGACTAAACTTGGAAGAATAAATGGTCCATGAGTCAATCAGACACTACAACAGGGGACATATCAAAATACTAATCCATGTTACACAGATCTTCATTCAAGAGACCAGTTTCTGGTATAGTAGGATGCTGCCACAGTTTAATCACCTGCTGGAAACTAATGCCCTTGTCACACCAGCTCACAACTCCAGACAAGTCCTGACTCCTGGACTGAAGCTATCTCAGAACATGAGACAGACAGTCATTTAAGTTCTATTCGTAATTTATTATTCTGCTTTGGCAGTAATCTCATTACACCACTTTCACACAATTGAACAAAGCTTGATACAAAACCATTGCTTCAAGTCACTTTCCAGATACTTTCCAGTATTTCCAGTCTTGAACAAGGCCTTGAAAAAAAAAGTGCAAACCTCATGGATCCTTTAAACAGTGCCTAAAACCAATGAGAAACGTTTGGTAGTAGTTCACTGGTTCAGTCTCAAAAGGCTTTACTCAAAGATTTTGGAAGGCATTTTGCACATTATCAAAATACCTTCAAGTTACAACATAACATATATTCTGGTAGTGGTACACTTGTTTCCAGAAAAAAACCCTAATCTTTAATCAATATCTTGTTTAAGAAATGGACTTTTCCTCTTCCCTTCCCTGTCCTTTTTCCTCTCCTCTGGTTTATATTTACTTAGCATATGAGAGACAACAGAAAACAATGTTTTCCTCTAGGAGTCAGTAGTACAGCCACACTACCTTCAAGTAGCAGTCCAGACAAGAAGCAGAAATTACATGCATATTACTGAAACTTGCTCTCCCTTTGGGCAATCTTGTCTGCACAGACCTACATGCAAATACACGCATCTAATTTACTGTATTGAAAGTAGAACTCAAGAATATTGTACATTTTCCCAAGTATTCTTAGAAAGTATTAAAATTTTCCAGAAACTAGGTTTTATGTGAATGAAAAATGTTAATATTTGAGGAAGTTTTCATTTAGCTCCCTCACAAATTCCCCATTATCTGCAAAAGACATCCAAATCCTACAAGGCTGGCTCCACAGCTTTCAAACACTAATGCCAAAGGCGGTTCATGAATCCATAATTGACAGCACCAGTCAGCTCCCTAATAGTGATGGTGTCATTGAGATCTGCCCCAGTTTTGGGGTTTCCTTCAACAGAGTCATCAGTCCCTTCATAAGGGCATGTAGTATCTTAGAGCAGACATAACTTAAAGACCATATTGTTTACAACAAAAGGGAAATGGCCTTGTCTCCAGCCCTGCATTTTCCATCAGCTGGTGGTGCTACAGAAGATCATGCTCCAGTGAAGCACAGAGGCACTGACATACTTTATGAAGCCCTGCTTTGTTAATGCTCATGAAAATGAGATTCATCATCAATAACACCACTGGGCCACAATCTGCCATCTGAAATGCAAATGTCATTCTGGACTGCAGACAGACTAGGGGTGAAGTACTCAGAAATGAATGAAGGTGACTCAAATGTATCCCTGCAGATTAAAAAAAGCTCAAATGCCCTCCTATGTAACACTGACTTTCCTCATTTCCCAAGGAGAGGATTCTGCAGGAGCTGTCAGCACTTTGCACAATGAAGTTGTAAGTGATAGTGCCTATGCTGCTGTCACACAGCATTGCCCATTAGATGCTGTGTTATGCAGGTGTTTATGATCAGTGGGGCTCTAATGAACCAACTGATACGCCTCTGCTGCTTTTCAATGCATAAATCTCTTTTTCCTTGAGATTTGATAATAACAATGGATCAAGATACACTGGGATATTCAGGACAACATCAAACATCACCTGCAAAATTTTTTGGTTTAGAATCCAAACTCATTGTTCTGGCATGCTCAATTCAAACATACCATGGAGACCAGCCCATTCTGAGTACATTAATTGCTGCAGACTGCCCTAACTGCAATCTGTCCTCTTTCCTACCATGTAGCAGCCATGTAGAACACCCACCCTCAGCTCACACAGTCATAGCTACTGTCTCTTCCTAACATGTTAATAATATATTGCTCTCTTCATTTGGTGATTAAGGCTTAGAGTCAAAACCCAGGCACTTAATAGTTGTGCCAAATATGTGATAATTTTCTTTTAAAGGCTAAGAACACCCACGGTGAATTGACTAAATTTGCCAAAATTAATATTTTATTCTCACAATAGCCATATGCTATTCATTTCTACCTTAGCCTGAAAAGAGCCATTATAAATACAAAGATCTCAGTAAAAACATTTTCCAGCAAATTAAAACAATTTATTGCACCAATGGAGAAGGGCAGGACAGAACCTGTGAGGTCAAAGAAAGTCAGTACGCTTGACTTCAGAGAATTCATCAGAAAAAAAATAATTATCAAAAGTATTCCAAGCCCAAAACAAGAGCTTCCAAGAATGTAGGTGAGTAAGTCCCTTGGATCAACTTGAAACTGATCCAAGCAAAGTAGCAAAGAAAACAATCTTACCATACAGAGCTAAAACAGATTGGTCAGTGCTAGGACAGAATACTGCATGAAGGGCAAGCTTAAAACCTCTGTGTCAGGTTTTACTGTATTGATACAGAAAAGTAAATGCAAAGATTGTCCAGAGTCTTAAAGAGCAGGCAAATCTAAACAGTCTTCCTTCCTTCCTTCGGCAAATGTAAACATTTAAGGCAGAACCTGCTTCAGCTATTAGCCAGCAATCTTTCCTCTAAGGTTTTCCTTGCCTGCTCTCCACAGAAAATCTCAGAGAGACAGAGTGCATGGGAGGTGGGAGCGAGAGTTATGGAAACAGAATAGGGAGCAGGGGATATGGAAAAAAGTTTATTCTCTACAGATATCCCAGCTCCAAAAATCCTTCCATGCAGCCACTTCTAGAGCTGAAGGGGAAAGACCTGTCTTTTCACTGTCTGCATCCCTCCACCTCCCACACATCAGGAATGGAGGACAGGAGGGTAGAAGCAAGAATTCCAGCATTACCTCTGCTAGATTCAGCAGTAAAACACTTATTAATTTCAGCAAGGCCAGGATTTTATGCCAGATTCACAAACAAGTCATTTATAAAACTCCAGAACAGGTCCCCAAACTATCTGTCAAGGAAAAGCAAGAATATGATGAGATATATTCCCCCAAGTCTGCTCTTTCTGTAAGAGGTTTTATTTTATTTGGCTCTAGCTGTAATGTATTGCTAAATGTCATTGTAAAACACAAAAAATATTCATTCATAAATATTCAGTAACATACTGAACTTACAATGAACTACACTGGCTGCAGCAGCAAATTTAACTCACAACACACAGAATCCTAGAAGCCACACATCTAGATCTAATTTAGTTAGCTGCTGATAAGAAAACACTTGCATGAAAATAAAGTGGATCCTTGCTTTTAGAACTGCACAGCATATCCTAGTACAATAGGCTGGTTGCCAAGTTCCAAGGAAGGTATCCCACTAACCTACAAGACCTGAAGATGTTGCCATAAACAGTATTGGCTCTTTTACAGATGTGTCTCTCCAACAAATTCCCCCACTACCTTCACAGTCCCTCACTTTGCTTTCTCTCCCCATCATATATGAAAAAATCCAGGCTCTTTACGAGCCATGGAATCTTGCAAAGACAAACACATCCTTAGAATGTAGTATTGTTCATTTTGGGGACAATTACAAACAAATATCTACTATACGTGGTATATTCTCTGTTGCAGTTCTTTGACTGCAAGGCCTAACATGTACAGGAATTAGTTCAACTGCCGTAGAAAAACTGCCTTTAGGTGTGGAACTTCAGCTGCCTAAGGACACAGAACTAAGATTTGAAGAAGGAAGTGGATGACATCACGTAAGACTGAAATGAAAACCTTGTTATTCGGTAAGTGACTTGTTTGTTAGTCATGTGTATCCTTCTAGTCCAAGACTAGAAACTACCTGGATGCTTGCAGGGAAAATAGATGCACCATCTCAAAATGGGGAGATTTATACTCTGAAAACAACATAAAATTAAAGTTTCTATCATGTAAAACAAGGCCTGGGTGACACAACCACAAAAAAAACCTCAACAAAACAACCCCAAACAAACCCCAAGGCTCTTCCCATTTATGTTCCAAACAGAAGAGAGTACTTCCAACTACCATACCTTCTGAGCCCCTGCTGAAAAACTGCCACTGGAAGCAACACAGGGAAGTTGCTCACATGAATACTAACACCTATTCCAAGTTTAACCGGAAAGTTTAGCTTTGCAGCCTATCAATTTGAGATAGATGCTCTAGAGGCTTCGAAAATATTCTAAAATAGTCATAACAAGGTTTCAGGGATGCCACTCTACCAGAAACTACTGAATAATATTTTGATACTTTTGAAAGTATTTCAACTTCTTCCAGCTGATAATGAAAACTGAAGTTAGTGATAAAGATTCAGGGATAACAATAATCTATTGATTTACTGCAAAACAAAAGAAAGATAACTTTTCTTCTTAGTTGAGGAATTTTCAGCTCTGCATTTCTGTTGCATCAGTAATATTTTGGAAAGATGAGATTCACACCAGGTATAAATCAGTGCAACTCCAGCAAATTCCAGTGGAATTGTACCAAACTCCACATAGCATAAGCCATTCTGTGCAACTGCCAAAAAGGAGAGATTGGAATTCGGCTACAGAACAGTTTGGCTCACGTTGTCCTCATGGGGGAGAAAAAGCCCCTACACACGCTTCTTCAAACCCAAGCTAAAAAGGCAGGACAGAGAATGTTTAAAAGGCTGAGCCCAGTTTACTCAACAGTGACTATTAAGGAGTTTCTGTACATATGAAAAGGAAAGACATTTGATTTATAAATGTTAATGCTAGAAGTGGAAATATTTCTCTAGTAGTAGCAGACTCTACCTGAAGGTAAACATAAAGCACAGGAAAACAGCAGCAGCAGTCATGATACAGTCACTAAAGGAAACAGGGAAGTGCTTCCTTTTCAGCACCTACCATTCACATGTTAAACACCTTTAGTAGCAATTTTTCCTAGAACAATTTTTCAGCTGTCTTACCCTACTTCACACATAGCCAAATCCCAGCCCCTAGTGAGCGTGCAGATGGCAAAGCTGAGGACTTAAGAAGGAAAAGAAGAATGGTAGAGAAAGAAATTTTTGAGTCATAGCCCAAATTTTACATAAAAGACTTTTAAATTCCTTATTTTCCTCACTCAGAAGAATAGTTGTTTGCCTGTCTGCAATCATTTTACATTTACTTTCAAAAGTAGGTGAATAGAGAGGAGAGTTGAATTTTTAGAAGATGAAAAACAAAATTCTCCTTCATACAGCTTAGGTGTAAAGCTGAGGTTGCTGGCAGGGGGACAGAGGGAGGAAGTGTGCAACCACCAGCAAGGCAGAAAGAGCATTTGCTGTATGCAGCAGTGGTAGATAAAATAAGAAAGACAAAGAGACTTCTGCTTTTGCACAAATTCAGTTTGCTACAAAAATATGAAATCACAAAAAAGTTTTTCCCGGTTTCATTCGACAGCACCTCTGCTTTTTACCAGACTGTTTTTGGGTGTGTTCTCTCCCAAAACCAGGCCAGTGAGCATTAGCACAGAACTGACCTAGCCACAATGACCACCTGAACACACCCATCTTCAAAGACATGCTCAAACATCCAGCCCAAATCGTCTATTTAAAACTGATCCTTCTCCAGGCGAGCAGTACCGCAAGACAGCTGCCCTACTACAGCAGAGGAACACGTGGAAAGAGATCTGCAGAGAGGAGAACCTGTCTCTGAAGGCAAAGTAGCTGTCAGACCACATTGACTTCCACTCCACACTGTGCAATGCACTCCCAGCCTCAGCAGGCAGGGCTGCTCTGAACGCTGCAGAATCAGCAACAGCCTGCCAGACTTAAAGGAGTTACCAAAGTAAGTGAAGGCAAGTATTCCTGCACTCTGAAACTTGGTCTTCTTTTGCAGGCTCTGCTAACTGCAGGTAGTTACATTTTATGTAGAGGGTTATTTATTTTTTTGCAAAATGTATTGCCTCAGTTTAGTTGGCTATCGCTGACTTCAGGAGAAAAAAATATTTCAATATTCTATATACCTACTTTACTGCTTCTCTATACAAACAATCCTATTAATTGACAATGAGATCCGCGGTTTTTACCTTTATGGTCGGACTTAATTTCATCAACACAGGCAAAGTGTTCAAACAAATCATCAGGAACAAATATGCTGCAACATTTGAACTACTATGAAAATTCCCAACAGAAATTCCTACTTGCAACTTTCAGCCAGTTGCCAAATGATTATGCACCACTGCCTTTTGCCCTATAAGTACTTATCCTTATTACATGAATGTCTTCTATGAGGAACTCATTTTTCTAAATGTCTCAATTGTATCATCCTGTTCACTCACTACTTCAGGGGCATATCCAAGGCACTTCATTCAACTGGAAAACTCAGTTTTCCTCTGCACAAAATATAGTGATCTGAATCGTTCAATTAAGTCTGCTTAGGCATTACAGAAAATTATTCAGATTATTCCATCCAGACTCAGTATTGTAGTTAATTCATCATCTGATTGCAGACATTTGGACTCACCAAAAGAAACTCCAGTTAGCTCAGTATGTCATCTGCAAGACACCCTTTCTAAAGAAAGAAGCAGCTGGAAGGCAATGTTTAAAGGGGCTATGGGCATAAAAATGCTTTTTCACTTAGTTGGCTCCATCTGCTTGACAAGTTACAAACAGATGCTCTATATCTTTCCAAATGTATTTTACCAGTGACCAGAAAAGTCAATTTTTCAGCAGACAAAACATCAGCATCCAGAAGTGGAGAGCAACCTCTTTGGGAACTGTTCCCCTTTGAACTGGAACACTTTGTACAAAAACAGATGCAACATTAACAGACCATTAAAATATGGACCATTAAAATAAATTGAGGCTATTTTTCTTAAATCTGGAGAAGAGTTAAAAAGGAAAGGATATGGAATGGAGAAAATTAGAAACACTTTCAGGAGAAAGGGGGACAAGGCATTTGCTGTTCAGATGCGGAGCAAAATGGGGTATGACAATCAGCTATCTTCTGCTTGCTGGCCCAGCATTTGGGCCTGGTTTGTCTTATTTTGGGTCTGTGTGAAATAGTCCCTGTCAGATCACCTACAAATAAAGACAGAAAGGAGAACAGAATCACAGAATATGCTGAGTTGGAAGGAACCCATCAGGATTATTAAGTCTAACTCCTGGCCTTCCACAGGAGACCCCAGGAGTCACACCATGTGTCTGAGAGCATTGCCTAAAGGCTCCTGAACTCTGGCAGGCTTGGTGCTGTGAGCACTTCCCTGAGAGCCTGTTCCAGTGCCTTCAGCCTTTGGGTGAAGAACCCTTTCCTAATATCCAGCCCAAAGCTCCCCTGACACAACTTCAGGCCATCCTCTTCGGCCCTGTCACTGGTCACCACAGAGAGAGATCAGTGTCTGCCCTTCCTCTTGTTCTCATGAGGAAGTTGTAACTGCAATGAGGTCTGTCCTCAGTCTCCTCCAGGCTGAGCAGACAGTGACCTCAGCTGTTCCTCATAGGACTTCCCCTCAAGGGCTTTCACCATCCTTGTTGCCCTCCCGTATTGGCACCAGGCCATGCCAAACCAATACACCTCCTTTGGACAGTTATAGTTTAATCTCTTTTTTTATATTGTGGATCTCAGAACTGCCCCAGCACTCAAGCTGAGGCCACCCCAGTGCAGAGCCCTCCAGTGCCTGATGCCCTCCAGGGTTCACCCTCCTGACACAGATTCACCTTGTCATTTACTAATGTATCATTCCCCAGTCTGTCTGTACATCCAGGATTGCCCAGGTGCAGAATCCAGCACCTTCCCTTTTTTGAACTTCATTCAGTTGGTGATTGCCCAGTCCTCTAATTTGTTGAGTTCTCTCTGCAGGGTGGCTCTGCCTTTGAGTGAGTCATCCTCCCAGTTTTATATCATCTGCAAATTTACTTAACATCCCTTCAAGCCCCATCAAAATTTTCATGGAGATGTTGAAGAGCACAGGGCCAGTGTTAGAGTCCTGTGGAACCCTAGTAGTTCCAGGTTGCCAGTCTGATGTCACCCCATCCACTGTAATCCTCTGTGCCCAACCCATGAGCCAATTCCTCACCCATCACATGATGTGTTTGTTCATGCAGCTGAATGCTGAACATTTTGTCCAAAAGAATCCTGTAAGAGACAGTATCAAAAGCTTTCCTGAAATTCAGAAAGATTACACCTACTGGCCTCCCTTGATCCACCAGGTGTGTCATCTTGTCATAAAAGAAAACCAGATTTGACNCTTTGGACAGTTATAGTTTAATCTCTTTTTTTATATTGTGGATCTCAGAACTGCCCCAGCACTCAAGCTGAGGCCACCCCAGTGCAGAGCCCTCCAGTGCCTGATGCCCTCCAGGGTTCACCCTCCTGACACAGATTCACCTTGTCATTTACTAATGTANATAACCTTACCAGGCACTGAAATGAGACTGATGAGCCTGTAGTTTGCAGGGTTCTCCTTCTTGCCCTTCTTGAAAATCAGAACAACGTTCTCCAGCTTCCTGTGAACTGGGGCCCCTTCAGATTCCCAAGGCAATTCAAAAATAATTGAGAGAGGTTTTGTAATAATATCAGTCGGCACTTAAAGTATTCTCAGACGAATCCCATTAGCCCCCCAGATTTACAGGGATCCAGCTGGAGTGGCAGATCCCTCACAATTTCAGGGTCAACTGGGAGTTGCTCTCGCAGTCCTGGTCCTCCAGCCCTGTGCTCTGGGACTCGCTCCTTCAGCCCATCATCAATGTTGAAGACAGAGGCAAAGAAAGCATTAAACATCTCTGCCTTGTCTGTGTCCTTGGTTGTGAGGCAAACATCCCTATCCCGTAAGGGGCTGATAGCTGCAGTATAGTGCAATATCTGCACTGCCTTTTGCCCTTAAAGAATGATCATGATCACTTAGCAATAAATAAATTTAGTGTGCATATCTCTGCTCTATCTTGCATGTCTTTTCTTAAAGCAGAAGCAAACACTCACCAAAAAACATCGCAGTCAGGTAACGTCCAAACTAAGTGCCCACTCACAGTAAAACCTCTCAGTTACCCAGCCATCTCCCTACCTGAGGTCCACTGTTTTCTTAAAAATCCCATGATCTTTTATGTGGACTTGCACCTCAAATCTTTTTAACTTGCCTTCCAGTGGTCAAATTACATCTGTGTGGCTCAGTCTTTTTAATCAAGTTTGCTGTTTGATTCACCTTGGTCCCAGAGTTAGGATAATGTTCCACAGTTAGAAACAAGGTGAGTCAAGGATTTGCTCCAGGATGATCCCACACCCACAGGAAACCACTTCATATCTGCTCCGCACATAAGGCACAGTGAACAAGGTTGGGAGCTCCCAAAGGCAGATAACAGCAGCCTAGCTGGGCTCATCCAGCAAGCTTCCCATTGTACAGAGTAAGAGTAAAATGATGGGATAACACAAAACATTATAAACTGCCTCATTAACTAGCAGGTGTTAACAGCTAAACTTTACCTTCAAGATCCAGACAACCACAGCTTATGGGTATTAAACAACAGTGATGATTTTTTAGCATTATCATCTCCTAACAGTGAAAGAAAAACATCTGTTAAACCTACACTCAGAGTCTCATCTGCAGCTCTGCATGTGTCCCATCAGAGACTGTACAACAGAGCTCAAGGTTAAGAAAGCAGATGTACAGTGAAGAGAAGAGATATTTGCTCTGCACCTCAACAGCCTACGAAAATGACACAACAAATTGCTGAAGTCCAGTTCAGCATTTTCTCTCATAGTGGGTGTTGCCTTTTCCAATTCAGATCCCCCACAAAGGCAACCCATACTCAACAAAGCAGTTTTTAGAGAGGGCAGATTTATGAGAGCAGCCTCTCAGGGTAGTCACAGTCCTGGCTGCAACAGGCTGAAATTACTGTAGTCCTGCTTCAGCCTCCAAAGGTGTTTTTTCACTATGCTGAGCAAGGCCTCATTCCCAGCCTCATAACATAACTAAGACACATAGTATGAAGTGTCTTCATGTTCATTTCTCTGTCCCATCTACAGTATAATCTTTTCTTTGGTAACAGTGGGTTTTCAGGAGTATCTGTTCTCTGACAGGCTGTTCAGAATTTGATAGGGAAAAGGAGAGACTGATGATGGTAGCAGAGAAGATACAGTGAGGTAAACTCCCAAACCCTCCCAATGTGCATACAACAGAACATCTTACTGTTATAGTAAAGCAAGGTTTCAAGGGACAGAGAGACAGGGTGAGACACAGCTGTCTTAACAGAGGGTAACCCTTCATGTCCAAGTGAAAATTTCTGTAGTCACTTTTACTCTGTTAATATCTTCCATCGCAAATTTCATTTTGGAGATTTTCCCAGTTCTGAGTATGAACCACAAGCCAAATTACTCACATTTTCAGGCTGCTACAGTAACTGGAGTCCTACAGTATATCAAACCCAGCAATTATTAATGATATCTGTTGCTCTAACCTCACTGTCCAAATTCAGAGCTAAAGAGACAGTCAGTCACCTATTCCTACTACTGTTTGAAATTGAAAAAATCTTTTCTTAAAAACATAACTTTATCTCACTGTATTCTGAAAGCCAAAGCAGAGACAAGAGCACAAACAAAAAAATCATGTTAAAGCTATGACCAGCAGAAACAGAATTTTGACCAGTGGTTTGAAACAACTTTCTGTGGTTGCTGCACATGTAGCCACAGGAAACACAATAATGGCTGAGGTTTCTGGTGGTCAAAAGCAAAACACAACCAATGACAAGAGTTTTCACATGGGTGCTGCGCATGAAATTACTGGTGCTTGGTAGCAGCCACATGGTAATTTAGGTTGTTCATAACAGGCTCCCCTTAAACTGAAGTGACAGTCAAGCTGTAAGACCTGCACCTTATTTGTTGTATGTTTTAAATTAATTTATTATAAAGCTTGTGAAACTTCAGAAATGCAACATTTCTTTGTTTATCTTGTGCAACTGGTTGATCTATACACAATGTTGATATACTGTGAGGTTCGTACAGAACTGAATTACAAAAGCAGAGTGCTGTGCCTTTTGCCTCCAGCACGTCCAGCTGTAATGTACCATTGTACACTTTCTCATTTGGTATGAAAAAAAGAAAGGCTTATGTTTTCTTGTCAATACTCAGCAGTATGGAGCAGCACCAGAGAAACAATTTAATAACCTCTCTTCTAATCCCTAATTCAACGAAGTCAGACAAATATTTTGAACCTGCATTCACAGTCACCTGTTTCTCTGCCTCCTCTTCTCCCATACCTGCTCACTACTGTACACTTTGAAAAGGAAGGCATGCATGCCTTCTGGAGAGGGAAGGCTGTTGTCTGCCCACAATCAAGTGCAATAGTGCAATGTACATTTAAATGAGGCCACAAGGGATAAGTCAGTACATTAAAAAAAAAAAAATTGGTATCATCTCTACTAAACCATCTTACTTAACTGGAAACTAAAAATCCTGCAGACAAGAAATTTGGTCAGGTCTGCTATGAAGATGCGAGTTCTGTTTTGACTGTAACACAATTGTCAGTTAGAGACTATATCCTATTTCCCAAGGATTTCTGCATAAACTTCAGAACCTGCACTCTGGGGGCTATGCAATTATATACAGTTGCGATAAGGCTTGAAGAGCTTGAATTCTGAGATTCAAAATCTTTCACCGAAGATGAAATATAAATTTCATATTTTTGTAAGCCTTTAGCAAGTACAGCATAATCACTACATGCAAGCTGGTTGGTCAGTGACCTCACTAAGCCTTGGATAAATTTTGTGTTGATTTAATTCTGCAAACACCACTTGCAATAGTTTTACACAAAAAGATTCAGAGCCTTGAAGACATCGTTAGAGAGGTTGCTCAGCATCCAGAAAGCACCAAGGGCTCCTGTGTCTCTGAGGGAGGGCAGTGATTCCCATCTGACCAGACAGCAGGTTCAGCAATTCACTGACCTTGCCATGTAAATAAGGTGCCAAAGTTAATTCTATCGAAGTCAAAGTGGCGATAACAAACAGACCCTAAATTTTCTAATTAAAAACTGCTTTCATATGGTACAAGAGATATGGCTGTAAATATCACACAGCAGTCACTTAACATGGCACATTAAGCAGACTGGTGGTCTATTTCATAATATATCCAGGCTGTTGCCAGTAACAACTGCTTGTCTAAAGAAGCAAGGTATCTTTGTTTGGAACAATCACAATATAACCTTACTGGAAAAGGAGCAAATTCCTCCTAACACTAGGCCCTTGGCAATGGATTTGTATTAATTAGCATTTCTATTTCACGAGGACAGGGTAGGGGGAAAGTTTTCCCTTTTCCATTAAATAAAAAATATACAGAGAGACTGAACATCAAACATCTGGGACAGTAAAAGAAATGCAATGTGGCTGTAGTAAAAATAAAGGATAACACAGGTGGTGTAAAAGACATTTCATGAAAAAGGCACATTAGAAGCCTACATGAGTACTCTCTCAATCCCAGTTTTTGAGTTTCAGGGTGGGTGAAATTAGATAGGGCATCACTGAAAGAGGCTTTAGTATATATCTTTTTCATTAGCTCTGTTACTAAAAAATCCAATCATATTCCTATGCACAAAAATAATGCCAATGCCCTGACTGGACTGATAATCCTGTTTTCACCGAAGACCAAGCACTCCAACAATTATTCAATGAAATCATTATGAGGCTGAAATACTTCACGGGATGCAGATTGTCTTCCTTGTGTCTATGGCAACATACACTCTAGGATAGTATTCACACAGTCTTTTTTAGACATCTAAATTTGGTTGTCTGTGTTAGGCACCTACTTTCTCTGTGTCACTGGTATAGAGATACACACCTCCTCTCTGAGTTGTCCTGCAAAGGCACCCTCTGACTTACTGGCTCCAAGGGAAACCTTTTATCCCAGTTTAGCTCCTAAGTTCAAACCCTTAATGAAGAAAGTCTGAATACCTCTTCTGGCTGAATACCCGCCTTGCCACCTCTAATACTGAAGCTGGTCTACTTGAAGTCAGTGCAGTTTACTGAACTGAGACTGTTTAAGTGACTGAACTTTTTTTAACAATTGCAACTGGAAGAAAACAATTCTCATTACCTTCCCAAACATACCTCACCCTTCAGACCTAAAATTTTCATCTGAATCTTTTCCTTGGCAACAAAGAAGAAACTCAAAGAGAAACTCAAGTAGAAAGTCAAGTAGAAAGTCAAAGAGAGGCTCAGTGTAGATGGGGAACAAACTTGACAAAACCCCCTTCATCCTTCACATTTCACTTCCTTTATATTACCACTTCTTCAAGAACCAAGAGATGCATTCCCTGCCTAACATGAGTAAAAAAGTTTTCCATTTGTCTTATTCAGAAGCTATCCCAACTGATGAAGCAGATACAGAGACCTACAGATAAGGCTCACATGAAAGGTCTTATCTTTTCTTTTAGTCAAGGTTCAAGTTCTTTTGATACGATAATAGAAAATATTTTGTTATCTGCACTTCAGCTCCATCAGCCCAAAGGATAAAGCATAAGCTCCATTCATTTAAGACTTGCAATAAAAAAGGTCATGCAGAATGAAGCTTGTACATTTTTTAAAAAAATGCTCAATGCTTAGACAATCCTCTTCTGTTTTGCTCCACAAAGTTTAATGCCCCTTGTTAATCTATATATTCTTTTATGTGTGTTCATCCTCATAGTACCTGAACATTGCATTAAATCAGAGACATAAACAGTGCAGCTTCCTGTGGCATAGCTAACCCACACTTGAGTTAGTGGGGAAAGCCACTGAACTAAAGCTATGTTCTGCTAATTTCTATAAGCTATTTTGATCAGCTATGTTTATTACTTTACTGCCTGTATTACAGCAAGCCCTAAGCAGACTTGCTTAATGTTGTAAAACCTCACACTGCATTTCAGCTTGTAAGTTCCACTTCACCTCATGAAGTTCTCATTTTCACATCAAAGCAGCAGTACACCACAAGCATTCCACACCCCAGCCTGAGTATCTGCCAATTAATGGGATTCCTACACAAAGGAAGGACTACCAGCATTGCACGTGCTAGATAGGCAATCTCTCACTGAACTTCTCTAACTTCCACACTGCAGAGTACCAACTTCCTCTGCCCTTTAATGTCGTTCCAAGGCCTAGAAATTACCAATGGAACCACCATTTTTCCCCTTGCCAACACAAGTTCTTCTCAGAATACTTGAAGATTCACCACAGAAGGAAATCATCATGCAGAAAGTGAACTTCCTCTGTAAGCCATCCAATCTGATCCAGTTTTACTGAGACTGTTGATATTTTAAATCTCATAACAAATCATAACTACTATACAAATCCTCTTTGCTCTAGGGATGAGACTTGCATAAACGGTATTACAGATGTCACACCAATTTGCAAATGTCCCTAGAGAAAACTAAGACCCACTTTCCAGAATTTGCTGTAAAGAAAAATTTTCAGCCTGTACTGTTCAGAGCATCATCTAAATTTACCTTCCATAATAAAGACAGTCAAAACTAAATGTTTTCTATTGCGGAAAAACATAGCCCCAGCATACCATCACTGAAATAGATCTGTCACTGTAGAACAGAATCCCTGTTTACATAACAATCTAGGTTACTTTAGAGGTTGGGGAATCTGGGAAAGGATGGTTACGAATACTGCAGAAAGTTCTGAAATGAGGATTATTATCAGTCTGAAATACAAAGGCATAAATTAGTTAAAGCAATCTGCCAAGAGCTCCGAGGTTGACATTCTAGTAAACATAACAATGATGATTTTTTTCCATTCAAGGTATCTGCACTCCCATATGTTTCCAAGCATTGTTTCATAATTAATCTAGATGTTAAAAGTTTTATTCAACTTTAAATACTCAGATTATGCTTTTCCTTATTTTACCACCAGCTTCTGTTTCTAGACCCAATCCTTTTTTAAAATCAGATTAACTGTTGGAAATGCATCTTTTGACTCATCATCTTCAACCTCTGTATTATTTCTGTCATTCCTACCCTACCTCATTTTTTCATAATCCTTTACCGTAAAATTATTATATAGCTGGCTAACCCACATATCCCAATCTACAACTTTCCCAGTTCAAAGCAGAAGTTAAGACAGTGACAAAGCAATGGGAAAAGAACATCAGTCTTAGGCAAACTCAGAGTAGAAAATTCATGCTGGGTTTTGTGCAATTTGGTGTTTACATGATTCCATTAGCTGTGTTGGTTGGATATCATGGTGCTGATAATGCCAAGGTCACGGGTTTGATTCTTGTATGGACCATTATCTCAAGGGTTGGACTCTATCCTTCTGAGTCCCTTTCAGCTCAGACTATTCTGTGATTTAAAGTAGAACCTAAAAATACTAGAAGTCTCTGTGAAGGACCCATGAAGGCAGTGCAGTAAGAGGACAAATTGCACAGATTTAGATAAAGGCAAAAGCAGAAGAATGAACCATCTCTCACACAGAGGTTTGGGTTTAAAGCATGTCCTTCTCAACCTGTCAACTTTCTTTTTAACCAAGAAAATCAACTCCTCATCTTTTGCATTCAGCATGCATACTTCCCAAAACACTATGATAAATCAGAAAGACTTTGTGATCATTTTATAATATCTGTTCTCTTCATAGGCACTATCTCTTCCCAGAGAAAAGGGAGTGGGAAAGATGGGTGCCAGTGTCAGGAAACCCTGATGCAAGGGGCTCTGCTGATAAAATAGCAACCTTCATGGCATACCTGCTTCTAACAGAACCTATGGCTGCTCTCCGATGAAAATCGGGGAGAGGACTTCCAACAGGGAATAGTTGCAGGTGGCTTATGATTGTAACTAATTTCAGGGTGAACACAACTCAAGGTTACACTGATTTCCACTGTTTACTGGGTGCCAGACATCACCTCTGTCAGGAAAGCTTTTGGGAGAGTAATGTTGTAGGTGAGTATCTCTTACTTGCACCTATATTAGTTCAGGGTTAAGGAATTTATACACATTTTAATCAAAAGTCTACCATGTGGGGATTCTTAAACTCAACTGCATTATCAAGTAAATGTGTGACATGTCTCTATTTTCTTATTAAACTTGGTTTGCTCTTTTACAGCCTGCAAAAATTACCAAGTGCTAAGATACCATGGTGATGGGAAAAACAGAAAACACCAAAACAGATTCTGTTCTCTTCAACTGAAATGCAAATTCCTTGTTTCACACAGGAAATTTTAGTCAGAATGACTGCATAGACGCAAGTCTTCACAGAGGTGAGTTTTCTGAATGAAGAGTGAACGTAATGTAAAGTAAACCTTTTTCCCCACATATGCAAAGATGAAATAAAGAAAGAAAGGGGCAACAGAAAAAAAGAGAAAAGTGTATGCAAAAGTAAAATAAAATGGGACCGGGTCATATTAATCTTTGCAAGCAATAATGAAACAGAAATACAAAGTGTTCAGAAAATTACGGTGGTAGAAGCATCATGGATTATACTCTGAATCACTTCTTTCTCCCAAACTGTTGGAGGTCAGTCCTGTTGGTAACTTTCATGAGCATTTTATTGAACCAGCAAAGCAAGCAACATGTAATTCATCAAACATCTGCCTTTACAGTGACACAGTTATAATGCAAGCACAAAAAGCACTATGCAGACAAATCAACTGTAGTTACTTGGGAGAAAGTTCAAACATCAATTCAGCATTGCTTCATTTGTGGCATTTTTTAAAAATGCTTTGGTCCAGCCAGCTACATGGAAACTTCAGCTTCCAGCTGGGTTTTTTTTGTTTTGTTTTTTTTTAAGTTTCTACCCTACAAGCTCCTACCAGGAAGACCTAAGTTTGAAAATAAAAGAAACAGAAGTCTTACAAATGAAAAAATAAAAAACTCTAATTACTTAAAACTTGAACTCTTTAGTATCATCACATGTTCTTTGCAGTCTTGGCTTAAAATTTGAGAACACAGACTAGAAGCAACATTAACAGTAGTAGTAATACTAGCAGTGATTAACACAGTGCCAAACAGTGCAAGCAAAACCACCCTCCTTCATGACACAACATTCATCCAGCAGACATGCACATGGCCTTCAGTAGATAAAAAAGCTAAACCTCCTTTTTTACATTTCACCTGAACAAACAGGCAGCTGGAATAAGCAAAACTAGAAAAACAGGCCACAAGGGAAAAGAATTGTCACTGCAAATTACTGAATGCTCAGAGCTGAAGGAGCCTCTGTTGCCATCACCCTCCTTTATATGGAAAACTTTCTTTTTCCAGTCATTCAAATCCAGTATTACTGCTACACTAACACAAAGTCTCTCACATGATGTTTTGCATGTCAGCTCAGGATCTCTGTAAATAGCTCAATACACAAAATAGTTCAGCCATCTCATACCCTGTAGGTGGTAAATTATTAAGAACTTAAATATATTACAAGTCATGTCCAATACTGGTTTATTCCCACTTTAGCTACACAGCTGTCAGCAGACAAGCCACCGAGTTTGCACCTCTGTTGCTGCAATTTTAACTGTGTCAAGCAGCATCTGCTAACTAGTTGAATCCCCTTAAGAAGGATTTATAACCTTTTATCACATGAATTGAACATTTGACCATGTGGATTTCAGAGTAATACTCTTTTTGATTTGCACACAGCTTGAAAACATGTCAAATATTCTTTCAAAATCTCTTGCCAACAAGTTATGAAAAATTAATTTTATTTTAGGCATCCTGGACTGCTACTGACAACAGAACAGTGTTTCAGCCTGCTAGAAGAGTTTCCAGGATCCCAGATTTATCTCTCAATGTCCACACTTCTTGTTCCCTAGCAGCTTGCGCAACTTACCAGTGATACAACATAGGCTGTCAGTTCTGTACCCATCTGCAGTGGTGTTTTTAAGTCACTAACAAGATGACCTAATCAGTATCTGTTCTTGCTATGCCTGTGTGTTGCCATGATTCTTTTTATCATGAACTTTTTTTCAGTTGCAAAATAATGTTAAGAAGTTCTAATATAACAAGCAAAAATGTAATTATTTTCAGAAGTAATACCTGAAATTGTCTCACTGAGTTCTAAATTACTGATATACTTTACTTCTCACTACAAACAACAGGCTAAATGCTTGTTTTACATCTGATCCTTTATTTTCACCCTCCTTTTTCAGGAGAAGCTCTGCTAAATATATATATATATAGCATGCCACTACAACTGCTGTTACAAGCAATTCTGGACATATTTGCATTTTTAGCTCATCTAATCGCTGGGTCAAAATTAATGGCACATTACATGAAATTGATGGGATTTATTTTTCTTTACATAAAGCCTCAGATAAACTTGGAAACGGGTCGTAATTCGAGGATGAACTGTGCATGTTGAAGATAGAAAGCACAAGACAGTGTTTCCAAGAAGCCATGAAGATGCTGACATGCAGGATGTAGGAAGAACAAACTCAGGAAAACATTATGAAAGAACATGTATGATGGTATGCCAACAGATGTAGGAAAGGCAATTCCTATATGGTATTTACAAGGGACCAACACACTATCACTGCAAACATACAGGAAAAGACAGCAGGCCAGAGCCTGCTCAAGGCAGGGGCAGGACAAGGCACTGCACATCACCATAGGCATAGCCAGCCTTTCAGAGTACAGCATGATCTCCACTGCGTCACTGAGGCCCACTAGCTGGTACCAAAGAGGAGGAAGAGGAAGATAACAACCCACCCACCACCTGTCCCCTCTGAAGCATCTGGTGGCAATATTTTGAAAGAGAGCCTGAAATTCAAAATCCTCAAACACACGGGCAAATCATCACCTTACCCACCCTTTCAGGAACACCTCTGCCTTTGGCTGGATCTTTAGGACCTAAGTCTGGTAGCAGGGACTCAGGTAACTCCAAAACCTAGCCTATTTTTCTTTTCTTTGCCTCAGAGAAGACGTGTACAATATTACATCATTAAATATTCTCCTTTGACTGTACCTTCAAACAAACCCTCCTTTAGCCAACTCAAATAATTGTGCATAGGACACTCCAAAGACAAAGAAATTAGAAAAAGTTACAGTTGAGTATACAGAGCACCTCTAACTTGTTAAGCATTGAAGGCAAAAGCACACACCATAACCTCAACAGTGTAACCACATATTCCTACAACCAGCAGAGCACAGCAATCAACTCAAATCCTTGCAATGCGTTTGTATCATGATATATTTGCATTGAATGTCGTGTTCCAAATTGGAACTGGCAAGCATCTCAGCGGCACACAACAATGCCATATGGAGTTACATCTGATACAGCTCGAGCAGAACTCCCTTCCTATCCAGAATACATCAAACAGTGCCACAGATAGGCTACGGCATTTAAATAGTAATAATGCGGATGTGAGGGCTAAATTAAAAATGTGTTGCATATTAGAAACAATTTGCGCACCAAGATATAAAAAGGGATTCGCTGGCATTTGGCAGCAGAACTTAAAGATATGTAAAGAAAACTATTTTACTTAACTACCTATATATGTCAGCTTTCTGAGCAGAGCAATTTTAGGACTAAAGATGCATCAAAAATATTAGCACAGATTAAAAAGCCCAATGAGCAAAGATTTTGCTTCAAGAGGATAAGAGAGGAGTTGAGAGCTAGAGGTTGTGTATCACATCACAACAGGGTCATGGGCTGGGCTGGCTCTCAAACTCCACTTCAGACACTGCTTTAAAGCTGTACAGGTGTGACTTTTGTGCACGTGCAAATGAGGTTCATGGCTCATGTTTTCCACTTGCACAAAGAACAACCAAGATGCGTACGTTCCCACCAACCAACATCACTCAAGGGAAAAGAAAAGTAGTTGAAATCTCCAATTTTACTGCTTCTGCAGAACCCATGATTCATACAGTGGAAGTGCACTGTCACTCTCAGTGCAATTCAACCACCTGCTGTCAAGAAAATTACAAGGTTATCAGTTATAACCCATTGCAAGAATCAGATCAGTTGCCCAATATATGCCTAGATCAGACAGACATCAGGCAGAATGACCCACAACCATCTAGAACAGGGTGTAAGAGCTATACTGTCACTGGAGTCCTGTTAACAGGTGACCAAGCTGCCCATCTTTTCTTGGGAAATTGTTATTCAGTGGAGACGACCAGGGCCACACAACAAAACCCAAAAGCACAGTCTTCCATAATAATGATACTATTACTTCTACAGAGGATCAGATAATTCTAGAAAGCTAGACAAACAAAGCTTTGGCCCAGGATCATTTGAAAAACTTTAGAGATTTATTTAAACTAGGATGCAGCATGATAAATAATTCAAAAACACTACAATGACTAAATATTTGACGGGTCAAATCCTGGAGGTTTCTCTTCAGCTCAGACTCACTAATGACTCCACTGGGAATGCAGGTTGAGTGAAAATAATGTGATTCTTTCACTAGTTTTCATTTCCTGGAGCACATTGCTAACTAGTATTTGCAACCCTTCTTCTCTGAAGGTCTTCAAAGGTTAGAGCACTTCCAAGATGTCCTCTTCTACCGACACAGAAATAGGCATTTCTCAGCCCTTAAACAAGGTGACCACCATTAGCCTTTACCTGCTCTACAGTAACACTGACCATCAGCAGAGTAAAACTGATTCTGCTGCTGTTTTCAGAGATCCCCTGATTATGCAATGACAAGAAAACGGTGCAAAGTTAAATTTTTCAAAGCTCCAAAGGAAAAAAACCCTTCAAGTTATTTCATAATTGGTGTTAAAGCTATACCTTCAGGTATCCAAACCATTTTGAGGATTCAGAAAATACAAATATTATATTTTGCAAAGCACAGCATGTCCATGCCTCTCACATCCTGATTTGCCACAATGAAGCACAGAAACCAGCTGCTCTGACGCACAGTCCCAGGGCCCAACCAACCAAACTCATAAGAGCCAAAATGCCTAACTCCAACAGCAAACTACAAGATCTTTCCAGTAACTTCATCCATGTCAAGAGTACTGAGTGCCTGAGTTGCTTCTGAGCAGCAGCCCAGGGGCAGCAGTCAGCCTTAGCTCAGATGCACTTTGGCCACACTGCTCACCAGCACCAGGGGGATCGGTGTAGGAAACCCTGGAGACACCTTCACAAGAAGATAAGCTTTAAATGCCCCAGCATCCAGGATTTTTTTTTCCACTTGGGGACTCTAGAAATGCATGCGATTGCAGTAGTCTGCAATTGTGCTGTTTGGTGACAACTTCTCATTTTTGAACAGCTCTCATCACATGCAGCCACACAACACGAAACAGTGTAGTATTAAAAACCAACCTTCCAAGGGTGTTATTCTGACTTGGAATAACAGCAGCAATACTTTTTGCATATGAGGATAGCTCATTATGAATTATGGGTGTGCTCAAGATTTTAGAAGTTTTCGAACATAATTTGTGCAAGAACTTTCACCAATAAAGGATTCCCTGACCTGGTAACTTCCCATGAAGAAAAATAGTAGAATAAAAGAAACTCCAATTTTCATGGGAATATGAGCCAGGCTTTAAATCAGAAATTGGCCAAGTACAAGAAGATGCCAGCACATATCAGGTGATTATTTTTATATATTTAGGGACTAATTGCATCATAAAATATGCATTAAATATAACTTGTCTGTGCATGAAATCCTTTTTGATATTCAAGTGGTTATCATTGAACCATGCCTCCTCGTGCAAATTTTAACTTCACTTATATCTAATTATAGTTCTATGAAAGTAAATGTAATCTGTAAATCTCACAGAAGTTTTACCTTAAAATACTGGTCTTTGTTGCTGACATCTCCAATTTTGCTGACTGATGCAAAGACCAGACAGCTATGCTCAAAATCAACAAGATCATATTAAAGTATGTTAATGTGATGCTCTGCTACATGAACAGACAGTATTTGTACTTCCAGGTTATACATAACCAGATATTTCCTAACCTTTAACTGGAGGTAGGTCAGAGCTGTGATGCTCTGGCACTGCCAGCAGTATATACAAACTGAGGAAAACAGAACAAGGGCCTAATGGTCAAATTCTAACTTGTAACAGTGTAGGAGCAAAAGCAACAGCCAGTCAGAAAGTTTATGTGCCATTTAAAACCCTACTATCCTCAGGCAAGCAGGGAAAGCTTTTCAAAGGCAGCTAATGATTTGGGATGGCTCATATGCTGGCAACCTACAGAAAGAACTGAAATAGGCCTGATTTCCAGAAAATGAACATTTACAATGTCCTGAAAGATGTCCCAATTTTCCAGCCAAGCTTTGGTCTACCAGCCACAAATTCTTGCAGCTCAGGAGCAGTTAGATAATCACTACCACTCTCACCTTTGTAAAGCACGTCTTAAATATATATATCCAGAAGAATGTTCAGACAAGAGATTTTTCTTTTTCCTTTCTCTCAGTGGTTTCAGAAGACTCAAAGTCCCCAGCAAGATTCGTGTGTGAACTTTTAAAACAGATGAACTAACATTAGCTACACTGGGAATCACAGCTCAGAAACACTAATAACTGGTATTTTCCAGTACAGCCCTCATTTATCTCTCAGGTTAAATCAAAAAATTTCCCATATCTAGAATTTCAGTCACAAACTTCAGAAACCATGTAAACATTTCACCCATTGGTCATCTTCATCCTTCTTTCAATCAATAAATTATCCTTTAATTTTTATATATCATTAGCACATGTAATAAACTTACCTTGACATTTAATAGTACAGATTTGACTTCCTGCTGTTGCACTTCATAACTCCAGCTGCTATGCTCCAAGTATATTGATCCATATTTATTAACCAATTAAATTTTCAAGAAAGCTTAAGTGATTTAGATGTCTCAGTCTTACTTATAAAAAGAAACAACTGAAATGAATAGGACATATGTCAGTGTAGATGATGAACTGCTCTTGCAGATCTCACCCTCAATTATCCTAAAAAGTTTTTGTTGTCTGCTCAGCCTTGCTGCAGTTTCCAAAAATGCTATGTAATAGTTTTCCTCCATTTCTTATCCTTTCATTAGCAGGATATTTGTATTACTACTTGCCCTCAAACTGAGGCTCAAATCAAGTTTGAGAGCTTCATTAAACTGTGTATGTGTTTGTACAGAGTTTAAAAAGGCAAAGGAAACCATATCCTCTCTATGTCACAGAAATGAGGCCCAAACCCCTACAGAATGAAACAGGAGAGGTGCATTTGAGAAATCATAAAGGTTGTCTCTGGAAGTTGCAGAAATTAAACTGGTGTTACGGTTTCTCGACTTGTGGCCATAAATACTTTTGATTACCATTCTCATGTATTATTTTCATTTACACATGCATTAATCTCTTTTATCTTGGCAAAACCCCTCAGCATTAATAAAGACAAGGTATGTGGACTCTGAGCATGGAGGTATGGGGGAAAAGGCATCTTGAAACTCTGTGTTTTCCCCTACAACCTGCTTGTCCTAAAGGAGAGAAGACAGTCTCACCCTTATTGAGCACAATTGCCCAAAGAAAAGCAGAACCAAAACTTTAAACAAACAAAAAAAAATCACAGCATACCACCTACTTAATTTATTCCTCTCTTATTAAGCAACATCTGCTCTTCTTTGTTTTGAGTCTACATAAAAAGAGAAATTCTAAAACCTGCATTTAACTGCAACAGTTTTAGTATCAGCACACACATCCACAACCCTTCAACTAAAGAAGATGGCCAAAGCCCAAGTCTCACTCCCAAACGAAAGGTAAAATCATTTGAGTGTAAGATTCTCAACAAACAAAAGGTAGCTGTAGTTTCTTATTAAGAAGATAATGGCTAACAAGCAGGTAGGATTAAGCTGTGCAGAATCTGTTGTTCTATTTTTAGAGTCTGCAGCCCCAGGCTGAATGCTGAGGTACTAGGAATTACGTGAATTATGCTAACATGCTCCACAGTTGCTTACTAGGCATGCTTCCTATTATCTAGACAGGATAAGAGTCTAAAAGAACATCTGTACAGACTGAATAACAGCCAAGACCTCAGTGGATGATCCCACTAACATTAACTTTTTGTTGAAATTATCTGGACTAGACATGCTGTAAGAAAACTAACAATTTTGGAGGATGTTTCTTCCCAAAAGAAATTATTTTAAAAGATAGTTTAGAAATGCCAAATAAACAAACAATTTGCATTCTGTTCACTTTTGGCAGGATGTAAAAGATAAATAATCTGATCATGTGGAAAAGGAGCTGACTTCCAGTATAAATACATATTCTAATCTCTTTGTGTTATGCAAGGAGAAAACGAATAGGATTTAGGTCATATCCTCCACACTGTACAGACCATTGAAGAGACAGGCCCTGCAATCTGACTCCCAACACAGCCTCTCTCCTCATGTAAATGGGCCCACAGTCACTTGACATCTCTGTGCTTTTCCCCAAGTCGCGGTGTAAGAATGGCGATGCCACCGCTTCTCCCGTGGACACTTCTTCCTTCCAGGATCCTGAACACTGCTCATCACTGGGCACCTCTACTCAGATCACCCAGGCTATGTCTTGCTACACCTCAAGTTAGGACACAGAGTGGAAAAAGCTCCTGAACACAGTGTTTATACACTCAGGGCATATGCAAACCCTGGCAGGACAGGTGAAATTCAGTTTGGTGGGACCTGGAAGAAGCCTTGGAAGAACCCAGAGACTGCCTAGACCCTGACAAGCAAAACCACATCTGTTACCAGCAAGGACTAGGAAAGAATCTATCACCTCCAGCAGATAGGCATGTAAGAAAAATACAGGACAAAAAGGATAGAGAAAAGAAAAAAACCTTTTCACTCTGAATAACCATCATGTTACATAAGGGAACAAACAAGTCTGGTGAGCTGAATTAAGTTCACTAGATTCCCAATGAAGTGCCATCCCTACTTACAGGCACAGAAAAATACAAAATAATTCTTTCTTTCACAGTGTCTTCACAATAGAATTTATTCATATGAAAATAGCAAACAACAAAGATGCTTATTTTCATCTGTTACTTATGGGAACTCCTCCAAAAATACAAGCAAGTTCCTCTGAGCAACTTCACACCCTTTTCCAATATTGCAAATGACACAGTTGATCCAAGATTTAAATTTCTAATACTGTCAAGCCAACTCTTCCCTGAGCTGGATTTGCAACAAATCCTTTACATCCAGAGGTAGACGTTCAGGACAACATTTTGTAATATTTGGAACTGGGAGTCATGTCTGTAACATTTATATCCAATGCTTACATTAATACCCATCTGCCCAGATGGCGTGGTGCCTACTTCAAAGTCTGCTGAATCTGGTCTCCAGGACACAGATGCCAAGAAGTTATACATGATTTTCATGGCAAGACTGTGGAGACCATATACACTGCAGAAAGCCCCTTGCTCCTTCTCACTTACATGGAAACACTGTTGTGAAAGAAGTTTGCTGCACCTCCTTAAAAGACAGAATAACACCAAAAAATAAGTGAAAGGTGACATGAAGACTAACTTCATGGACTTCTGGCTGCCAATTAGACTGTGTTGCTGCAGCTATAATGAAAAGATGATACAATACAAAATACCAGTTGCTGTCCTCCCCACTCTGCAAGTGGGCATAAAATGTAAAGGCAGAGATGAAACGCTCACTAGCTATTACAGAAAAAGAGAGCTGACAGAACTCTGAATATACATCAAAGCACCAGCTCCAAGGAATTGGTATTCACAAGAAATGCATTTCTTAGGGCTTTTTATGTCTGGCACTGTTTCTTGCAATCTGTTAACAAACACAGTACATGGGAAAAACACACACTTACGAGGGATTGCTTTTCAAGAACAATTCTCAACTTATGAATATGGAAAATTCTTAGCATAGTGAAATGGAAACAAGACCATGGTCTCTACATTATGTTAACTGTTCCAAGCTAGATAGAGTAGCAGCAATCTGAAATCTCAGACTTGGGGAATACTAAATGCAAGTGCACATGGTGGTTCACAATACAGAATGGCTAAGAAAACCAAGGGAAGCTCTGGTAAAAGCAAAGATTGCAGCACAGCAATGTCTGAATTCTGAAGCACAGTGAAAAAAAAGTAGTAAAATCTGTTAAATATTAAGGACATGTTTCAAGTAGGAATCCTAACAGTGAACAGAAGAAAAACATGTCTCTCTGCTTGAAATTCATTGGTCTTGTCAGATACACACACAACAGCATCTGTGGCATTCTGTGAAATCATTCTTTTTAAATGGCATTTTGCAGATGAAACAATTTTTTGGCTTCAGTCTTATGTAGTTTTGAACTGAACTTTATATCCACTCATATCTCCAGACACACAAGGACTGACTAAAGCATCAACTGAATTTCATGCAATATGGGCAACAAATTAAAAAGAAAAACTACGGAAAAAAATACCTGTGACTAAATGCTCGCAACAATATAATGAACATTTTCTTAAGAAAAACCAAAGTCCTCTTGTAAGAAAGATTATCTGTGTATCCATCCAATGCAAGTCTGGTTCTCCCTCTCCTCTTTGGGATCTTGGGCTAGGTACATCCTGGTAAGCAGACAACAATTCTTTTTTCCTGTTGCATACTTCCTTCCTACCAGACCTGGCTGTCCCTGACCATTATCTTTCCACCACCACATCTCAGAGCTGTATCTCCCATCTCAGCACTGCTGACGCAAACCTCTCCTTGGGAGGAGCCTTCCAGCTCCTGGGACTATCATGTCACAGCACAGGTTGCTGTCTGGCTGGTTAGTCACACCTGGGAGAGGCTGTGGCTCCTTGTGCTAAAGGGCTACACCACAATATGTAGAGTTTTAACACCCACCTGTGGGCACTGCAGGTGTGGAGTGACTACAAAAACCGTGTCACAAGTCTCCAAAATTTAGACAAAAATGCAAAAGAAAGGACTTTGGGGTGCCTCCTAGTGAAGGGTATGATCATAGCAGTTCACTCTGCAATTGAAATTAATTCAAGAGCTGAGCAGAGAAGTACTGACACACACCTACGTAGCAGCAGAGATGAGCCAGTTTACCTTTAAATTGGGATCACTCCAGTCCTCTTCAGATAAAACACATGGTGGTCCTTTGCCTACATGTCTGAACAACCTCTCTTTCATTTAAGAGAAATTTCTAGGACAAAGTATTTTCAGAAAGGTGACAAACAAAAAAGAGATTGAAATTTTGCAAACCCAATATCTCTAAAGTACCAAGACAGATTCTAGTGAGATGGAAGGAATCAAAGATAGCCGAATACCCATGACTGACTAGACAGGTTTAAAAAACCCCCAAAACTAACACCAACCCAAATCTCCCATCCTGGATGGTCATGGACTAGATTGTATCCCTACCATGACCCTAGGGCTAAAAACACTCCCTAATCCCATCGTATCCCCCATATCATCAAATAGCCAAAGACATAATAACTCAATTTTCTATATCCTGGGATTTTCCTATCTTAGTTGAATAGAACTATCACTTCCCATTCCCAAAACAAGCCTTCCAACTTGGCACACCATCAGATCAAGAACACTGCCTTAACTTCTTTACCTATGTGACTGGAAGCTTCCTTCTAACATCCAGTATTATTTTTACTTATGACTACTATAAAACCTGCTGGTATTAACATTATAATCTTTCCTTGGTAACCAAGGTGGCTGTATGACTAACATTATTTAAGGCATGTTGAATGTAGTTATCCAGGAAAGTGGTGTGATTAACTCCAGCATCTGTGATTAATGTCAGCACCATTCATATTGCACTGACCAGCATAGAACCGGTTTAACTGGCAGTGAGCTTTGCTGCAAATTCAGAAAGAGCTGGAACTCATTACTCTGGATTTGATACACCTCTTGGACCATAAGGATAGGCTAATGTCCTGCTCCTTTTACAGTAGAAAATTCCAGCCTCAGTCAGGATTTTGATTGCAGTTTTGGCACGTAACCAAACTCCCACATTTATTTGAGCTATATAGATTTGCCTCTCCTGTGAAACTTTTGAGATGACAAGTATCTAAAATTTGCAAACAATTCTATGTTGGTTCCAGCTTGACTTGAGATGAAGCTCTGTTCAAGGCCCTGAATTTCTTAAAATGATGTTTAATACTATCTTATGTAATTAATTATAAATAAATAGCTTCTGACACTATTTTAATTCTTAAAGCCATTACAGCTGATTAACAAAGTAGGAAGAACTTCATTTTACAGATTCTTGACATTCAAAAACTACAGGACAGTTGTTTGGCTTTCTTCATTTGAAGAAATTCAATTAGCAAACACCTTAAAAAGTAGAAGCCAAAGACAACTCCTTCAGGATTCTCAATTTTTTCAGGAGAAGAATCCTGTAAAAAGTTTCAAACAGGCAGCTTAATCGCCAAAGGCACAGACTCATCAGACTCTCTTTATGAATATGGATCTTATTCATGTTGTTTTGGTTGAAGTTGTATTTTCCAAAATGTATAATACTTGATGAAATTTTGTATGTTAATTATTTAAATAGCTTTTGTTAAAGCAGTGTTCTTATCTAGAAGAAAAATGTGCTGACTTTTTATTTCAAGAAAAAAAGCTTTTTAAAACATTTTCAAGGTTAAGGAAATTAAATTATATAAATATGCAAAAACGTTTGGGGGTTACATTCTTATCTCGACAGAATAATAATTATTCTAGCCTGAAATTGTCTTTAAACTCTGTTCCTTTTAGTCAACAAAGCACTTTTCCTGCTAAGGCAAAAAATCTTGCATATTTTCCTTCCAGCTAGAAGACACAGTTTGGAGTTTTATGAATACAGATGTGTGTGCAATGGAAAATATCCAAAAAAATGGCTTCTTGTCCAGGCAACTGGCACCAAATGTGCCAATAGGTTGAAAGCTTTTTCTATGATGTGTTACAGTATATTGTCACCACCCCAAATTCTCTAAGGCATTAGAGAGGCTTTAGAAGAAGATGGCCATCATCAATTTTAAGACGTACTATTCAGCTTAGTTTTCCATATTGAAGATAGCGCAGAAATGTATTTAAGAATGGTACAGTTGTCTCATAATTGTAATGAAAAAGATGGCATATATAGTAATCATTGAGCTGTTACTGAAAACATCACAAGCTTCAACAGCAACCACTTCTATATGACAAAGAAGCATCCTCCATATTGTTGTATAATCTTTCGAAAGACACTTTATTTTTACATGTTGTCTATTAAAAACCTAAGCTTTTAGTGAAATAATTTCATTGGAGTGAAATTTGCTGTGAGAGCTACTGCATTACCACTACTCACATAATACTCCCTCTTCCTACACTTCAGTCCTTAGCAGCTTTTGCATCCTGCACTGCTGTTCTGAATCTGCACTACTGAAGCCAATAAGAATATTGTTACTGGACTTACAAGCATCTGATTTTGCACATAAATATGTAGAATAAATATAATGATTATGTAACAAGGTACAAATGTGACAGCCCAACAGACCAGCAACTGTAATTTCCACTCTGAGTACTTCTTCCCCATTGTGTTAATGTGCTGCTACAGTTAGGCACTACTGCAGCAAGACACTAATTGAATCCCACATATTTTCACAGTATTGCAAATATTATTCTCTTACCTTAATTCAACAACTTGTCAGAAGTCAGCAAACCCCACAGATACAGACGGAGCCCAAAAGAGCTAGTTCTATGACCTATATTGCCATTCCTCAGAAAATGTAATCAATAATATTCTCTTATATTCCATGCCAGGAGTAATAAAAATGTCTTTGACATACCATGCTGCATGTAAGTACCTTGGATAGAAATTCTTGGAAACTTTCAAAGAAAATTAATAACTTAAGTTACCGGTTGTATCATTACACTGAGATAAACCGAGGACAGTGCTTCCAGAATCTGTATTATAGGGTAAATAGCTTCCACAATAAATTTCTTTTTGTAGAGCGATTGTTATGTAACTGTTACAATTTACCAAGCCAAATTACATGAACTACGTATCTAGGCTCCAAAAGAATCCAACAACTTCATACCAACATTTATTAATAAGAGGAAATGCTAACACACTGCATACTTCTATGAATCTATATTCTATCCAAAGTCTTACAGAGTTCACCAAAACTGTCCCTAGGTAAAAATAAATGAAAAAATTAATATAGTGAGATACCTCATTTACTATCTTACCTATCTTGTATGTTCAAAAAGGAATTTCAAGCAGGAATTTCTACACTTAGTCTGCTTGTTAGTTTAAAAGAGTTTAAAAGTCCTGCAGCTGTTACTTGGATAAGCATTATCTTAGACAAGGGAGCTGCAATACTCAAACTTGTAACAGTAAAGAAAGAACAAGTTATGTGCCTTTGGCAGCAGCTCTGCAGCTGCTCCAGGATTACGAGGGAACAAACTGTGGTTCCCCTGCTCTCTTCTGGCTGCCCACAGAAAGCAGGAACACCTTCGGTCCCTGTGAGCCCAGCATGCCACAGGCACTGCCTGGCTTCAGCCTCCCCGGCAGCAAACACAAGGCTCTGTGTGCACCGAGTATGTTGGGGAAACAAAACCATTAAAACTTTCAGTTCAGAGGACTATTTTAGTGACATTACAACTAGAACTGAATGTAATCTGCTGTGTTGGTATAAACCCAAGGTCTCCACTGCAAGCAAATCTGTGTAAACACTCCACTATTTTCTGGCACCAACTTGTGGACTCCTACTCTGATTCCTCTCACTGCAGTTGTCAGCCTTCTCTTAAGGTAGGCAGCACAGCTCTTTTTCAAGTAAGTTATGAAAAACTTATTCTTGATTTGAATTGTCATAGTTAATTTCTTGAAGGGTGAATCCTGTATCTCCACTAAAATCAGTAGGAATATCTCCACATGTTCATTCTACTCAACACAATTCGACATGGAAAATATTAACTCACTTTAACACATTAATAAGGATTTCTTTAAATAAATTATTGACATGGCCCTTCTGCTTTGAGAAGGGCATCTGGGACAGAAACAACAAGCTACCTGCCAATGCATCTAACTTATTAGCTCAGTGATGCTGAGTGCACAGTTCTCTCCACATTTCTGCAAATTAGACCACTTTCAGCCACAGGTGTGCAGGCAAACCCTACAGCTGTGAAGCTTCCTAACAAAAATATTTAGACCCTGCTACATTTTAAATAAGAAAGATTGGTATGTGAAATGATGGTAAGGGTGCTAAGCCAACCCAGCCAAACCTGATCTTGGGCATAGAGTAGAAAAAGCTGACAGAAACACTCTTGAAAGAGCAACACAAAGGATTGCAATAGCAGCAGCTTTCAGCTGTGTTTGCTTCCCAAAGAACCATGAGTTCAGACTGATGAAGAGAATCCAGGGACACTTCACCAAAAGCACAAACCCCAAAATCTTTGTTTCTGCTCTGCTGAGTTAAAGCACATAGAGAGCAGAAGCAATTCGTAACAGAATTTTTGTTTCCAGCTTCAAGATCCATTATTTCATGTTTACCCCTTTGGTATCTTCTTGTATGAAATCCTGAAGTTCCTAATAACTCAGTGGAAATTACACATCAAATTCATTGTCTACCATACTACTGCAGATGTTACTTCTCAGAAGAATAAGAAGTCCAATAATTAAAGTTCTCATTTGTTTGTGCTGGCACGACTTGGATGCTGTTCTTTGATATAAAGAGGAAATAGCTGGAAAACTCTGTTTAAAGAATCTCACATAATTTTCAAGACAGGAAATTAAGACTATTAACAAATAGAATATTTAAAATATTTTAAAATTATTCTATATATTAATGAGGAACTAGGTTATACCATCTAGAACCAAAAAAAAAAAGTATCTCACCAATACCTCAGTATACCTAGTAACAACGAAACATTGTGGAATTCTTCCATATGAAAACTCGTAAAAATGAACAGTGAAATCCTGATTCCACAGAGGTTCAAGCAAGCCTGGGACTAATAAAATAACTCCATGAAACTTTGCTACTCATTTCATTGAAAACAGAATTTTACTCAACATTTTTCTTGAAAAAAAAAGTTAAATTCAAATTAATGGGGTGTCTGTAAAGCTGTATTTTTATAGGAAGTTTCTACCAAAATAGCTCAGAATACAACAATAGTAATTTTCAATTCCTACCTCACCAAAGATTTAGAACCTTCATTTACAGCTTTACCATCCTTTAACACAATTTTGCATGGATGTATCCCACATAACATATTCTATAAACGATCTCTTGCAGTGTACACATATCTGCAAGCTCTGCTCCCTCACAAGCTAGCTTCACAAAAGATCTTGAAGAAAGAAAAAGTATTTTAGGATAGTTTTTGAATGCAGCAACAGAAGTTTTGCTGGAACACAGTGAAACAGGGAAGAAGAGGTGGATGTGAAACAAAAGAAGCAGCTTACAAGCAATACACTTGGAGCAAGGATAGAATGAAACAGGACAGGAGACAAACACGAACACTGAACCAGGAGCACAGGAAGTAACACATGTTTTAGGCAGTGTCCCTAACAAGTAAATAACTTCCCTTTGAAAAAATATTGTATCTAGTTGCTGTGCTCTTAGCAGTTGCCTTCCATGGATGAGATTATCATAAGAGTCAAGTGAACTCATAAGCTGCTGTACACACACAGTGAGGAACCTTAGGCATATTATTCATTATTATCAGTAGAATTCCAAATTAGTCTACCTCCTGAAAGTTACATACACATTTATGCTTGTTATTATCATTACACACAGCTGCTTAATAACAAAATCCATAGTGTGTGTGGACATCAGTTATCACATAGAATTTTAAATGAAACCCGGAAAAGTCAAAATTACAGGCTGGACATCAAGCACTACAATTCAGATTCTCAAGGTGAACAGATGGTGTTCTCCTTTCACATGCCAGCAACAGTGCTGGAGATTCCCTTCATTGTTAAAAGATGCAAACAGAAAAAGAAATTAACCCAAGCTCTAGTGTGAACAACATTATCTTTAAAGATGGCAATTGGCTTCCAAAAAAAGGGGAAAAAAAAGTATCAAGGTATTGAGTCCCAATTCTAAAAGGTACTGGCAGCCTCAAAATCATTCAGGATTTTAATTATTTAAGCATGCAGCAAACTTCTAGAGGTCACTGTTTTCTAAAAGTATTTACTTTTGGCACTCAAGTATGAGACTCCAGCAAAATTAAAAGACTCTTTAATGAAAAAACAATTACTTCTAGGTTAAATTTAAAATTAGGTAGTGTTAATTATAGAAGCTTAAATCAGAGTACAAATAGCTTTTTCCTGCCATTTCATTATAGGAACTCACTTCTGCTCTCTGCACTATTTTGAAAGAAGATTTGATTAGCTGAATTAGAACATAAATACACAGGATTATTTATAAGACATCCCTTTTCTGCAGACACTACACCTATGACCACTGACATCTACTTTTCTGTAGAAACATCTCTTAGTAATAATATCCAAAACCCAAAGCCACAACTGGAACCTTGAAAGAAACAGCCCTGATTGCATTAAATTGCTTATGCTATATCTTCACAAGAAAAAGAAAAGTTCAGATATCTGACTGCACTGCTGGAAATTTTTAATCATTTTTCACAGTTTGCTTTTAGCATATCTATGCAGAGAAGCATTGAACTGCTGCACAAGTAACCCAGCCTTATCAAAGAAATTAGTCCTTTTCCTTCTTTTATGCAAGTTTTGCAACCAACCAGTCAAGGGGACTTAGAAATGGGTCCTTCCAAGGGCACAACTAGAGTTCCAAGTGCCCAAAAGAAAAGACTACACATGTTATGTGGTGTGGTAAAATTATGCTCAGTCATCATGGCCACACACTTGCAATAACTAAATTCAAACAGACTAAATTAAAGGAGATGTGTAAACATTAATTGTATTGATATGTAATCCAGGAGAACACAGGTTTGCCTCCAGCACCCAATGAAAAACTTGCCAATGACTGTATTATTTGACTGTCTGATGTAAGGCTCTGACCTCTATCTCTCATGTAGACATCTGACTTGTGTGCAAAAAGCTAAATCTATCTCAAAACTCATCTGAGCCTGCTGTTCTAGACATCTGCTGCGTCCATCACAGGCAGTAGAACCATTTAAGCAAGAATTCTAACTGGTTACTGTTTGTGTAACACTAAGGTAATGGATTTTTGTCCCTAAGTGGTAAACATCACACATGCAAGTAACAGCAAAAACTGCAATATTCAACATCTTGGAATTCAATAGTGCCTCTCATCCTTTAGGGATGAATAAATTTCACTGGACATTCCAGTTCACAAGACTAAAAACACCACATCAGTGACATGCACAACTTGAAGAGGATTTTTGATACCTCAATGAGACTTTGTTCTGAAGGGAAATAATCCATCTTCCTTCTTCTTTATAGTTACTCCACCCACCTTCATGGTTTTGTTTTCCACCTCTTGTCTTTCTGCATATCCCAGTGTCAGATAAGTCCACCTACTTCACATCATAGAGAAAGCCCAGATTGCATCAACATCATCTGATGGGATGAAATAGACCAGTTCTTTTTCTTTGCTAATAGGTGCTTAGAACAGATAAGAGGAATTAAAGGTGTAGGAGACCTGGGTACTACTCAACTTTTGTAAATTAATCTCCCTTTCCACTCCCTTTCAAGTAAAATCATTAACAAAAACCATCCCAAAACCAGGTAACGTCATTCACTTCTTTTTGTGAAATGCCTGTTACAACAATTCTTTTTTTATTTTATTTTACCATGCATTAAAATGAAACCAACTGTCTTGGGGAGAAGAAGAGCATTTTGCCCTCAAACAGTAACATGGTCAGACTACTCAGATGTGAGAATGAACCCCACAGCCAGCAAAGAAACCCAGCCTTGAAAGTGCTCTCCTGCATGCCATTGAACCACTCCCATCACGAGCTCCTGGCTGGGAATGGTAATTCCACTCAGGACCTCATAAATATTTTTGCTGTGTAAATTACGTGAAAATGGCTACACTCTACTGTGTAAAAAACTGCAACAGATCAGTATTTCCAAAATAAGAATTGGATTAAGAAAAAAGTCCTGATCAGATGGAATAAATAGGATAGACTAGAGGTCTCCAGTTTGCTGATCTGGCTTTCTCCTGAACTTGGGAATGCAAACCATTAGCCTCACTTTTTGGCACACTCGTAGATGTGAAGTAACAAAGCAACAAAGCAAGCTACCTCTATACTAGCAACCTTTATATTAGTCTCCAGGTAACCCTTACTGCCAAGGAATTTATAGCTTTTTTCCATGGACACTGGAAAAGACACTAATGACTTATCAAGCTATCTTCAAGGTAAAATTCATCTTTCACACACTCACCAGCACCCACAAGCATTTGGCCAGCTATACACTATGACATTTTATACATGAAGCAAAGTATGTCAGGAAAAACTGGCAAGGATGCCTGCACCTCTCTAGGCTACGGACAACAGAGGTGTTCTACACATTAGTATCTAACTCCAACTGCTGAACCACCTAAACCAGAGAAGTTGTGTGTCTCTCTACTCTTCAGCTAAAGAAAAAAAAAAAAAAAAAGAAAAATATAAGCATAGAAATACTCAGTTGGGTTAGATGATGCCTGTATATTTTAATTAAAATTACCTACACTGTACATAATGGCATATTTTAAAGACAACTGGACCCATACAACATAAACATTCATTATCTAGTTTGGTCACATTGGTTGGGCTCACTGAACAGTGGTTACATTGAGGATACTATACTGCAATGTGGTATAAGGTTTTCTAGGCACAATTTTAGGATGGCTGCTTTAAAAGGAACAAAGACAGGAGTCTAAAACTGTTACCCTTCCAAAACAGTATCAATGCTATATTAGAGTGCTATATTAAGCAATATTTCTCAGTCCAAGCAAAACATGAGCAATAATGTATAGACACATGTATTAAGAAAAGCACAAAATACACGAATACTTTGCTGTTTGGGCCTTGCAAATCAAAGTATCTTCTCCTTCCAGTTTTATATTGCTGGAAGGCTTAAAAAGCGAAAACAGTTCTTGGCAGAAATGAAGCAGTGGAAAGAAGCAGTGCATTAGCATTCACGTGAATCAGTCAAAGCCACACAATACATAAAATTCTATAGCGTGTGCTATTTGGCTTTGATATTTTCTATACAGAGAAAATAAATATTTTTGCTCATTTAGAGATTAAAAACTTTCATATTTAAAAAGGGTACTGGTCAGGGTACCCTTCTTCTAGGTCCTAAGACTTTTAGAAACTCTGAAATTAATGGCGATGCAGTAGTCTTAACAATGAAAAATATAATCATGTTTGCTAATATCTTGCTCAAATTCTATCTGTAGTTTTTACAAAAATCAGTCTTTATTTGCCAAAGAACAGATGAATACAACTCCACAAGGCTTGTTTTTCCACTTGTCTTCACTTTCTGAAAAAGCAAAGTTTAAAATAGTCCAAGTGGCCATTGCTAAGAACTGTTCCAGGAATGCTTTGAACAAAAGTGCAAATGATATTTAAAATTCATCCATCTCCATCAAAAGGGAATTTGGAAAGCTAAGTGGAAAAAGGTTAATCTTCAAGAAACCACACATCCCCACAAATCGGTGCTCTCACAAGGACAATCAGTCAGGAAGGGGAGAGGACAGGCCGTATAGTTCCTCAACAACTAGCATGAAGTTGGAGCATAATATTAAAATGTTCATTACCATAACAAGTCCCAGCCAGCCCTGTAGGCTGCATGTCCTGAAATGGCCTCTCCCTTTCCTATCTTCCTCCATCACTTTGCTCCCCACTGCCACAAAAGGACCAAGTAGTAGGTTCACTATCACTTCCCACTGCCAGATGATTGCACTGTGTCCTCCCAGTGACCATGAGAGATGCTTCCCCACTGTGTTAGTTCCCCCTTGTGACTTGCAGCAAGAGCATTCCTGACAGCAGCCACCTCTGTGTTTCCTCTCACTGGTTTCCTATGGGACGGCTTCAGCAGCCCCTACCACAGCAAGACTTCCTCTCAGAGTTCCTCTAAGCTCTTATAAGGGCAGATATCCTGGTGCAATCAGAGAAAGAGTCAGTTTGGCAGCACTCTGGTTGTGCCTTGAAAGCCTAAACTGGCTTTGTTTTGAGTCAATGGAGCTATTATCCCCATTTTCATACGGGGTTAACATGATTCCTTGTTTTCCACCAACTGGCAACTAATTCCCATGTAATGATACTAAACAAAATATAAGATAAATGGCTGCCTGTCTCTAAGTAAAACACCATTTTTACTCACTGAACTAATTTTTACTTGCTGAACTCAATGTTCAGTAAGAAAAGTACTCCCTTTTTTATGCTGTGATAGAATATCAAGGGGCAAATTCACCATGACACAAAAATAATGCAAGCAGCACTCATCTTATTTCTCTTCTGTTGCAGCAGCCCTCTTGTCAGAGGGTAGAAATGAGCCAAGACACAGACTTCTTGTTTACCACAGCACGAAAAGGGTCCTCGTTTATTCCTCTTTACAGCTCAGCCATCCTGACTCCAGCCATTCACTGACTCTGGCTGCAGCAAGCTCCTACTGTAGGTTTCCCTTGCAGCCTCTGACTGCTGGTTATTCCCTGCTAAACTATTACTGCAGGGATTAGTTTGCAGACTCTGACTGCAGGCTTTTACCTAGCTAGACTGTGGCTGCAGGTTCCAACAATGGGCTCTAACTGCAGACCCAGACTGACCTCACAGCAGTGATTCTCTCTCCCCAGGATCCTTCTTCTTTATGATTCTCTCATTCCCTCTTCCTCAAGGTTCGTCCTCCTTCATGATTCTCCCCTCACCAGTTAACCCACTCCCTTTTATCACACTTATCTTTATTGAATATAATTGTGACTCATCAGGGGCAAGGCTGTATTGGGTAATCAATACATCTGTTACTTTTCTGTTACAGGGACAAGGTCACCTGTATTCCCTTCTCCTACACTCTTCTATGCGTATTCAGCCTTTCCATGCTAAAAATGGTAAAGCAAGATGAAAGAGCACAACTAACTCCAATCCAGCTATGCTTTATTCCTCCTAAACCTCTGGCTATGGATGAATAGCGCTGAGAGGCATTTTAGATTCCCCTGTTCCCTCTGCACATCTGATTTGCTAACCCTGAGGCATGAAGTTGGCATAATTTTTGAGGATTTTTTATTACTGTTATCCCACAATGAAATTATTTAAATCAGAGAAAAAAAGGAGGTAGGATGGGAAAAGATATATGCAAACAAATCTCAGTGCACTAACGAATACAATACTATTTGACAGACCATATGACTGGAACAGTATTCTTCTTGGAAGAGAATCCTCAACATACCACAGAAGCCTTAGACAGGTTGAAAGCCCACCAGTCATCCCCATACCTCCTTCCCTTTCTTCTCCCACAACAAAAAAAGGCTCACAGAAAAAAATACAATCCTCAACTAGGCATAAAACCAATTTTTGGACATCAAAATAAAGCAAATAAAACACAGAGAAAGTGCAGTATTTGTAACTTAGGTGCCTATCAGTCAGCACAGCTCTCCCACAGGCAGGAACCTGGAGGATCACACTCTCCTGCTGTGAGTAAACCTCTGGGTGCCTGGCCAGTGCCTCCTCCTCCAGTGTGCCAAGCAACTCCCCCAGGGCCCTGGGCATGGCCAGAAGGTAGTGTCCTTTCTGAGAAATGGAAAATACAATTTTTTCTTAAAGCTCCATCTTCCTTCCAATAGCTCCACTCACTCTGTTGGTCAAATGGCAGCCACTCTTCCCACTCACCAGACCAACATCTCTGTCCGTATCTGCTCACAACAGCGCCACCTCCACTGCAAGAGCATCTAAACCAAGTTTAGTCTCTGTCTGCCTTCTATAGCCAAGCCAGATGAAGACTCTAGTTTCAATGTTGTAGCTTCAAAGCAGTCCCACCAGGTTTTAAGATACATGTAAATGCAACTGCTGAGCTAGGGGGATTCAAACAGTCACATCTTACAGAGCCAGGCCTGTATATGGATGTTCTTAATATGGCCCTTCGTACTTTGCTACTAGAGACACATAAATATTTTATTTTTGGATTACAAAGGTTGCAAAATAGGTATGCCAACTAATGTCAAACAGAATAGCTTTACAAATTCCAGGAAAGTTATGTGCAACGTTTAGACAACACATACCCAACAAAAGGCTTATTTGTAGTTACAGTAATAGGAGACGAGACATATACTCAAAATAAATGACCCCACTGGAAAATTCGAAGCACATTACTATAATTAAGCTAGAACATTTTCTGCAAAGTGATATTATGTAGACTTTTTAAAGTAAGGTTTATATCTGTTCAGAAATTTTGGTATTGAGACATCATAGAATTTATTTTTCCAACATTTTAAAGTACTATCTAGCTCTGTCCCTCAACTGATTAGTTTTTAATTCCTTTTAAAAACATTTTGGGTAGAACTAGCTGTCAGAAGTTTAACTACAATGACATAATATTGAACTCAAATATGAGTAATTCTTTTTAGCAACTAAAAAAAAGTACTGTTGGGCACTATGCTTATACATATGCCCTCACATAAAGCATAGTACTGTCTCTCCAGGTATATGATTGTCCAAGCCCCTTCTTTGATTTCTATTTCATGTCCAGTCTATGAATGAAGGTAAAAATTGGCTTATGGTAAAAGATCTCTATTGATGGATGTGCACTGTTACTGCCTGCGTCAGCCTCTACTATGGCGCCTATGCCATACTCCCTTCTCCTAATCCACCTGAAAATCCCACAGGATTTTTCGCTCATTAGGGCTTATCAGTTATTTGAATCCACTGCATTCACTTGGTTTTGGGAAATCATCTTCCTTAGAGGAAAAAAAGTTATATGTTTAGCATATCCTATAGATAAAAATAATACACGTTTTAGATAATTAACAGCTGCAATACTTTTACAGGGAATTTGAGTTACAAAACTATTATTTATTCATTTTCTTGCTCAAACAATGGAATGTTGCTCAGTGATCTCTCTGTCACTGGCATGTTTTTAAAATGAAACACTAGAAATAAATTGCCTTAGGTTAAATTAAATAATCCAGCAAACGTAGCAAAAGCAAAAGCAAAAACAGAGCAATCTCGGCACCATATCCCGTTTGCATCCTTATCTAGCTCTAGCCAACACCCACTTCCACAAAGAACTGGAAAAAAAAAGTAGGCCCTGCCGTATGTCTCGGAGGTTAGCAAATCTGGGCTGTTAAACAGCAGGAACTGGCAAATTCTCCAAGTGCAGAGTCCTAAAAAAGATGCCTGCCAGATACTCCCCTCTCCTACTCCAAAGAGGCTTCAATTCAATGCCTTCCACAGTCTGCATCTCTGGCAAAGAGGCTGTATTTCTGCATGCATTTAACTGCAGTCACATTCAGTATCTGCACAAAGTTGTTACTGCTCATTCACTCCACCACAGCTGAGTATGGCATCGTACCTGCCATGCTCACAAACCACTTTTGTCCAGTTCTCAAAACTAGCCAGTTCCTAGGTGTTCTTTCACTACCTTTAAATTGGAGGCAGAAAGAGTGAGAGAGAGCACACAAAAGAAAGTGGAAAAAAAGAGTGAAAGCAAACATATACAAAAAGTGCATTCAGAGCCAGATTTTTTTCACTGTGGAGTTTCAAATATTCACCACTCAAAATTCAAACCAGATTTTCGAGAACCTAGGCCTCAGTGGTTTCTATTGTGATACTTAACAATTTGATAGTTAAACAGATTTTAACAATCTTATCAGTTATTTAGTTAACAGCTAATGAACTCTACTAAAAAAAAGCCCTCCTGCAACTTAAAATCACATTTCTTTGCACACAAAGCATTTCAAGTCATGCTCTATATTTTGCAAGTCTTTGCTATTTATTTTAGAAAATAGGAGAAAATCTCTCATAGCTGGGGCTTCTTTTTTTCCACAATATGTCACTTTCCACACAGCTGTGAGAGGATGAATTGTGGCAGTGAAGTTCATGGTAAGGATGAGATTTTGAGTACAGGAATTCCTGTTCACTGAAGGTCATGCGTCAGAAATACCCTTTTCAGTATATCAGGCTTTAAAAGGACAGCACCTCACTTCCTGGTCTGAGCTGAATCTGCTGTGAATTTTCAAAATAACACTGATGTGTTTTTAGTGGTTCAATTTGTAATGGCTAAATCTGCAGTTAAAAACCCCCAAAGCCCAACAACAACAAAAACAAGGCTATCATCCTGTAGTTGGCTGCACTTAGTATGTCTGCTTGTGGCTTACTTGCAGAAAACTTCAATAACAGAGGAATTGCTTTATTTTAAGGAGTGGGGGGAAAGTAATATTTTCCCAATATGATCTGTTCCTATTTACCTTCAGACACACTTCTGTGAGGGGGGAATATAATCTACTTTTTAGTTTTAATATTTATTTTATTTGCAAACCATTTCATTTTGTGCTTGAACACAAAGAGCAGAAAACAAAACAAACTCAGAGAGAAAAGAGAGCTATGACTATATTTTCTCCACCCCTTGCCAAAAACACTACAAAGAATGGAAAAAACAATGTCTCACTTTAAGCCCCAGAACTGGTTAATCAAAGCAGTTGATGATCACACACACTAGCTGGGGAAAAAAACCAGTTTTCTATCCATACTGTACTCATAACTGCTACCTCTGGCAGCCTCAGATGGAAAATAGGAACTGCCATGCTCCTGTCAGAGGTCTGCAGAGTGAGGAAATCTTCCAGTAACCCCCCCAAAATGCACTGAGCCAAGGTGCAAGAAACCTCCTACTGGGCAACTATTGAGTGACCAGAGCAGCAAGGACACAACAGTGGCCCAATCCCCCTCAGCATCTATTTGGCCCATATTTAGATGCATCATCACCTGAGGATGAGCTATCGGTTGGGACTGGAGGTATCAGAAGAGCCTACACAATTTTGTAATTAATGTAATAAGGCCTTGGTATCAAAGATAAGTTCTCTATATAAGCAAATTTTATAAACCATCCAGTGTGCAATAAGTTTGATATAAGCTAATAATCTTTCAGTACATCTCGTGAGCATACTTTTGTTGCCTGGTTATGAGATCACACTACACTCAGGTTGGTTCATAAGATCCCAGTGGACTGTGCATGGCCTGGGATGATAAGCTTCTGACAAGCATTTTGACAACAATATCAAGGCTCATTTATCAGTGACACACACTTCTCTGGAGTAATATTGAGGTATTTCAGACATTATGTGGTGTTTTATGCAATTATGATCCCAGTTTTTCTCTTCCTCCTCTCCCTGCTGAGGCAATACTACCTAGCAGGACCAGCAGCCCAGACAGCTCTGATTCACACTCTGCAGCAGAAAACAAGGGGGTGAGGAACCGAGGTTTACCGTCCCCACTTAAGAGAAAAAGCACTCAGTTCCCAGTCAGATCTCCAGATAAGCACATGCGTTTCAAAAACTCTCCAAACCACAGTCCACCCTTGTACTCCATATTACCTTGAAGGAAATTTTCTCCCATGCAAGTTTTTCCCACCAGGCTTTCAAATGACCTGTCTCCAGAGAGGGGTTTCACAGCCAGTAGAGTGACCCCATCCAAACTAACCAACTTATCACTATGTAGTAGTCCTCTTCATGAACTAAAACAGGAATAAGAGTCACAGAGAGTGTACCTCTACATCCATCTTCTATTCCACAGATGCTGTGGAAAAGAAAGATATTCATCTGGCTCTCTTAGTTCTTTAAAACACAGTGGGGGGAAGGGGAGGAAGCAGGGGGAGTGGAGGGGACAGGGACAATAGGAATATTTAGCCCTAATATTCAAAACCAGCACAAGATACTTTTAAAGCTCTACAGGTATCTGGACTGCCCTTTTGAAGCTGAGTCTGCAAGTCAAAAATATCACACAGTTACTCAAACAAAACAGATCTTTCCCAGCTTTTGATCCATACAGGCCTGCTGCAGAAAAGGTGGTTTTATCTTCTGCTTCAAAATTAATTACTAATATTCAACAAATTTCTACATGATCTATACAGTGAAGAGGAAGATTTTGTCTGGTCTTTTCTCAGTAGGCAGTCTGAAGCACATTTACTTTTACTCTGAGAACCAAGAGATTCAAAGCACAGTCCCCAAACTTTTCAGAGGAAGTTACCCTTATCAGTAGTCTTTAGGCAAGTCCTGTACACCACATTACTTGGGACCAAGAAGATGTAACGTGAAGTCTATAACCTAAAAGAGATTAAATACGCAACTACCAGCATAGCTTCCTTTTCAGCATTGCTTTGCAGTATTAACATCACCCTTTAGGTAAGTGGAAAAACACTGGCTATAAAACACTTTCTTATCCCAGATGGTGATGTCATGATTATGTAATATTATCCTCCAAAGATTACTGTATATTAAAGAATATGCTGTATTTCCCAGGCTTTTCCCTTGCATAACTTTCCAGGTAATTTGCATCACTGAACAATGGGAAACAAGGCTCCCCAGGCTTGACAGGAGTAACTCCCTACACAGGAGTAACTTTTCTCGCCCACTAAATTTGGGTTCATCTCCCTGTGGCCTCCCAGAAGGTGTCACCAGCACCAAGCGAAAAAAATTTGTTTCAGCAAACAATCCCCCACCCCAAAGGATCATAGCTCAGCATCTGTACCCTAGCTGTTTCCTGGGCTCTGCTGGTCCTGGGGAAAGGAGGCACTGTTTCTCTGCAGCACAAGGAAGGCTCTGAAGCTTGGTGATTAATTAAGCGTGGTCAGCTTGACTCTCCTCAGGAGGAATGAGGAAACAGAGGTAGAAGAACCTGTTTGATGAAACTTTGAGCAGCGAAGCCTGAGGCAGGAGCCTTGGTGGAATTAAACACTGTTTCTTTTTCCTCCCCTTTGCCTCCAATTTATAACCCATATACTGGCAGGGTCAATGAACACGCAAGTTCTCGTCAAGATACAGAAAAAAGAGTAACAAACAAACACTGGGAAAGATATAATCAATATCTCTTTTAGTCAAGGTGGGCCAAGCCTTCTATACAAGCATAGATACAGAATTTCAGAAAATAAAAGAACCCAAACCATCCCTCATATCGGTCATGCTGTTAAAAACATCAGTATTATTTCAGATAAGATTTTTATTTCTACATGCTGCAATAACTGGATGCAAAAATTTTAGCTATTTTCTAATCATAAGAGCAACAAATTATGAGAGGACTGAATCAGTCTGACTACTGTATGTACATTTCTCAGTTCATGCTTAAGGCATATAGATTTCCTTGTATAACTTCTAAAAATTACTGTGAGGAAACTGTTTTCCCCTTAAGCCTGACTAGCAGTGAAGTGCCATTATACCCACCCTTAGTTCAAATAATGCCAACAATGACTGCAGTCATTGGTAGCAAATTAACCTCATAGGGACAGTAAAGTATGTAGTAGTGGGGGAGGAGGAATCTAGTCCAAACATCCTTTACAACCTCGCAATCTCCATGCACAACATGGTGTATTGAGATGCCCATACAACATGAATGGCTCCAATGAAAGTCAAAAAAACTAAATGTGAAGGGCTCTGCAATTCATGTGAAAGTGAAGAATTACATCAGTATTTGCTTCTTGACAAAAAGGTCTTGATTGCGTATTCAATACATTCATCATATTGATAGCCACTTAGGAATCTACGGATGAAAAGTACTACATAAATTTGGCATTATTTTACTCCACATAAGGGAAAAAACACGTAAAAATGCTCCTAAGCATGACAGTAAAACTGAAGAAGGATCTTCCTTTTGTCAGTAAGCATCTGGTATCTTGCTTCATCCTCTTGATGTCTCATTTTCATATCAGAGTTCTAATTAGTACAGCAGACAAACAATGAAAATGTGAAAGTCCCAATAGATCAGCTTCTATCTTTACTCAAGTGCTGTACATGTCTGTGTACATACAGAGCACTGAGGATAAGCACTGCAAGCAATATTAGCAGTCAAAAAAAGCTGACAGCAGTAACCTAATTTTACTTCAGAGGGTAGATCTAATCTTAGGACCTGATCCCATCAGGAACCAAGAGCCATAAACTTACTGAAAATCAAGCAAGCTCAGCATTTCACTGAAGACACTCAGCACCTCACAGGTTCAAATCCATACTTTTTAAAAGTCACTTCCTATTTCTCCTTTGTTTACCCTGGCTTATCCTGAACAGTGAGGTTTTCCAACATAGAGATAACTTTGGAAATGATTACTCTCATATTCTTTGATGATTTCAAAAGGCAGGAAAGAATCTCTCCCCTGTCTGAGGGCCACCCAGCTGAAGCAAAGAACATTATTTTTTTCAGGCATATTAATAGGAGCCAATAATAACTCAACTGAGTTTTCTTGGCCTTGAAATACCTGACTGAATTTGCTTTTGTTCTTTCTCAGTAATATATTTTGTTCCTGTATTTGCTGTCATACAATTATGTTTCAAACAACCCTAAAAGGGAGCCTGCACAACAACTTCCAACCAACTTAACCTCTTCCTATAACACATATTCACTGCCTTAATGTGTTTTATCCATTGTACCCCTCTTACAAGTGGATTGAGCAGCTGGGAAACACAGTGTAACAAAGTAGGTCTTCAAATTAAGCTTTCCAATGATTAAATATGTTAACTGTAACTAAAGCTGCTACTAGTCTCACTTTCTCCAGGAGAAAAAAGGGAACAAGAGAATACATGAGTGTTAGTGAATGGCATCTTCTTTCCTAGATTCCTAACAGGAAAAAAAAATACTGAATGAGTTGGACATACACACCCAAATAAATGAAGATAAATTATTTCACCCCTTTGCACTCCCATTTATGCCAGTTATTCTGAGCCAAAACCTTTTTTTTTTTTTTTTTTAATCAAGCTAGGAGATTTGGTAAATGCAGCCTGTCACCACAATTTTTTAATTCTGCTAAGAGCAGAAGTAAGGTACTTCTCAACTGAGGAGCTGCTAACAGCAACCAATGAATCAGGGATTACAAGTACCACTGGGAGAAGAAGGTGCAAGAGGGAAGTAGAACTGGAAGAGTAGTATCCCTTAGAATAACAGGGTTAAAAGAAAAGAAGACTGAGCCTTGAAAATGCAAGCCCTGGGACATGAGCTCTGAGCTTCAGGGCAGATGCATTTTGAGACACAAAGGAATTGCCTAGCTGTGTTCTTTGATTACAGCTCTTACCAGGAATCTGGTTTGTAAGCAGGGATACTTTCAGGACAGCTGAGTACGTTCTCTTTTCTGCTGTTCTGCAGCCTTGAGATGAGCATCTAACATCTAAGGTAAACCTGTGATGCCAGGAGAATTTGAAGAGAATTTGTTGTATTTAGGCACCATGTCTTTTCATGTTTGCCTAAAGAAAGAAAATCGCAGCTTCTCCGAGGTAAAAGATGTTACAGTATTATAAGTCTCCAGTATGAAATAAAGCTATTAATGTACTCCCTTAAGCTGCTATTCTAATTGGTGTTTATGAGCCACATACATTTGAAAATAAAGCAAATCCATCAAAATATTTTAAGGGCTCTGGTTTCTTCTTGTAGATCACTGAGCAATGTACTGCAAAGTCAATGTTACATTTTGGATAGCCATATAGAAATGTGGAAGTTGTAAATAAAAGTACATTCTCCTCAACAGATGAAAACTGTAAGTAACTGAAGCCTTAAATTCACCACCTTTGCATGCCAATGCCTTCATCTTCATGTAATACCACATAATTGATATTCTCATCACTGACTACTTTTTGTATGATGGACCTTAGCAATCCACATTTCAACACTTTTTCTGTAGCATCTGCACAATACCTTTTGGATGAAATAAATGTAAGTAAAACACTTTACTACACTTACAAGTCTAGATGTTAAATGTATACTGATCAGGGAGGGCAATACTATATACACTATCAGGAAACCAAAGGGAGTGCTCCTTCTTCACCGTGAAAGGATAGTCATGGGTATGTTGTGTCCTTCTCCCACTTCATTTGAGCTCCAAACACAATAATGAATAACTTTGCAAAGCAACAGTGAGTAGCTAAATGAACACCCGCCTATAATTTCCCCAGAATCTCTCTAAAATTCATGAAGCCCCAGTTGCTGTAATCTGCTCCAAGTTTTTCCCAACTGGGGTCAGTTCTGAAGCACAACATGTTAACCCCAAGCCATGTCAGCACATCCGGTGTAGTGAATCTGTGGCTTTTTCAAAACCAGGGACAGCCTTGTGTAAACCACAGCCTACCAGTCTGCCAGGCAGGCAACACCAATATAATCTCACTGCATCTGTTTTATAAACACACTCAGGTGTTGGGCTATCAGGCTTTGCTGCACTGCACAGCTGCTCCACAGCATACACCAGCTGTACTTACTCCCTCTTCACACCACTCCAGCTGGAGGATCCTAAGCCTTTCCACTCTTATAAACAGACACAAGACCCTAAAAATGTAAAATTAAATGTTCTCTTTCCTTCAAATGATTGATTCAAATGGAAGTCCCCTTTCCTCCAAATTTAGTGCATGAACAATCAAACAACAAACGCTTTAACTCTACATTTTGTCTGTTATCTTCTACCATATTAACTGCAGTTATGGGGCTACAAAAATATACAAAATTATAAGTTAGGACAGCAACTTTCAAAGTTTCAAACTTTTCAAAACAATCTGTTCTACATTTCAGAGGGATTTGCACATCCAACTCTTCCAGCCCTTTGCCAGGTTATATATATTCACGCACAGGTATGCTCAATACCAGAGGCATTCTGAGTACATGCACACAGGATAACCCTCAGTGGTAATTTTTTCACTGAAACAGTAAAGCTGGTGCTGCCCCCAGCTAATCATCCAGAGGAGCAGCTCAGCTTCCAAATACTGATTCTGCTTTCACAGTCTGAAAGCCTGGTATTATAGATCCACAGAAAAAGCTTCAGTGTCAAGAAGGCAGCAAAACAGAGGCTCTGCTTTTCTGTTTGTTTACTACAACTGAAGGAAAGCATCCCCACAATAAAGCGGTTGGAGAATTGAAATGGAAAAAAACCCCCTTCCAATCAAACCATAAATCCATTAGCCCACAAAAGGTAAGCTACAAGAAGGAAATAGAAATGTAATGGTGAGAATCCTTCTTTTACAAAAGGAAAAGGAGAGATTGACAGATGAGGGAGAAGCTTTAGGACAGAAAGAGATGTCTCTAGAACGTATCAGACAGAAACCTTATTTCACTAGTCTAGTCTCAGCCCCTGTCTCCCTGCTGCAAAAATGAAACTGATACTTCCACTGCAAAATTGTGAGATTAAAACCACAATGCTTCTGCCATACTTCTGGGCAACATGGAGAAATCTCCATCCATTACACTTCCTCTCAGGAATGCTGTGAAGATGACTGTACTCAAGATTCTCCAGACTCAGATTATTTTGCTAATGAGTTTCATTATAACCTGAGACAGATAAGATCTACGTATCACTACATGTAAATCAAAAGCAGACAAAGGCCTCTTCTGGAACCACTGATATAAAAGGTCAGATTATTCCTTTTATAAGAAGATTTTTTACCTAAATTATGAGTGAATGTTTGTCCCATCATTTCCATTGCTGACACACTCATTTGTTTGAAGGAATTATGTGAATGGAAATAAAGGCAATAATTACTGAAGAAAGAAGAGATAACATGCTATATCTCAAGTAGATGCAGGACAAGCAAGCATGTAAAAACCTGCATGACCAGTTCATAGCATGCAAGATTATAATGAAGTTGTTACACATTATGTCACAGGTCACGCAGATTTCAGAAAATAATGTAATCAGGATCAGAAATACCTTGTGTACTGTGAATATTAATTCATCAACCCCACCTGTTACCAGAAACACTAAGGAAAACCAAGCAATACTGATGATGGCTTTTTCTTTTTGTTGATCTGTTTTGACATTTTGAAACTTTTAGTTAAATAAAGCCTGCTGCAAAAAAGATCTTCCTAATTTGTATGAACTGCTCTATTACAAAGTGGCTTCACTTTGTTGACTATCTATCATATTTACATGTTCCTTGGTCTGGCACACAAGCTTCAGCCTCTTTCTCTGCTGACTCGTGAATAAAAACACGCTCCCTTAACTCCTCAGTTAGACAACTATTGCTTCCCCAAGGGCCATCAAATACATTTTTTAAAAGTTACAATAACACATAATTTATTTATTTTGCATACTTCTGTCCTGCAAAGTATAGGTTTTTATTTTGTCACGCATTTTCCATGACTTTTGCAGGCCACATCTAGCTTGATGCACAGGTTATTGCACTCCAAAAGTGAGATTGTTTTTCTTCTTTTACATCATAAACTCCTGCAGGAAGAAACTATGGACTTTCTGTTTCTGCACAACCTCATGTTATCAAAGAAAAACTAGTAACTGCTACATTCAAAACTGTCACACTGCCAGCATGTATGCATCCTTGCTCTGACAAGGTCTCAGCACTTCGTTTCTGTCTCACTGGGATATCACCAGCATCAAGTACATTTTCATAGCTGCATAAAATGTCTCCGAGACTTCACATTTTTTGCATTGCAAAGTTCATTAACCGTGCATAAATCTTACAATAGAGGGGTTCTGCAGAGCAGCACGCTGCTGCTGGGAAGCAGTTTTTTGCTTGAGTCTACAAATAGGGTGCAGGGTTGATTCACAGACGTTGGAAGAGCTGCAAACTTTTTGGCAGTTCTACAAAACATTTGGCCTGTAATTTGTCTTACTGATCACTGCCACAATTATGTCCAGGTCCCAAAGAGAAGAAGTCCATACAGTCCAGCAAGGAGACTGTTGTAGGGAGAAAAGGCTTCACCAGAAGTGTCCCCACTTCTCACTCTGCCTGCCTTCCCTTTCAGTCAGATCTTTTTTTTTAACCTCAGTGTTCCAGGAACAGCCTGAAAGACAAAATTACATTCTCAAACCTCACATCTGATTTTAGACCTGATTTTTAAAAAGGGTAAACTTTAGAATACACTAAGGGTTTTGAAAGCTTTATGGTATTAATAACACTGTTACAGCAAAACACTGCTTGGCTGTAGAGCACACACATTTTAAACCAAATGTAACATGTTGGAGATTGTCAGTTTGATGTCCAGAGTGCATTCAAACAAGGCTAGAGATCAGCTTCATTTAATTTGTTCAAATATCCAGTGATTTACTATAGTTTTATCAATGAAGTGTCAGCCAAAACAAAAAGATGTTAAAGTTTTGGGGTTTTTTTCTTAGTTTAAAAATTCTCTGAACAATACCACTTCCAAAACAACATCCATTACCAAACTGAAGAGACGGCTTGATGGTCAGAATGCACACTTCTGACCAAACACGTTCACAGTGTATCACAAACTCATTCATACACAGTTCAGAACCTATGTTGGCTGGGTATTTCACTCAGAGGGTGGTTGGGCATTGGAACAGGCTCCCCAGAGAGTGGTCACAGCACCAAGCCTCTTGGGCACATGGTGATTCTTGGGTGACCTGTGCAGGGTCAGGAGCTGGACTCAGTTGTCCTGATGGGTCCCTTCCAACTCAGTAGATTCTGTGATTCTATGACAACAGATACAACCACTCATGAAAAGACAGCTAGATAATACTTTCAAAAAGCTGCTGAATCAGGAGCCTAAATTCTTCATGTAATTTCCATGTTGCTGAAAAATTTACAGTAGGTCTCAATTTGGAGAAATACCTAAAGTTCAATATTAAACATAGAAGGAATTCAATTGATGAAGATGCAACTAGCTAGAAGCACAGAGGAATCAGTATTTATGCAACTAAATGACACACATACTCTCAATAGTTTCAGCAATGGAGAACACCACTCGAAGAACTAGCCATTAAAATCAATATAGGAACATCAGCTTGGAATCTGTGTGCAAGACAACCATCTCTGTCCTCCAGACATTAATGGGCAGCGCTAGCTACAAACTTACAGTTTTTGTTTGTTTGTTTAAGATATATTGATTTTGCTTACTCACACATCTACTTATCAACACAACCAACACAGGAAAATTTCTGGGGTTTTTGCACTGTTCTGGGCTGTGATGAACATAGGTCAATTGCTCCTCATCTATTTTTGTTACCATACTGCTATGGTAAAGTGAAAAAAGAATCATGACCTCACATTTCTGCTAAATGATATATCCTAGAAGGTAATATTATCCCCTACTCAAGGCCTCTTGCAACTAATGGGCAAAGCAGAAAAGAATGAGCATGGATTGGCAAGAAAAGAGCACCTAAAGAGATTATAGGAGCTTGTCTAGGTCGTGGTGCCTGGGCTGCTCCTCAGAATTGTTTAAAATAAGTTTAGCTGAACTTGCACTTTAAAATCTTTCACCCAACCTTAAAAAATGCATATACAAAATTTCCTCCCAAATATGACTGCTAAGCAAATATTATTTTTAAAGTTAGATATAGATACAGATATAATATAGTTACATAATGTATAATGTATATCTAGATCTAGATATATAGATATATATATAAAGTATTGCCTAAGGTTCATCAGAAAGAAGCCCAAGGTTTTGCATTTTAGGTGAAAGAAAAGCTCTGTCACTTGCTTCTGATTCAATGGATAACACTTCTGAAAAATAGGCATGNATTTCCTCCCAAATATGACTGCTAAGCAAATATTATTTTTAAAGTTAGATATAGATACAGATAAAATATAGTTATATAATGTATCTTTATATCTAGATCTAGATATATAGATATATATATAAAGTATTGCCTAAGGTTCATCAGAAAGAAGCCCAAGGTTTTGCTTTTCAGGTGAAAAGCTCTGTCACTTGTTTCTGATTCAATGGATAACACTTCTGAAAAATAGGCATGAGGTATTAATAAAAGTCTTCTTTCCTCTTTTTTTTCCTTTCAAAGGCTTGGCATGGCTCTGAGAAATTGCTAGCAGGAAGAGTAAAGGAGTGTGATAAAACTTAACATAGCTTATCTCAGCCCAGTGACATTAGTACATACTATTATCCCTATATATCATATCCAGATTTGATTATTGTACTGCTATATAGGGATATATCCAGATATATTCCTATATATCCCTATTGTCCTATCCAGATTTGATTATTGTACTGCTAGTGTTCTAACCCACCTATCATTACAGAAAAAAAAGCTCTAATGTAGTAATACAATACCAGCTTTCATTGAATTAGACAGAAAAATTCTGTAGTTCCCTCAAAAACTGGGCAGTACCAAACATTCTTGAAGCTGAGAACCAGCTAGAAGTTTGGGAATCATGGACTAGATCACATGGGCTGTCCCTCTTAACACATCAACTCCTTGAAGAGAAACACCACATTATGCAAAGCATCAGGAACTCCAAATAATTCTAGCAAAATTTCCACTATTGCCTCTCCCCTTGATATTTTGAGTTACAGACACCAAGCAAAGCTAAGCTAATAGGCTGCTCAACTACCACTGCAGCCTTTCACACTGGTAAGCATTTTCCTAATATTTCTCTTGGCTTCCCCAATGTGCCTTTTTGACTTGTGCTTGGACTGGAATTTTTTGAAGACAGAAACCACTATTTCACATTAAATAAAGAAAAATTACCAAACACCAGGAGGTGTTTTCTGTGATTAGGAGTCCCTGAAAATCCCAACAGTCAGTACCAACTAAAAATTTTTAATAGTGCTTACATTGCTTTGGAGAGTCCAGTTTTCATGGTTAGATCATGTTCCTACAGCACCCCACTAAGTCTGCTAAAACCAGAGCATTTTGCCTGAAGTCCAAACCTACACATTACATTTATTCCTTCAAACACTCAGTAGTATAACTAACTGGAAAATCAGTGCATCATTCCTTTCTGACTAAAAGTAGCTGCTCCAACAGCCACAAGCATGATCAGCTCCCTGCTGCTCACTGAGCAGCACGGCGGGGACACGCTCTGGACAACAGCGGCCAGGCAAACACCACAGAGCTTCAGACACTGGGGACGCCTCTGAGTCCTACTGACATGAGGATCTTACTGGTCCATTGGAGTGACAAAAACAGGGGAAGGAGATGGATTGCTGGGAAGAATGGCAATATGGATATAAGAGAAGTAATAATATTGGAATGAAGGAAAAGAGTTACGACAGCTGGGACTTGAGGACGAGTGGTGGATTAAGGAGAAAAGTGGGCCAAGAGGTCAAATGTTCAAGAGGTGCCAAGGCACTACAGGGTCACAAGGAAGGAAAAGGCAATGAAACTCAGAGGAAAAGAAAAGAAGATTCCTCAGTAGAGTCTAAAAAGAACCATGTGAGAGAGAAAACACAGTGGACACAGCATGAATGACTTTAAGTGTTTCCTTTTCCAATACATTCTCAGACATCATTTTCTAAGGCCATGGATCAATCTCACCTTGAACTAAAGGGAAGTTGACAGATGCCAGAAAGACTTATGCAATGAGTAAATATGGTCCCAGCAAGAAAACTGTACTTGGAATAGATCTTTGCAGAGATCTATAGCAGAACATTTCCTTCACATAGCCTGCCAGCACTGCCAATATCAAAATATTGTGCACTATTGTAAAACTTGCCCTATAATTTTTTGACCATCTTAAAGCCAGAACAGATAAAGAAAGACGGAGAATTGGCAGCACACAGACAGAACAGATGATAAAGAGGAAACTGAAGGAAAACAGGGAATGACACTACTGTCTTGCTGGTTTTTAAACTGTGAAACAAAGCAAAGCAATTCCAGCCATTTCCTCATCACCTTAGGCAGAGGATGCATCAGTCTTCCCTTCATGTTTCCACCACTATTACATCTGTTGCACTGATACCACGTCACTCTCTAAACATACTTATAAATATAAACATTGTCAAAGCCATCTATCTTTTAATGATATTAAAAAGGTCAATGTACTGAAAAATGGAGAGTTCTAAATGCATAAGAAATCCTAGTCCCCCACCAGAAGAGGTTGGTAACTTATTTATACTCTCAAGTACTGAAACATACTAAGCTGGAAACAGTAAGTATTAGGTTTTTCTACTCTTCATTTAAGATACAGAGATACCCAAGGGGGGTTGCCGTTCAAACAATGCAGACATGAAATTTATTTGGTAACATCTAGCCATTATTCATGCTTTTTTTGTTCCTGCCTGTGATGAAATTGCCCAGCAGGACACCAGAAACAAGCAAAATGATTCTATTGTCTGGAACAATCAAATCAGCTCAAGTTAGCCGATATAAGGCAGAAATGGCTGTCTGCAAGCCTCCGATAGAATCAAACCTTGTTTTTTTTAATTTTAAAAGGTATGGTCTAACATGACTTCTGTTCCTCAACAACACAAGCCCTACAGAGTTGAGGGGGAAAAAAAACTCTAAGAACTGCATAGCATTTCTCTAATACTAATTCCAGTAAAATAAACATTAAAACTCCTGTTATATTTAATGGGAACATGCCAATATCTCTAGGTTTCTTAGCTGCGTTATTCAGAAATATGTGAAATCTTGGCCTCTGTAACTTCTGTTAAATCACAGCAATGATACTTTAATACCATTGATTTCTTAACTCTTGGAAGAAATGCGAGCAAGAGGACACTCAGAAATCAACTTTACTAGCAATTCAAACTACTGACTGAATAATGATCAGAGTGGACAAGAATTCTACAGATGTTCTTGCACCATATTAATTTGCATTTTCTTTACGAAAATATAGTGCAAAGTACATAACTGCCATGAAAGTTACCCAATCTCTAGAATCGCTTATTAGCTTTACAGTTGCAGTTTCATATTAATATTACTGAATATAGTTTTTAAACTGTCTAGTTTAAACTGCCAAAGAGGAAAATACTCACAAATACTCACAAATACTCACAAACACAAGGTTAAATCTTTTTGTCAGCCTTCTGTAGTAACCACTTTTCCCTCAAACAGTTGAAACCCCTGTAACTTCTACAATTTGCACAACTCAAAAGGGCATGGAAAATGGCACATTCTTCAGGCCTTGATCTGGCCAGCTTGGCAAAAAGGTATGTTCGATCTCCCCCAGACCAAACTGTCAAGCTGACTTTGGACTTCTGATCTTACTCCATATCCAGATACTTCCAGCCCTACCTTTCCGTGTGGATGGAGGAAAAGTCTCTTCTCAGTCCTCTCTGACCAAAGATATCCCATTACTTGCATGATCTATTGTTCCCAAACCCTCTCTTACCATGAATCGCAACTGTCTTTCTCTTACAAGACAATAAATAGTTGGGGTGGGGGAAAGGAGATTAACATAGTATTGAGTAAAGCTGAACTGAATTCAACCAGCCTATTCCAACCCAAAAAGCTCCTGTCTCTAATATTTTACAAACTGTATTCACAGTCTCCCTTCAAAACCTGAAAATCCCCAAAGTTCATTTAAATAAAAGTTATTTACAGAGTGAAAATTAATCACAAGTGCTAAAATTCCAACCTATATCAAATTCTCATTTTGGGAATATTTAAAGAATTCTGGACATGGAGGACAGAAATTCAGTTGGATGCTGGAGTGCAGAAACCGGACTTACATATGCAAGATTTGCAGATGAATAATAAATCAGCAAGAAAAAAATACAAGGAAAGTATGTTGTTAACTGTCATTTATTCTTCATTTTCCTTTGGAGCACAGGCCCCCATTGAGGGAAGAATTTAAACTAACCTGTATGATATCCAGTGAACCCAGTGAGATCAGTGGTTTACTCAGAACCATGAAGTTCTGCACAGTGTCTATAGAACCACCTGAGCTGGAATAATGACATGTACTGTCTTGAAACTGGTACAAGAAGGACATGCAGGAATTGTTTTCACTCCACTTGCACATTTCTTAGAAGTCTATATTTGAACTAGTACCTATGAACCAGACTCTGCTACTGGTAACTTTTTTCTAACAAATATTTTCCACAGAGTTCAGTAGAATTATTTTCAGTATGTGGAACTTAGTATCAGTATTTGGTATTAGCAACAATAGGATGAGATTCTGATCAGTGGAGAGATCAACTCCTGACCTACAGCTATGACAATTCAGTGTTAAGTGAAATGCATGCTCCACTACACACTTTTCATGCCATGAGCAATTTTTTTCACATCTGAAGTGAGACTTAAAAAGTTACACACTCAGCAAAGCAGGCAAAAAAAAAAATCCCAAAGCGGGTCAGTGATCACCATACAGCCTTCAACCAGCCAATTTGCCTATGCCAGCTCATCCCAGTCCCCTACACGTGTAGGTTTCTGCTGCTGCCAAAAGGGCAGCTGGAGTACACGGTGCAGCAGCAACTATTCATTACCCTCCTCCAGGTTTCTCCCCATGCCTCATCTCTTCCTTTCCCCACTTTGCCCTTTCTCTCTCCCTGCAATAACAACTGCAGAGGCAGCGTTTTCCCCCTCTATTGCTTCTCAGCAGACTGGGAAGCACTGCAGGTAAGCAGGAGCTGTTAGGAGAGAACATTTCTAGCAGGGAGTAGGAGTAGATTTCTGCAGCTGTAGAAAGGGATTGATACAAGACAGTGGGTGAGCTGTGTGTGACTGTACCACATCCCCAGCAGAGAGGGAAAAGAGGCACAGGAGGGAGACAGTCTGTGGGAGAAGGCAAGGAAGACCCCTATCAGTACAAAGTTCTCCAAAATCTCAGCTCCTCTTGACAATCACTTACCCTCAGAATGAGAGTCCCTGTGAGACCCTGCTCAGCCCCCACAGCTCTCTCAGTCTTGCCCCACAAGCCTGACAGATCTTGCTCCATGACCACCTTGTCATGCAGAAACCTCTCAAATAGGACCCCAGCAATTCCCCTTTCATTTCAACAAATATGATTCCGATAACAGCTTTTCAGCAGCCCATGAACCACAGTTTAGATGAGATTTAAAGTTTTAGCAGGTGAAATCCTAGGCCTTTCAACACCACTAGAAAAAATAAATTCAGTCAGCAGATGAAAATAAAAATGAAAATATGCTACAGTCACGTTCTGCCAGCCCAATGCCAGCCCTCAGCAGTGCGCAGCACAAGCGGAGGTGAACGCACAGGGCGACCTGCACTACAATGATGACAATTCCATTCTCTGTCTGGCAGCTACAACACATCACCTGCTGACTGAAAGGAGTTCCCATTCCGATAGCAGAAATGGCACTAAAAGAAGGGGGGGGAAAAAGCACCTAAGTAGTCTTTCCATTTCATTCAGATTAGAGGCACTGGAAAGAGACAGTTCTACTTCTGACATCCATGGACAGCTCACAGGACCAAGGACTCTGAAGAGCTTTAATTCACTCCCTGCTACTGCCTTTCAAGTGACATTCAGAGCTCAGATAACCTAGGTGTTTAACTGTATAGACTGCAACCTCTTCCCCATGCCATTTCCTATAACTCATTACCCAGTTGCTACTGAGATATTAGATTAATTCATAATAAATTTGCTTTATGCAATGGTGACACAGTTGCACAACTAACGTCACATTAGCAAAATGGAAATATGAAAGGATGCTTTCAAAAAAGTACAATGTTTAAATTTAGATCTGAAGAAGCCACACTGAAAGAAGAAAAATAGTATGGAAGATATTTTAGCAAAGAAAAGCTCACTGGAATCGATGTTGTTTTTTTTTCCTGACAGCATTAGGGATTTTTTTAAGACAGCAGAAAATTAAATTTCTTTCATTAACCTAAATATAGCTGTAAATTATTTTCAGTGGAAATAAAGTCTTTTTTTGTTAAACATTGTGATGTCCTCACTGATTTAGTGAGCTCTGCTACGCGGCCAGCAAAAGGATTTTTTAGGACAACTCAATAGGTTTTCTCATGTACAGCCAGGCTAATGGCTAAGACCCTTAGATGGAGTCTTTGGCATCGGTCCAATCATGCTGATTTCATCTGTCTCAACTCTGGAAAGTGGACTTGAACTCAGAACCCATACTACCAATCATCCACAAACATTGATCATGATAATTTGCAGGAGCGGAATCACACAGCTAAATATCAATGGAATTTTCCTTCCTGATCTCAATTCCACTGATTAAAATGTAGCTGCATTGCCAACTCAAGTGAATGATTTACATAAGCCACATGTAAGAAAGCTAGATAAAAACACACTTTATTATTACCTGAATTACCTAACTCAAAAAAATATATAGCCAGAGCTGTCAAGTTGCTAGTTTGTTTTTCAATCAGAACCTGCAAGTTGTTTATTGTTCTGCATTTTCTGCTTTTCAAAGTGTAAGTTCACCAGCATCCTCTTGAATACTCGGTGCCATTCTGTATGACATTTTCTGTGCTTACAAAAAGCCTGAAATGTCATAAATCCAAAGCTGTCTTTAAAACTGCAGTATAGCCATGACTAAAAAATCTGCAAAACTGACACCTCTACTGTGCTATGTCTGTATTGATGCACCACTGGAAAAGCAGCCATCTTTTTAATTGTCATTATACCTATATGAGAAACCCAAACAAGTATTTTCTATTGATCTTACCAAAACCCCACAAAATTATGTATTTTGTTTAAAAGCTTTCAGCCAGTAAGCTCTGAATCACTGTTTCACGACACAACTTTGAATAATTAGCCATATATATATACATATATATATTTTTTCAGAGAGTATATGTATCATAAGGTTAAATGCAACTGTTGAACACTCTGTAGATGTACGGAACCAAGGTTTTGCATATCTATCTGACTTGTGTTAATACAATAGACATTATCATGATTTCAAGCTTTGTACTTGTTTATCATTAGTGTTTCCACTGTAACCATGGCATCCATATATAGCACAGGCCTAAGAGTGAGAAAAATATCCAGTATTTTCCTAAAAAACTCATCTGAGAAAAAAATATAAGGATTTGCACAATGGCAAAGGTCAATCAAATTTGGTGAGCTGGCTAAAATGAGAAATAGTTCCCTCTTAAGAGGAAAAAAACCCCAAAACATTCTTTTTTGTGCATCTTTTTCGCATTTTGGACTTCCGACAAGAACCTAGAAACCTAGAAACATAACCTTGACCCTAGGGCAGACATTATAAAACAAAATCTGAAATTTCCTTAAAAAAACCCCCATGCAGTACTATATGAGATCAAAAGCATTAAAGTTATTAATATGTTGAGAAGATCTGTTCTCAGCACATGAACATTTTCTCAACCCTCTTTTAATAGTGACAGTCCAGTCCTGCAATAACTAGTGCATCATTCTGAAGGTAAGGAGGGGCAGCAGTGCAATCACTCCAATCACATTCAGCAAGTACTTGGTACCCAGTTCCAACTTTCAGGACTGCTTAAAGGGAAACCCTCAGAATGGCATAAAAAGACCTGATGGTCTTCAAGTGTGTTTCAAGTGTGTAGGCTGCATTTATTTGATATTTCAGGCAGTAAGAAGAATGGGTTACTGTGATTGCTGGTTTTAATTTTCTTGTTACAGAGTTCAGAAAGAGTACTACAGAAATATCTGCCTTAAATGCCAAGAGGGAAAAGAAGGAACTGGTCCTCTTATTAAACAGAAAAAACTAACTGTATCCTACCAGCAGATCTTAGCCTAATGTTGGTTTAGGCCATGTGCATTTTCCTTGTAGTGTGAAACTCATTCACTTTGCAGATGATTCCTTTTTTAGGTTTTAATATAGACTCCAGACATTGGTGAAGATACCAATAAATCTATTTACTTCAGTATGGACTCTACAGAGATGTCATGGCCACAGATCTTCTTGTAACTCAATGCTAAAAGACCCCAAACCAGTGTGATTTTGTAAGAGTCAGTTATCTGACTCAGTATTACAATTACAGTGACACAATGAATAGGAAGATTTTGGGAAGGGTAAAGCACAATCCCATAAATACTTACCATCCCCTCATTCTAACTGTGATACGGGGGGAGGTGTATGCTGTCTATGCAGCAGATGAACACAATCCTAATGGTAAGGATTTACAGTATAAAACAAGTTAAGCGATGCTTCAGAAGTGGCATTAGATTGGGTTGACCAGTTATGATCCACTGCCCTGTCCTCAATTCTGTCACATCAACAGACAACAGGCAAAGTCACTCCCTCGTCTCCTCCCACCCACTGAATGCTGGACAGCAATGAATCCTGATGCAATAAAAGCCAGCATTTATCTGATTCAGCTATCTAGTTCCTCACAGATCCTGTTTACAATGGACCTCAACCTGTTAAATTCCACTATTTATCTAGAGAATATGTTCAGATATCTGAGTTCACCTTAAATATCAGAGCCAGGACGCACCCCAGTCCCACCAAAATTTAAACTTGGCATCTGGAATCTGAAAGGTCCTTCCAGATTTGGTGACAAACTCACAACATGTACCATGCACAAAAAGAACATACAAAATTATTATTCTTTCACTAAAAATCTGTGCAGATCTCCTCATCCCACTGGTCTCAAAGATGAAACCTCACTTGATATCAGGAGAGTTCCAACTTGATTATCATTCAAGCCAGGTAAAAGATATCTGCAATACTGCTGCATTTGTCTTTTCCTGATATAGCTATTTTCCCTCTTTCTATCACCCACTTTCACTATTTGAGCTTACTAATGTGTAGCTTTCATAGAGCATCAGAATAATCTAGACCCTGAATATCACAATGCAACACATAGGTAGCAAAAAGAAAAATATTTTGAAGTTGTAAACATAAAAGTTTTAACAGCAAAGTTGATCAGCTCCTAATCAGCACAAATAGAGTCTAATTCTTTCATGCCCTTCCATCATCTCGCCACCTCTACATCACTGCATTAAGCAAAGAAGCCCCAAAGAATAAATAAAACTCAGACCTATTAGCCCTAGCTATTTTTTCTTTGGTCCTGAGTTCTTTGTCTGTTTGCCAAAAAAAAATACAAGCTAGTATCCTTGACCATGAAAAATAAATACATACAAAGATGAGCATATATAATTTCAGATGGCTGGCTGAGCAGGGCACACTGAAAATGAGATTATAGCTACTATTATTATCCATCTCATTTAAAGGATATGTACCATTTAACTGTTTAACTGTAGAAATGTGAATTGAGCATATTCACATTTCCCATTTCTTCATTGTTTGATTGATTTCTCCCTGTTAAACAATACTACCTGAGGATATCAGAGCAAGGATTTTCCAGGTTTTTCTGTACTCCCACTGAGGCACATTAGCCTCTGAGTCTTGAAGACGCTGTAAAGGCTATTAAGACACGTTGTGTGTACAGACAACAGAATTTCTCTAGCTGGGCCCAAATTCCACTAGGACCCTTTTATCAGTCTTGAGCACTTGAAGAAGCATTGCGTTAGATCTACGCATAGAAGTGTCGATCATCTGGAGGAAGGAAGGAGGAGCATCAGCGTTGATGCAGTGAGCCCTCAAGTGACAGGAAGACCCTGAGGTGTCTCGTATCAGAGGTCAGGTCTGGATTTTTAAGGCTCATCATTGCCAGGCTATCCAAGAGTACTCACCCTGAAATGATGAAACTCATCTAAAGCACTGGATCTGGGTTTTGCAGTAATGTTTTGTACAGATGCATTTGGTTCGGGTTTTTCAGATTCAGTAAGACAACTAGATTTGTATTTATGTCATATAATTTCAGAAACTTGTGTGGTAACTACATACCTCTTACTTAGATTCAGCATATTTTTCTTTCCTGCCTCGGCTGTAGACCACATGCATTAGTTATATAGTAGCCATGACTATCACATTATAACAAAGTGTGGAAATAATGAAAAGCCTTCAGAAGCATTACATGCCCTTGGCAACCTAGCTCTGCAAGACAGATGTTGCATCCAGAGCCATGCCACTGAAAATCGTATGTACATATAGGTATCTACAGCATGAACACTTACCCAGTCCTCGAAGTGACGGCTCCCGTTCTGCAGCAAGTCCTCAAACTGTATAGTGCAGTTAGCTACAAAATCGTCGTACCCGATGGGGGCATCATGGAAAACAGCCATCTCTATCTTCCTGCCATTACAAACGTCGGTGACAAATTCATCGTTCCAAGCAGGACTGTTGGTCTTTTGCTTGGTCGAGGTCTGCCCGATCCTGGAGTCGTCCACATTGAGGGCGATGTAAGGGTCCAGCAAAAAGGTCTGTGGCCTGGGACCCACCGCATGCCTCAGAGACCACGCCGTGGGTTTCAGATTCACCGCCTCGCAGATCTTGATTTTCAGCAAGCCATTGAAAACCACCATGGCTGGATAGCTGCACTTTTCCCGGGATCAAACACTCGCTCAACGCACTGGCACCGGGAGGGAGGGAGGTCTCGCCAATAAATAGGAGGGCAGGTCTGGGACTGGGGAGCAGGGTACGGTGCGGGTCTCTTCGCCTGGCTGCTGCTGTTACCTTCGATTATTTAGCCTTTGCTCTTGCGACACCCAGTGAATACATTTATTTTCTTGCCCGTGTTTCTAACGGAAAACAAGGGAGGGGGGCCGCCGGAGAGGGGGAGGCGGCCGCGGCTGCAGGAACCCCCGAATGCAATCAAAACCCGAGCATAATCAATCCGGGGGGTAAGCAAGAGCCTTCTCCCTTCACCCTGACCATAATCCTGGATCAGTCCTCGCGGAGGAAGCAG
>VXBB01024216.1:196178-234875 GCA_013399915.1 Illadopsis cleaveri | reverse complement strand
GAAACAGTGCAGAGGGTGACAGTGTCCAGGTAGCTTTCTCTTCCAGAACCCTTTGCTTTGTTTAAGTATTTATTTTAACTGAGGAAAAGTAGGAATAAAATTTAGAGGCATTTTAAAAATGTAAAAATGGTATGTGGGAGCGAGGTTCGTAGGTGGTATGTAGGAGTGAGATTGCATTCTGATAGATCAGGTAAATGCAGGAACTTAATTAAAATAATAATAATTAAAACAAACAAGCCAACAAAAACATCAAAGCAGACATTTGGTGCAGAGGTGCAGGAAACAACTGGAAGGAGCTGGAAGTGGGATGACTGCTGAATCTGCCTTCTTTGCCTAAGAGCCATGTTGGTGTTCCTTCAATTCCTGTTACTGGTGGATGTGTGTCTAACCTGGTTTTAAAAAACAATACCTGATAATAGAGATTCTGCAACTTCATTAGGCAAAGGAATAAATATGTTCCTGTGAAAAAACTTTTCACATCATCAAACCTCATTCTTTGAGGCTTCCTTAAAGTTTGGTGTTCCTGTTGATATCTGACACAAAGATCAGATTATTCCCTTCCTGCTGGCAGCTGCCCTGAACTCTGCATCCTTCCCAGATGTCTGTAGACCAACCAGTTAAAAGCCTCCAGCCACCCCTCAGGAGCTGACTGCCAGAGCTCCCTGTTCTTACTGCCCAGCTCCAAACACCCTGGTTTGCTCATGACTCAAACTGAGCATGGACTCTGGCCAGTGGGTGCCAAGGGAAGGGAAGGTGCCTCATGGATCTGCCAAGAACTGCTCTCACTTACACATCTGTGTGAGGTTTGGGTTCTCTGCCTCCCACTGCAGCCAAATGACATTATTGATCATATTTCATCTTAACCCTCTGTACTGTTCAGATTCTGTGTCTGTACATTTTGGGTTGGACCTGCACATGCTCCTTTTAGATATGTCAAGATCTTTTGGAAGCCCAGTTCAGCCCTCCAAAGCCTTGCTGGCCTTTCCAGTTTCATGTATTTTTTCAGATTTAAAGAAGCTGTACAACAGATTAAAGATTTAAAGCAGTGAATTGTGTTGGACTTTGATCAGATCATATTCCAACCCTTTCCGTTGCACCTTTGCAATCTGACAGTGAAATGAAACCACCTATCCCTGTTCTTCAGATTAGGCTCTTGTGAACCTCTCAGTCATGTCAGTTAAACAGTATTTCTGAAACTGTATGAATGTTCTTGGACAGGATCAGCAGTCAGAAGCATAAAGGTGTGAGATACACCCAACTCTTATCTCCTCTTATCCATGAGGCCAGTTTCCTTGGCATGGAAAAGTTCTTTGTTTTCCCCTAGGAAGAATCACCTAATATAAATAATGTACCTTTTCAGTTATAAATTCTGAATTGTTTTATGTTATATTTAATACAAACTTGAATTTGGTCTTTGAAGTTTTATACTGCAGATGTAAAATCAGCATTCCAGAGACAGTTTTCCTTCCTATTCTGTTGGTTTTGAACTAAATCACAAACTTACTTTTGATACAGAGAAACCAAAAGTAACTATGATTTTGTTTTGCAGCTGGAATTATCTCTCTTCTGGATGAAGAAGAGCCACAGCTCAAGGTAAGCTCTTACATCTGAGAGCAAGTAACAGCAAATGCATTATGTGGAGAGCTTAAAATCAAAAAGGAGTAGATCTCAGTAATTTATGGTTGGACAACAACAGGTGGGCACCAAATGGTATGTAGCCTGAAAGCTAAAAGAAGGAGCTTAAATAGATGATAACAGATTGCAAACCTGCTTGTTTTGGGCATGGATCAAACAGGAGCTTCAAATGCAAAAATCTCTGTTCATGAAAGTTCCCATCTCTCTGGTGGTAATGGGGCTTTGTTACTTAAAATTGTTCCAGAGACTGCATTTTGACTATGTAAAATTCAAAGCTGAAGAACAGCTCAGATTTTTAGAAAAATTTAACCAATGTAGAACAAAATCACAGTTACAGTTTTCACTTGGAAAAAAATCACAGTAATAGTGTAATAAGAAGAAAAGAGCAACAGAAACTTCCCAGTGTACAGAGGGTATGAATCCATAGAACACCAGCACTCAGAGTGATGGCGTGTTGATGGAACATGCCCTTTTCAATATTTGTAATTCCCTAATTGTTTTTCTTGGATACAGACATAGGTAGTGATGGATCTGAATGATCCCTGACTTTGCTGTGACCTGATTACAAGTGGGGTGATTGTGGTTTGTCATCTGAAGTACCATATAGATAGATAGAGTTGGCTGCTGTAGGCCACAGGTTGATTCCATGTGCTACACAAAGGTTGTCACAATTTCATCTATCAGACACATCAGCCAGTCATTCCTCAGAGAGAGGCCATGGAAAGGAATGCTAGAGTTGTCTTACCTGTGAAGTGAACAGCTCTTCATTTGTAAAGGACTTGCAAAGATTAATGAATGCTTGCAAAGATCTTTTAAAATAGAATTTGTTGTTAAAATGGGTCCATGTTCATGATATTCATCCTAGAATGTGTTTCATTTTTACTGGGGAAAGGTGGTAAATACATTTTTAATATAATATAACCTTTTCTTTTTTTTTTTTTTTTTGCAGGAGTTTGCTCTTCACAAGTTGAATGCTGTTGTCAATGACTTCTGGGCAGAAATCTCTGAGTCAGTGGACAAAATGTAAGGGAAGACATTTAATACTGCTGAAAAAGAACATGAGATAGGAAGTGGATGTAGTTCTGGTTTCTTGACAATGGCTAATACAGAATAAAGCTCTGTGTTTCCTAGAAAGCTCTAATGTGTGTGGATGTGGGGTTGGAGCTGTGGTCCCAAAGATGCAAGTTCAGTCAAGTGAACTTGAGTCATGTGTCCTTAAAGAGATCTGAGCATACAGAGCTGATGCTCTTCTCTCCCTCCTCTGCAGTGAAGTTCTCTATGAAGATGAAGGGTTTCGGAGCCGCCAGTTTGCTGCTCTTGTTGCTTCTAAAGTTTTTTATCATCTGGGAGCCTTTGAGGAATCCCTGAACTATGCCCTGGGAGCTGGTGACCTCTTCAATGTCAACGACAACTCGGAATATGTGGAGACGATCATTGGTAAAGAACTTTTGCTGCAAAGGAAAAGCTCTTGTGTTGTCAAAGCTGCCGTAATTTAGAAATCTTACTTGGATTAGCTTTTTTCTCTGTATTCTTCTTGCTGTCTTCATGTTCATTTAAACCAATGCTGCAGCTAATTTTACCCAGTCTATTTATACTTTCTTATATTTTGACATTCTGTAATGAAACTGACTTTGGAGTTCTGGAGTTTTTTTCCTGTTCTTAACCCTTATTCTATAGTGAATTCCTTATAAGAAAATTGCTTTGGTTGTTTATTGTCCTTTCTCTCATTTGTGTGCTGATGCTTATCAATTTCAGCATGACTGGAAATAGTTCACTGGTAAGTGTAGCTGCACACCTAATTGAGAGGGACAGTTGTGTTTATCCACCCACAACAATATGGAAAGTCGGCAGTTGACTGGAGGTATAATTTTAATGCCTTTTAAAATCTCATTTGCTGGAGTCGCTTTGTACAGGATATGATGGAGCTGGGCTGGCTTTCAGTCTCCCCAGCTGGTGTTTGCAGTGGAGCTAGGAAGTCTCCTAGTGCTGTTTTCTCATTTATTTAACATGACACTGGAACAAAAATCATATCCTTGGTTTAATTTTTAAAATACCTACTTGATTTCAGCACTAAAATCAGAGTTAGGACATAATAGAAGTGTTTTCCACTATTATCTGTATATGACTACACAAATGTCTAATTTCCCATCCTGTACCTGCTGGTAGAACATATTCATGCTCATGCTGGTCTCTTCACCTGTACAAAACTGTAAAAGTCTGGGAACTTGACTTTTCCCCCCCATATTTATTCATTATCTCTTCAGCAAAATGTATCGACCACTATACCAAGCAGTGTGTGGAGAACGCGGAGCTGCCAGAAGGGGAGAAGAAACCTGTGGATGAGAGGCTGGAAGGGATAGTGAACAAAATGTTCCAGCGGTGCTTGGATGACCACAAGTACAAGCAGGCCATTGGCATTGCTCTGGAGACACGCAGGCTGGACATCTTTGAGAAAACCATCCTTGAGTCGGTATGTGCAAGAGACAGGAGGTGCCTGTAGCTAGGCTTTTCCAGGTATGGATCCAGAAGTCAAGTGCAAGATCCATGTTGCTGTGGAACTTGCTCTGTTTTGTATGAATAGAACAAAAGATAAAACTCAGGGATGTTCAGTTCAGCATGTTCATGGAAAGCAGACCCACTCAGGACTATCAAGTATAGGAAGATCCCCCTGCCTTTAGGAAATCCTTGAGCTACAAGTTTATGGGAAAATATTCCCAGGAAGGCTGGCTATGTGCCCTCTTCTTAAGGTATTCTCTGTTAGCTACTGGTGGAGATATAATACTGGCATAATGTAAGAACACCTCTTTTATTTAGTTGTGCCTGTCATCTGCTGTAATTCACTGTGGGAAGGGATTCTTAGGGTTGGGTAAGTGATTTATTAATGGCAAGCAAAAGAAAAAACTCCAGTAGGTGGGTGAGCTGCTGTAATTTTCAGTGGCTTTGTGCAGTCTTGGCCTACCCCAACTCCAAGATGGTGCACCTTGGTTTTAAAATCTTTCACTGATGGTTTAAGGTAAGTCATGTTATTGTTTGTGGCAGTAAGAGAAGCAGCCTGTAGTCATCTGCAGCAGCTCAGCAGTTGTGTGCAATCTTGTTATGCTGTAGTATCTCAATCATATGCCAGACGCATAGCTTGAATCCTTTAAATTTTACTGCTTTTCAGTTTACAACTTTTTAATATAACCTTTTCTCTCCCATTTCTCCCATATGTCTCCCATATCAGTATGAGTGATAATCGTAAGGCATCCATCTTGCTTTCTTTGTTCTGTTTGTTGGCCTATGCATTTAATAACTTGCCCGTTGTAAATCCCTCATTCTGAATTACCTTTCTGAGGTCTAATAACCAAATCAGTTCCTCAGGCTTGATCTTTTCTTGGTGCTTGGTTTGTTTTGCTGACATTTTATGTTACTGCAGTGAATTTCACTGCATTCAAAACTGATTGTTTGAACAAGAAGGGTGAAGGGAAGATAGGTATTGTACTTTTAAGTTAATATTTTGCTAGTTTAAACTTCTGATTTAAATATTGGTCCTGCATGATTTTGAGAGTGTTTTTTCTTTAAACTGCAATACACCTGTATATAAGCTTTTCTGAAAATAGAAAAGGAAACTGAAGATTTGTATGCACGTTTGGTCTGCTTTTTAAAATAGAAAAAGAGTAGCTTTATTTTCTTCTCTAAATACTGCTTGTCAGTCTAAACCCATGCTTGATATCCCTGAATTTTATTTCAGAATGATGTTCCTGGGATGCTGGCCTACAGCTTGAAGCTCTGTATGTCTTTGATGCAGAATAAACAGTTTCGTAATAAAGTCTTGAGAGTTCTAGTTAAAATCTACATGAATCTGGAGAAACCAGACTTCATCAATGTGTGCCAGGTAAACTTTTCCAAGTAATGTTTAACAATAATAAAAAGTTACTCTTCTTTAGGTGTATTTGGCATGACATCTGCCTGTTCTCTGTCTTTTGTTCAGTTAAATGAAATATTTTTTCCTGGTTGCATGCTTCCAACATATATCACAGTGAGACCAACTTGAAAAAGAGGTGTAAAGATTGCATATTTGGTCAATTTTTAGAGAAAGAAATCCATTCAAAGGCAGTTTGAGGACGCAGACAACTGACAGAATATTTCAAGCCTATGTAGGGAGTATCAGATGGTAGGTTCACAGCTTGGAATTTTATTTATTCCTCACGAGAACATTTCCAGTACTTTGTTTTTTTGGTAAGCCATTGTCTGAACGTGTTTACACAACCAGTTTTGAAGTTACTCAGATGTTCTCAGATCTTTGCCAGTCTTGGTATGCCACGTACATGCGATGCAATGTTACGCCTGTTTCATTTCAGCTGAGACATCCCTACAGAATGACTGGTGCTTCTTCAATGTACTTTTGAAATTTCTGTGTCTAGTAGGACAAGTCTTGCTTTTCTCTGAAAACTCTTCTGAGTTTTCTATTGTCTTCAATGAAAGAGAGAAAGACTTTTTTGAAGGGAGTGTTCTGTGGAAGCAGCAGATGAGGGCATTAGAGTGCAGCCTGGGGTACTGTTGCTTTCTCATTCTGAAGTATCTGATATCTTCTCCTATTTTTTTTTTTCTCCATTCTTCCTTTCTCCTGCTCAGTGCCTGATATTCCTGGATGACCCACAGGCTGTGAGTGACATCTTGGAAAAATTGGTGAAGGATGATAATCTTCTCATGGCCTACCAAATTTGCTTTGACCTGTATGAAAGTGCAAGCCAGCAGTTCCTGTCTTCTGTCATCCAGAATCTTCGCACGGTTGGAACTCCCATTGCCTCTGTGCCCGGATCCACCAACACTGGCACTGTCCCTGGATCAGAGAAAGACAGGTGGGGAGATTGATTTGAGGGGTGATGGAGTTGTTTGGCTCCAGTCCTGCTCTAAGGGAGCCTCATATTCCATGTGTGGATGCTTTTTACAAGCTAACAAGTTACTCCCCTTTATTTAAGTAATAGGTAAGACATGCTATTTGCTCAAAACAAAATTGTGGATTATCAAAATCTATTGGTTTTTAAAGGGATTTTTCTTTACAGTTGAGATAAACACAGAGCAGTTACACTGGGGCTGAGCTAATGAGCAGTAATTCATTAAGCCACGCATGCATGTCTTAGGAATGCTGATTCTATATGGTTTTTGCAGCAGCTTGCAGAGCTGAGAAAGGGGGAGAGTTCAGAGAAAAAGCTCATCACAGTTACAGGCAAGTTTGGTTTCACATAACAGCTTGTGGGAAAAGTGAGCTCAGATGATACTGTGGTATCAACAGACACTTTTGTACTTGCAGTTCAGAGGAGCTACTTCAAAACTTCTTTGAGTTTTTAAAAACATGTTCAGTGGTCAGTATCACCAATCTTAACTGTAGGAAGCTGCTGTTAAAAAAAATCTAAGTTGGCACTAACCGTTCTGTCATCTTTATTTCTTCTTTTGGTTACTTACAGGAGAATTGGCCAATCTATGCCAAGGTTGCTGCTCAGCTCAGGGGCAGCATGGAAGAAGTTTGTTCCCCATCTGCTCTGTGATCACCATAGAATGCTTACTGGTGCTTTCACCAGAGCTCTCATGTCTGTGCACAGCCTGCTCCCTTGCACTCCCTTTGATAGTGTGTGGTGGAGAATCCCACGTGGATCCAGGCTGATTGAATATAAGGGTTTATCCAACTGTAGAGCTGAGTATAAATACTTGTGAATCAGTGACACAGGCTTGGCAAGCATTTTCCTCTTCCTCTCTTCTTTTCCAGTGAAATAAAAGGAAAGACACAGAATAGTTTATTTCAGCCTGTGAAGCATTAGAACAAGGTGCTAACAACAGCTTAATATGTTTAATTTCCATGTCAACACTCTAGGATCCATGGTAATAGTGACAAACACAAGGCTTCTAGGGAAGGATATAATTATTCTTGATGCCTTGTTTGTTGACCTTGTTTTCTCACCCATGTCAGTTCATTTCATACAAGCATCTTTATTTTTGTTGTCTCTGTAGATGGAATGAGAGAGTTGGATTTTCCAGGCCTTTGTCTTCAAGTTCCCTGAAAATTGAGTGGAGGGGGAGTTTTCTGCTCAGCACTAGGCTCCAGATAGTCAGCCCTTGTTCTATCAAAGTCCCCTTTTCCAGTCATCACCTCTAAATCCCAGGCTACTCCTTCAGGGCAGTGTTCAGACATAATTATGGTTCTTGACTTGTTGCAAGTGATGCATTTTTCATTTTTATTTTATTTCAGTGATGCTATGGAAGCAGAAGAGAAACCAGGAAGCACTTGTGCAGCAGGGAGGTCTGCAGAAATTGTGAGTGCTCTTTCTGAAACAGACTTTACTTGGTTTTTTTAATGTGTTCTTTGGATGTCTAGGATTTCTAAATTGGTTTGGCTAATAAAGAATGGAATTCCTTTGCTGTCTTGCTTGGAGACAAGGTGACAGATGATCTCTGAGGACCAAATATCTGACTTAATGTCCAGCAGTTCAGATACTGAAAGCTGTATGAGAGTAGGAAATGGTCAGAGTTCAGTAGGAATTACTGAGTTCTGAAAAAGGAGACAGAAGGATCTGGCTCATGTGTTTGCTTTTTGATATTGAAAAAATTAGCTCATCCCAGAAGAAAGGGCCTGAAGTTTAACTGCTGCTGAGAATCTTAGGAAGTGAATTAGATTGATGCATTTTTTTCCTCTTTTTCAAGAATCCAGCTGTAGTTCTGGTTGGATGGAACTGGTGCTGTACTGCAGGAATGGCAGAAGGGGATGCTGATGTAACATAGTTTCTTTTCCGTGAAGGCATAAAGTGACCTCGGGCCTATGTGGTGCTGTGTTGCTGGGCCAGTTGGTTGGAATCTTTTTGTTTAGTTTCTTTTCCCAAGTATTGGAGAAAGTGAGTTCACTTCTAACATGCACGTACAGTTGCATTTCAGCATGTAGAATAGTTAATGCAGGTTTGATTTCTTGAGGGGAAGGTAAAACCCAAAACTTGGTATTTTGTTTTTCTTATTTTTCCCCCAGGTAAATGTTTACAAACAAAACTTGGGAATCTTTGAAAGATTCTTGCAGGTCACTTAAAAATTAATTAGGGACAAACAGAAGTGTTTTCTTCAAATTATATTTCACAAGGAAAACAAAAGTGGTTGGGTTTCTTGCCCCAGCAAGGAACCTTGACAGTGCTTTTGTGCAGGAAAGGTGTCTTGAATCAGTTTCTGCTGCATTGGCTTTGCTGATTGTGCCAAGTACACAAAAACAATCTGTGTGGCCAGAAATGTTCTTTAGCTTAATCTTCCACAATTCAGAATGCTGACTACAAAGAAATAATTGAGGGAATTAGTTTAAGGGCTGAACTACTCATACTTGAATGGTCTGTGACCAGCTAACAATGTCAGGACAAAGAGCTGCGCTATCCTTTTCACCCTGCTCAGAGCAAACTTCAGTTTCTACAGGTCCCTTTTCAGCTGTTCCATCATGAGTTCCATCATGAGGAAGAAGGAGACTTTTCTCAAAGAGCTTTTAAAGATGAATGTATTAGTTTCCTAGTTCTGCTAGCTGTTGTTCTAAACAAAGCTTATAGCTCACAAGAATGATGCTGCAGCTCAGCACAGGGTCATGCAAAGTGTTGTAGCTTTGTGGCCCTGTCTGTGAAAGCTTCCATGAAAATACAGGTTCATTTATAAACGGGTTTGCCTCTGGCAGGAGACTTACTGTCTCTGTAAGGCCAAACAGCAGCTTGCAGAAAGTCAGGTGTCACCCATATCCTTTCGCTTACAATGAGATAATACATTTCTTTTTGAAGAGTATCTTCTCCTACCTGCACTGCTGTGCACAAAAGATTTGATTTCTGGGAGGCTTGGGCTTGTGCACCAAGGACAGAAACAATGTCTTTTGAGTCCTAAATCCTGATAGGTTTTGGAATGTTGTGATGGGAACATACCAGAGCTGCTTCTCATGAATTTTATTTTAACAGAGCCGTAGTTGAGTTCTCATTGAATTTTTTTTCCTTTCTGCTTGTATGTGAAGAACCCAGAGCCTAAGGACCAGATCTCAAAAATGATTAAAATTTTAAGTGGGGAAATGGCCATTGAGTTACATCTGCAGTTTTTAATACGAAACAACAATACAGACCTCATGATCCTCAAAAACACAAAGGTAAAAATCTGTGTTAAATATGGTTGTCTTGTACTTATCTGATTCACCTTGTGTTGGTTTTGACCATCCTGCTATTATTTTTAATGATAGGCTGCTATTAGCATGTTGCTATTTTATTTTTTTTTTCTGATTGGTTATAGCAACTCATCTTTTTCTTATCCTTCTTTTTTTTTTTTTGGTGGGTTTGTTTTTTATCTTATCTTTTACCCTTTTATCTGAAGGGCAGAATTTACCCTTCAGCTCCATGTCAGATCCATTGCAAATGCTGCTGGTTGGGAAGGGAGGAGTCAGCCAGGACTATAGGTTACAGTGTGTTGTTATCTTGGTTGAGATGTTAGGTAAGCCCACACCTTCAACTTCTTAAGGGAATCCTGGTTTGTAGTAAAAGACCAGTATTTCCACGTTAGAGACAAAACCAATCAGATACTGTAATGTAGACAGTGGATGGAGTAACTGGTTTTTTTCGGAAGGTGTTACTCAAGGGTGAGAAAATGAAAACTTGCAGGTAAACTAAACTCCTAAATACTAGGAACTATAGGAGAAGTTTTTATTTGTGAAATAAGCTGCACATCATCAGTAAAAGTAGTAGGGCTTGCTTTTTAGTGGGTTCATCTATTTCAGATGACAGGTGTATTGGAAAATCTTTTCCATCTGCTGGTGAAGTGTTCAGGAGTGATTCTGCAATAGAGTTCTGGGAACAGCCTGGAAATATCAGCAGCACTCTCTGTGCAGTGCTCAGTTCTGGGAAGTGGAGAGGTGCTCCAGTTAAGTGGCAATTGGAGTAATCACATCTCTGAAAGAAACTCACAAAGGATCATTTTGCATGGGAAAGATAGCTTGAGGATATGTTAGAGTGTATTAGCAACCTCTTAGCTGATTACAGGGAAATTGCTGGTTAAATTGAGGATCATTATAGTCCATTTTTCTAGTGTACTGGCAAGCTTGTTAAGCGACCTTGAGCAGATCTTTTGCTGAGTGATGCTACTGATTGTTCTTGTTCTTTCAGGATGCAGTGAGGAATTCCGTGTGTCATACAGCAACTGTTATAGCAAATTCCTTTATGCATTGTGGGACAACCAGTGACCAGTTCCTTAGGTAAATCTATGGCAAGGAAGCTCCAATGTCATTTAGAGGTGTTTGAACAACATTGTTGCCCTCCTTAATACTTCCAGAGTTGTAACTGCAGAACTCTAAATGGTGTTAGAGATTTGTTTCTGTCTCTCTATCCTCACAAACTGGCTTTGTTTGACTGCTAACTATATGGGCAGCTTGGAGGGTGAAGATCTGGAATTTCTCTTCTCTTCTCTTTGTTTACCAGTTAGAGAGTTTCTGAGATGATGTATCTTTTTACAGTAGAGACTGACAGTACTGAGTAACTCTTGTAAGGGAAATGCAAGGGCTGACCTTATGAGGGAGTTATGGAAAGCTGCAGAAACTCTGCTAAAGTTTCTTCCAGAGAATTGGTGGGCTGCATATTGAGCAGTTCTCTCTCTTTCACTGCAATCACCCCTATCTAGAAGGTTGACTACAACCAGGCAAAAATCAGGACTGATGAAGGGGAGAGAAATGTAAAGTGGAAATGTAGCTAGCTGCTTCCCTTCTGGAGCTGCTTTTTAGTATGAAAGCAGTCTTCAGTGCTCTGAAATTCTGCTTGCAGGATTAGGAACAGGCTGTATGAAAAACTTTGTATAACCTTTCTCTTTTCCTCTTCTAGAGACAATTTGGAGTGGCTGGCCAGGGCCACTAACTGGGCTAAGTTTACTGCTACTGCCAGCTTGGGTGTTATACACAAGGTAACATTGCATTCATTTCCCTCTGCTCAGTGTAAATGCTTGACTTGTGAACACTGAAAATGTGGAAATGGGGATTCTGAATGGTGCCTGCACTCCAGTGTACCTGGCACAGCTGTAACATATTTTGTGTCTTTGCACTAAAAAGCTGTGTTTATGTTATTTTGTCTGACATCCAATATAATTTATGGTATATTTTGCTGAGAATCAAAAAGGTGCTAGGATAACATGGCTCAAGGATAGAGTATTTTTTTCCTTCCTTTGTGAGTTGAACAGATTTAATAGTTTCTAGGTATTAAAATTGCAGGTGGTTCTTAAGTGATTTTGGGACATACCGAAGTTCCTTATTGTAGTAACTTTCAGTAAGTTTGAATTGTGATGTGTGGCATTGAAACACTGATTTTAGTGGAGAAAGTAATGGCTATAACACATTTAAATATTACTTTGCTGTTTTTTCACATTTCACTTCCCACTGTCTTCCCTTCCTGCTGGACACTGGACATCCAGGGTCATGAGAAAGAAGCATTACAGCTAATGGCAACCTACCTGCCCAAGGACACCTCTCCAGGGTCAGCCTACCAGGAGGGAGGAGGCCTCTACGCCTTGGGTCTCATCCATGCCAACCATGGTGGGGACATCATTGACTACTTGCTGAACCAGCTGAAGAATGCCAGTAATGATGTGTGTACTGGGCTCAGCAGTGTGCCTTTATTTTGTTGGGAATATGCAGGAGGATGTGGCTGGTTTAGTAGTGGGAGGTAGAGATAATTAAGCAGCAGTGTGGTACTTAGACCTCCTCTGGGTCTTAAAGATTGGTTAAAAGTTGGTTTTAACAACCTGTTGCTTAAGGTTTAGGTAAGATTTTTAGGAAATTCTTACGTACTTGACAGTGGCTGTAGCTTCATCATATTTACTGCTTGTTATATCTACTTTGTTTTGCTAGTGGACCTGCAGCATTCAGGCACTGTTATTGTTTACAGCTTAGTTGTCAAGAAAATAAGACACAAAATGTTTCTGCTGACTTGACCTGTAGTTTTAATGCATCTTGCACAATAAGAAGTGTTTTACTTCTGCACTTAGTGTTTGTAGACCTCTAAGAAAAATACCTTTTAAGCTGGGAATAGATCATTGTCCCAGCATGTTCCCTCTTTCTCCTTGTGAAATCTGAAATTACTTTTTTTTAAAATTCCATTAACAGATCCCACTAGTCTTACTGCAAATGTATGCATTGTTAGAATAAAGGAGGTTATAGACTGTTTTTAAGTGGGTACCTTTTTACCTTTTATTTAAAAGCTATTGTTGCCTTTACATGGCACAGATTTATGGTTTTACAAAAATCACTCAGTGGGGGAAAAGATCTTGATGTTACTACATACTACTTCTGTGCTATGTGTTAAGCTTCTGTTACTCACTGTTTTGACAGGTTTGAACTGGTTTTCTTCTATTTTCTGTCTCTTTCACTGGACCTACTGCCTGAGACTGTGAAAGTGGTATTTCTAGCAGGTCAAGAGATCTTTTTGGGTTGATTTGGGGCTAAAAGGTTGCAGGTTTATATTGATGGAAAGATGTCTACTTCAGCTGAAGCCATACTGTTCCTTGTTTTCTGACTGAACTCGCATATGCTTCTCTAGATTGTGCGACATGGTGGCAGCCTGGGCTTGGGGCTGGCTGCCATGGGGACAGCACGTCAAGATGTGTACGATCTGCTGAAAACAAACCTATACCAGGATGATGCAGTGACAGGTAAATGTTCTGCTTTCAAAGCAAATAACCATCTGAGGCCTTATCAGGCACCTGGGTTTTTTGTTGTGGTTTTTTTTCCCTCCCGAGTTTTCTGTTAGCAGCATAGATTGTTTCTAGCTGTGTTTTATTTGCTGACCTTTTCCTGATGATTATGGTTCTTAGTTATGTGTCAGTAATGTTCAGAGATCCTGTCATGACTGGTACTGGGACAAGTTTTGATAAGACATGCTAGGTCTTTAAACAGCCCCTTCTTTTGCTCTGCACTTTTCTTTGTCATATGCTTTTTCTTTAGTGTGGCTGATCTCCAGAGCCATGTGCTTTTTTGAGCTGAGAGACTGGCCTGGAGAAGCTTGTGGGAGTTACTGCTGCATTGGTGGAGCTCATAGGAAAATTATCTCAGCAGCTTTTGGCCCAAGGAAGCAATAATTGTACTTGGTAGAGAAAAATACTAAATTGTGGTTACAAACACCTTTTGCCATGAATTAATGGAGGAGTTGTTGGGCATGGTGGTGTCCAGAAGTGATCTGTTGGCCTACATCTGGTGTGATTCTCTAGATACAGTATTTAGTACTTCTGGGAACAGAGTTGACTTTTTTGCTTTTCTATGCTTTTCAGGTGAGGCAGCTGGCCTGGCACTGGGGTTGGTTATGTTGGGATCTAAAAATGCCCAGGCTATTGAGGACATGGTTGGTTATGCACAGGAAACCCAGCATGAAAAAATCCTTCGAGGCCTTGCAGTTGGAATTGCTCTGGTCATGTATGGGAGGATGGAGGAGGCAGATGCTCTCATTGAGAGTCTCTGCAGAGATAAGGTAACTTGAGCTGTGACTTAATCCCTGACTTTTGTGTTACATGGCTGACCTTCTGTCCATTTGTGAATCTCCAGCTATAGTGGGTTGGCTCTTGTGAACCAGAGAAGTTCTTACGTAGGTCTGAAGTAAGACCATTTCACAAGTTGCTGCACTCTGATCAAAAATACAAGAACAACACTGCTTAGTTGTGTATTTCTTTAGCTTTGTACTTGGTCTTCATAGTCATATGAGCAGCAAGAGGGAGTAGAACAGGATGTGGTGGTTAAAGACACATAGACTTGCTGCAGGTGGGTTATCTCAAGGCTCTGATAGTGATCATTTGAGACAGCAAGTAAGAAGCAGAATGACACCTCTGCCCTATACTCTTTGGCAGCCTGCAGCATAGCAGGCTCTCTGACCCCTGAACCTGGTAGTGAGAACCCTGCTTTGGTGACTGTCTTGTTACTTGTCCCAAATAACAGTTAAGCAACGACAGTGACCTATGACGTGTTTGCAGATTCAAGACACAAGAGTGGAACAGATTTAAAGTTAGAATTACTGAGTCACCATTTGGATAGATGTGAAATATTGATGCTTTCTCTTCCAGGATCCAATTCTCCGTCGTTCTGGCATGTACACTGTGGCTATGGCATACTGTGGCTCAGGGAACAACAAGGCTATCAGGCGCCTGCTGCATGTGGCTGTAAGTACTGTGGCCTTAGGAGCACATAGGAAGAAATTTGTGGTCAGGAAGCAAGCACATCACTTTGTCAGGCTTTGCGTCTGCAGTGTTAATATTCTGGTCCAAATCAGAGATTGTGAAGTGATGAAAGCTTTACTTAGTATTATGAGTAGAACTAACAGGGCCTTCTGACATTAGGGTAAGTAAACTTTCAGACTTTCAACCTGGTGTCACAGAAAAGGACCCTGCTAAAAATTAAAACATGAACCTAAACTACGCAGCTAACAGGTTTGCAGTGAATAGTCTGTGTGATGATGGGCTGGAGAAAAAATAAATGAAGTTCTAAAGGATGAGCTCTCTCTGTTCTTTGGTCATCTTGCAGTTGGTGTGCAAACACAGGTGAGGCTGTTTGGGCTAAGGCTGAACATGATTTTAACTAACTTTCTCTATAATCCTGTCTTCTTGATTAGCTGACATCCGTCCTGAAACGTTGCAGAGTCCTTGAGTGTTTTAATTGTCTTCTGAATGTCCTGTTTTTTTCTTTTGTAGGTGAGTGATGTGAATGATGATGTGAGGCGGGCAGCTGTGGAGTCACTTGGTTTCATTCTGTTCAGGTAAAGTGTCTTCCTCTCTCATTCCTGCAGCCTTCAATTTAATGTCTGTTACTTTTTCAGAAAATGAGTATGCTACTGCTTTCACAAAGTGACTCAACTGCTAATTGAATGGATTTTGAAAAGTTAGAAACCTGAGAGCTTGGTTTAGAATTAGAAGCCGTCCTTAATGTTCAGCAGATTTCTGTAGGTTATGGAGGTTTCTGTAGGTTTCTGGACTTGTGGCTTAATAATTCAGGATTGAGAGTTAATTAAAAATTAAATATACTGTGCTTGTGCCAAGCCTCTTAAGAGCAGCAGTACTCAGACAAATGTATTTGCCTAACGGCTATCTAGAATGTTGTGACTTTGATTGAAAGAAGGTGAAGGAGGACCTTGAAATAGACTTTGTTTCTTAAGTATCCACTGTTAAACTGTGAAAAGTTCCTGGGCTTACAATGTAACATGAGCCCATCACAAAATCGTCACAATGTTTCATTTGGTTGTCTAAAGTGAAACCGATTTCTGAGACGGTATTTTGTAGTGCCCTACAGTTCCTTGGCTAAGGGGTGGCTGGGGAATTAGAAGGCTCCCCAAGGACTACACCTGCATCTGTTAATACAATAATCTGTGTAATCTGAGCACTCAGCCAAACTGCAGCCTTTGAGTGTGGCTGAGAGGAGCTGGTGCATACTTGGGTCCATAATTGTAATTTAAAAATCATTCTTCACATCTTCTTTTGGGTTGGTAGCTGTCCGTAAAAGCAGGATGAGAGGTTCTTAAAGAAGGGGTTAAAACTTGGGTTACTGATGTGAGCAGTCAGCTTTTCTGTAACCAAGTTGTTCCCCACATGTAAGTGACTCTACGCCATTCTGCTCTATCTGAAGGATAATTGAATGTGGTTTGCAAAGAGGACAGATTCTCTCCGTGGGCAGCAGGTGTCTCTCAAGTGCTTCTGCTCTGTTACTTCCAAGCAGCACAGCTCGTTCCTTGCTGCTTAGGGATCTCTGCCTCTCCTGAAGCCAAGGGGTCTGTTTAGCTGACTTCTGTATCTGTGTACAGAACAAAAATTCCATGCACGCCTTCCATAGTTTCAGGCATCATTTTTCCAAACAGGTTGTGACAAAGCCCTTTTGAGCTCGGATTTCAGTGTAATTTTTCTTTTCAACAAGTGCAAAACACAATTGGACATGAATAGCTCTTACCAAAATGAGAAATTTTCAAGGCTCTGAGCTAAACCATTCACCATGTGCTGGCATCTTGCTGGAACAACATAGTTCAAGGCCTGTTCTCTCCATATCCAGCAATGAGGAAATGAGTGACATATTAATTCTTTGATCTGCTGTATAGTGGTTCAGATGTTATCCTGCCTCTTCTCTTCCCTTTCTGGAGACTTGTAGTCCAGAACCTACTTCTGCAATAAGGAGGAGTATTTCCTTGTAAATTCCAGTGTCTACCTTACTTGGCAGTCAAGAACTAAAACTTTTTAGCTGATTTTCACTGGCTCCTGGAGGCAAAAGGTTTGTGTTAGGCTGTGGTAGTTGCCAACACTTTTCACTTGATAACTAGTTATGTGCTCTGGCCCAGCTCAACAATGCCAGTGTACAGAGACATAATGACCAAGTGAGTTCTGAGTTTGTCAGATTTCATGGCTAAAATGACATTTCTTTCTTAGGACTATTGTTTGTTGAAGTCTAACTGGATTTGCTTGTACAGGCCACTAACACAGCATTGAATACTGGCAAGAGTCAGTGATTTGTCAACTGCTGAGTATACAGAGCTTTTGAATGAAGTGTTTTGTGATGGAAGGTGAGCAAGTCTGAGACACACTGGGCTAAATCCCAGAAATTAACCTCATTTTAAGTGAAGGAAACATGACTGAAGGTCCTATGAAAAGAGTTCTCATTGAATTCTTTGTATGTGGTTCTGGAAAGGGAACTGTGAAGTCAGGATTGAAATAAGATAATACATTTGTTTAATGCAGTCTACATTTTTCTTGGGGAATCCATGGCATTCATGTAAGGTTGAGTATGCTGGAGGTGTGAGTTTGTCTGCTGGATTGTACACTTTAGCAGCCTCAGACTTGTGCTTCTGTCCATTCCTCCTTATAGGAATAGTAGAATCCATGTAAGGGTGGAGGTTACACAGTCAGAGGATGATAATTTCCTTAAAAGCACCATTGTTTGAACATGACAGAACTACAACCCACAAACTCACGTTGTGTCATAAATATCCAGTTTGTTTTCTCCTGTTGTTACAACTATCTGTGAATAAATGTTCTTCCTCTTGGATTTGAACTAAGTGTCGTAAATGTCACAAAAGTGCTAATTTTAGGTAACGCATCTGCATAGCAGAACATTCTGTAAGGCTTTGCTGTCCTTGTTTTCCTCTGTGAGTCTTCCTTGCTATCACATACATACAATCCTGCATACACTCACTCAAGAGCCCATCTTGACTTTTATTGTTGGTACTGAAAACAGCACAAAGTAAAATGTGATAGAACATAATGTAATGAAACATGACAGTTAATTTTTAGAGCAACAAGGTTTTGCTTGAACTTGAAGATTACCTCTGTTATATTTTTTAAGCATGGTAATTGTTTTATTTTTTTCATTGGGCTTTTGAATTACTGGAAAAATCTACAAAAGAATGTATGTGGCTTTTTTCGTTATTCAGAATTAATGAATCAAGGTTTAGATAGAATATTCTAGTCTAGCTTCTTCAGTTTTACCTAAGAATTGCAAGATTAAATTTTCCAGTGTGTTATAAGAGATAATGAATCACCCAGGTACAATCCCCCTGAGGGATTGGGGAAGCAGGGCTTGGTGCTGCTGTAACAGTTTCGCTCTGGGATATTGGATGCACTCTTGCCTGGCTGTGGAAATGTCTGCAGGCAAGTCACCCAAGTGAGCTGAGCAGTATCAATCACACTGCTTGAGTGCAGAATACATTGCAGGTCCTATTCATGTAGCACAAAACTTCCTTGTCCTATTCTTGGGCTCCCCAAAGCTTTCCAGGGGACCCTGTATGTAGAATTCAACCTTGACCAGCAGCATTGCTGCTGCTAATTCTGGTTTTGCTGACTGTTTAGAAGCAGTCCATAGCTTCAGACTGAGGATGGAAAGCACAGCTTGCTGGCTGTAGGACTTGGTGTGGCTTTTTTCCCCTCTTGGCTTAGTGTCATACAAAAATTAGTCACTAACTATGTATTTTGGAGCAGATCATTTTTATGCCACTATATTAAATTATCAGAAAATGATCTGGTGCAAGAAAATAGTTTCAAAACTGCTTCCTCTTTTCTTTCTTTTCCCATCCAGAAAAACAGTCAAAATTATGTGATGAAAAACCTGAGACTTTACACCTTCTCTCTTTTTAAAAATGGCCACCTTTTACAGGAGGCACTTCTAAGTAAAATGTTATTATAAAGTGATACAGAGGCACTAATAAAGCTTGGGATGTTTGGAGCTTGCAGTGTGTATGCAGGGCTGAACAAGAAGCTGTATTGTGAAACAGGAAGAAGAGAAATGGTGTATTGACTTGGCTACTGTCAGGTGTCTCTGTTTTCCCAGTCCTGGTCCCTTTGCCAGTGATCACAGATAGCAAACTTACCTTATTGTTGATGTTTATATACTCGTGGTTCTTTCTGGTGAAGTGGTTTATGAAATATTTATGACTGTTGGAAAACAGCATTTAAAGCACCTGTGATTTCTGGTCAGCTTTTTTTAAAAACTGTTATGATGAGATGGAAAACATGATAAATTTAAAGTGGTTTGCGTTTTAAAAATGGAAAGACTTATTTTTGTCATCATTTTTACCACTTTAGATCATTAATTGATCTTTGTTGGTATTGCAGAGTGAGATGTGATTGGATTATGTAGTCAGCCGTATTTTTACATTGTTGGAGCAGTGCTGCAGAGTATCTAAACAATTTATATACAAAATGAAGAGGTAAACGTTTTATGGGTGAACAAATCTGATCGGGAAAAAGATGTATTCCTTCAATGTGGGATGGAGCAGTGTTTGCAAGCATGAACTAAAAACATTTAATGCTCTCAGAGCAGTTGTTAAATCCAGGGGAATGAGAGTCATGGGGAAGTGGGACTTGAGTTGTAGGACGCTGCTTTTGCTTCATGCAGTACTGTTGGGAAAAGGCTGAGGGCAAGAGAGGGAACAATGCAGCCTCTAGAGAGTCCCAAAAGGAAGATGTAGTTTCGGCTGATAAGTGTAAGCTACCCAAACATGAAGAACTCTGCATGGCTTCTGTTCAGTTTTTCATTTTAGGATGATGCAAGTGAAATAGTAATGTTTCCTGCTTTTGTGTTCTTTGTGTTTACATAGCCTTTGGTATTTTAAGGCTATATATTTGTTGTAAGGCAAACAGATCAGATACTTAGATTTTATTCCAGGAAGACTCAGACGGCTTGGGTTTTTTTTATATCCTCTAACCTAACTTTATCCAAAAGGCAGATAGCAGATGATCTGGGTAATTGAGTATGAGGCTGACAGTCACGCTAATGTGATCTGCACCAGTGACTTTTTCAATGTTTTAATTATGAGGAGAAATTTAGTGAAACATACCAGCTTGTTAATTCTTGCATAGGAAAGATTAAAATGGTTTTGTTTACAATCCAACACATTTTATCTTGTCATGTTCAGTCTTCCTGGGAGAGGAGAATGAAGGTCCTTTTCAAAGAAATAGTAGCAGAAATCTTTATATAATCAGAAGAAGCCTTAGACTTTCACTGAAGTTGTGCAGGGTTTAATGAATTTGAAAATGAGTTGCAATTACCTGTGGTGAGCATTTGTCTTTACAAAGTATCCTTTAGAGAGTAAAAAGCTCTTGATTTTTAAGATGATGATGTTGTTTTTCACAGGTTGGAAGGGATCCGAATACCTGGGTGCAAGGAATCATAGCTGTGGCTTGACAAATAGGGCTGACATGAATTATTAAAAATAAGAGTAAAAATGGACACTTTTAGCTAACCATCTTTCCTATTTTTCTACCTAGCTTCCCACTGTAAAATGAAAGGGCTTCCTCTCCTCTGCAGGGCAAAATTCTTCATTTTCCACTGGAGAAAACATTGTTTCTCATGGGAATGGATACTGATAGTAAACACCATGTTGTTATGCCAAGGCAAAATTATGGAAGTTACTTCTCTCCTGACTGTTTTTGCCATGTTAATGGGTGCCTAGAGAGCCAAAGGGGAAGTGAAGCAAAGGAAGGCTTCTGAGCAGTTGTACATAGGCATCTTTATCAATATGAAGAAAAAAGTCTAATGCTTCATGGTAATATTAGGTTAGTGCTGAGAACTGGCCAGAACTCTGGGGGTCTTGGCTGCAGCTTGCCAGGAAAAAAGCCAGAAGAGCTGTGGCAAATGTTCTGCCTCTTTGGGCTCCAATGTCCCAGGTTGTTCAGCGTGCTTTTACCAGGTTTACTGTGCTTACATTGCTTTACTTTTTAAGTCTGATGTTACATACAGCAGCCTAGAAAAAGATTTAGGGGAGTTATGTTCTTGTTTTCTTTTACCATCTTGCAGTGATGTGGGTGTTTCCATAGTATGAAAAAAGTGTAGAAAAGCAACACTTTCTGTGAAGCACTATAAAAAAATCCTTTGTGCCTCTTGTGTGCAGGTGATACAGCACCAGTTTGTAGCATCAGCCTCTCTTCTCAGTGCCTCTGCTTAACACTTGATTTTAACTGTATTTGCATTTGAAATTTGATATTAGTATGGCCTAGTGTGATATAGTCAGGAAGAGTTTTAGACTTGTAGGATACAAGATAACTGAATAATACATTTTTCTAGCTCTAAGTTTTCTGATAGCTAAAGGCCTGCACCTTATAGGTGATTTAGGACTGGCTTCACAAAATGCATTTTACATCACATCACTATAGCTGAGATTAGCTGAATTTCTTGCTTCTCTGTTTCTCAGAGTAAATTAAAGGTTGGGAAATTTTTTTTTGGTTGATTTTTCTGGTTTTGTCTATTTCATGTGTATTTTGTTTTTATTTTGTTTAGGTTTTTTGTAAGGTAATCCCTTTATTAGTATTTCCAGACACTTATTCTATTAGGCTTCAAACTCCATTATTTTCTTCTCTGCAAGACTGCTGAGTCCTTATGTCCATGTCTGTGCTGTAATTTTTAATTAGATAGACAGACAGAACATTGACTAAATATCTCCTAATGTATTTTAAATAATTAAACAACAAAACAACCACCATTGTCCATTGTTCTTCTAAAGTGTTCTTCCCATAGTGTTCAGATGTTGCAGATCAGTTTGACTTTTATCTTGCTTTTCTGTAGTTTAAAAAGAGATTAAATATGCCAGATAAAGGTCTTTGTGATAATGAGAAAAGTTGAACCAGGTTAACTTTTTATTTTTTTTATTTTATCATTTCTATACAATAATATCTTTAAATTACTACTGTATAGAGACTATAGAGCTGGCCAGGTGACTGATTCAGTGTGGGTCAGGTTCAGAAAGAACTGGCAGTATTTTGCTCCAGAGAAAGGAATCCATTTTTTTGTTTGTGTGTGTTAAGTGGGAAGTGCATGACCCCTTCCTTCTGTAAAAATGTCTTGTGTTCTAAAGCCAAATGACTGCAAAGCTTTATCAGTTATTATTTATACTGCTATCTTTATGAAAAAAGCTGAAAAATATTATAATGTTATGGAAATGCTCTCACTTTGCAGACTGCATATAAAAATATATTTTATAAATTTGTGTTACCTAAAGACAGTACTCATGGATGTAGTCCTGAGCCTCTTGTTGTGCTTGTTGATACCACACAAGCTGCGTTGTCTGTGGTTACCATACAACAAGCTGGTGCTTTCTTACAGGAGCTTGCAGTGACTCTCTTATCATATCTTACTAATGAAGGTGATGTCTTTGTTCAGATCTGTTCTTGTAGATACAGTTGCTAAAACAAGAGCTATGCTGTCCATTATGCTTTCTTATTGGATAGTTCTGCATCTCCATCTTTTTTTCTTGCTCTGTCCTGCTTTCCAGAGCTGTTACCTGAATTCTCAGCTTGTTTGCTTTGTAAATGGACAAGCTCTGAGCAATGTCTTCTTGCACTTAGCATGTTAAGTGAAATGTTTTCCACTTGCAAAGTGGAAGCATGGAATGTGCATGCTTTCTTGGCTGATGTGTCTCTGTCTGTGGAGAAATTTTCTTTCCCTGTAGAAAGATTGGAATTTTGATTAGTCACTAGTCCTTTAGATTGAGGTTTGTTGTTGCTGACTGAACTCAGTAACTGGAACATGCTGAGCTTCTATTTACAGTTACTGAAATTGAGAAACCTGTATACTGGCTTGGGTGAGACTTTTTCAAGGATTATTTCCTGTTGGTGGAGGTCTAAGCACTAATTACAAAGAGGCCTTGCAATCTTTCTGTGGGACATTTAGGGCAAATTACTCCTTGTGTAAGACAGATTGCACACTTGACAGCTGTACAAGAACAGGGTCATTCAGAAAAGAACTGAGTTACCTCTCAGTCTTTCTAGATGCTGTGAGCCAGCTGTGATGTTTTTGCTGGAAAGGGAAAATATAAGTTGCTGCTGAAAGTAGGTGATTGCTGCCTGCTATATGAACATTTTTTGTTTAATTAATATGGATTTATTTAAGTATCAAGAGAGTTTTCAAAGATGACTGCTTCTTGCTTTCTGTCTGCTGGGCAATAACCCCTCAGGAATGGTGTTTGCCTTTTGGTGTTACTGCCAGTTCCTGCATTGCAGATTATGCTTTTAAGATTTTTGCTGTGATCACTCTGTGCATGGGTGTGATTGCACCTTCACCTGGTTCCAGAGCCCTGGGTTAAATAAGGCACTGCTCTGTGATGTTTTCAGTGACATGCCTGGACATTTTAGTGGGTTTGGGGTTTTTTTATTCCTATTCCCTCCCTGTCTGAGCTTCAAAGTGATCTAGGTCTTATTAAAAGCATTTGATTTTCAAATATTTTTAAGTGTAGGTGTCTTTTACAGCTATCGAAGTCCATCCATTTTGGCTTTTAACTACAGAATCCTCTTAAACAAATTTTGATTAAGTGAATAGAAGGGAGAACAGTTAGAATTTACTCTGATTTAAGTGGCTAGTGATTATCACCCAAAACGGGGGGAAGGAAAAAACTTACTGCAAGTACCACAGATGTATTTTTAATGCCTTTGCCTGAAACTCTCTGGCAGTTGTTACAGTAGGCTCTCTGTTTTGAGATTGCATATGTTTTAAATTAAATATATATAAATAAATGTTGGAAGGACATGTTATCTTTAGTACTTTCTGTTCTGCAGATGAAAAAATCCTAAGCCTTTTGCTGTATATAATTTTAGTGTAACCAAAGAATGCTGAAAACATTAAAAATGAAAACAAAGCCTGAGCTGAAAATTTTACTGTAAATGGAAACTATTGAAAAAATGATGAGCTGGCTGCTTGCTGTAAGAACTCCTGTACTTTGGGGAAATCAGATTTCCTTTCCCAAAGAGTCTGGAGCTGTCAGAAATAAAAGACTGGTAGCATTTATGGATTGTGAGGACCAATTCTTTCTATTAATTTTGTGCTCGTACTGAACTCTTGAGCATGTGCATGTTTGAGAGAGTGCAAATTGGGACCTGTAATTGGCCATTAGTCCAATTAAATCATTTTGAGCTCAGCTAAACTTTGAATATGTACAGGTGTAGGCAGGACTGTTGTCTCTGCTGTCTCTTAAATATTTCCTCTTATTTTCTTTTGAAGTAGCTGTTCCATCTGTGATTTCTCTACTTTCTGTGAACAACATTGGATGAGGGGAGGCTTTCACTGAAGTCTCCATGGTCATTAAAAAGGAAGCTTGTTCATAGAAATTATAGGGGTATTCCAAGCATTGTCTATCTTGTTTTTCTTATGATCATTGATTATATATTGTGTTTTTTAAATTAATTAATTTTCTTAGTATGAAAAGAAAAAAGGGCAGTTTTCTGTAAATAATCTGGCAACACTGAGCTTATGCGTATATGAATGTAATGGAGATGAAATTCAGGTGGGTGAAATATTCTGCCCATCCCTACAGTAAAGGGATAATTTCCATACATGGAATTTTTAATCATGCCTTATGGAATGGGCTTGTACGTTGGTCTCTGGAGTGAGTGATTCTACTTGTGATTTCCACGCCCTCAGAGAACAAGGAAAGCTCCTATGTGGATACTCAGTCTCAGCAGAGGAATGTATGTGTAGGAGGGAAAGCAGTGAGCTTGTGTGCTGGTCTGTTTACAGAGATCTAAATTAAAAGCAGTGAGCTTGTATCCCTCTGCTACTTCCATTGTAGAGCATCAACCTACGAAGTTTTGTCTTCTTGCCAGAGTGAATGTTAGAGTAGTGTTTGTACAGAAACACTTTCTTATAAAGACCTGCATTGAAGAAACTGAAGGTGATGAGAACTGAAGTCAGATACTTAAACTGATTTAGCTTTTATTTATTTCCTTCTTCCTTAGGCTATAGTTCTGCATGGGTCATTTGTCATGGAATGCAGCTTTTGTTGCCACCATGGGGTTGGGGTTAAAGTAGAGGAGACTTTGGAGGAGAGGAATTAATATAAATTTATAAGATATTGTTCACATAAATAACAGAAAACAATAGTATTTATACCCTCTTACAGTGCAGGTTTTTAGAATAATACATACAGTAATGCTGTATGGACATGGCTGCCATTCCACTATACATAGCTGACTTGTTCTTCTGTTTTATCAACCTCATTCTCGGTGAGCAGCAACGTATCCAGCAGAATGGTCGATGATGCTTGGATGGGTGAGCTCCTCAGCCTCATTGGGCTCTGGTACATAATGGGGTTGATCCCATTTCTCATCCCATTCATGACAAAGAGCTTGGAATTTTCTGCTACAGAGCTTCTGAAAGAGATCCTGCTGGAGCACTGCCGAAGGGCCTTGATAGGCTTTGTGGCCCGATAGTTGCACGTGATGTACCTGCTGAAAGCCTCCCTAAATGTTTTGTTGAAGAGTGTATATACAAGAGGGTTCACTCCTGAGGATACATACCCTATCCAAACAAATATCTCCAAAAGCTTTTGAAAAACCTCCTTGTTGCAGGAGTTGCACAGTACTGAGCTGATGTTTGTTATGAAGAATGGGCACCACATCAGCAAGAAAAGAAAAAATACAATCCCCAGAACTTTTGATGCCCTTTGTTCATTGGTTATTGTTTGCATGGACTTCCTCCCAATTGTGGATGTCCTGCAGATAGGCATGTCACTGGACAAAGTCTGGTCCTTTCTGGAGCCATTTAGCATGGCCACCTTTTCTGGTGAGGAGGCAGGTGTTGTGTCACGCTGAAAGACTGTGGACACTGTTGACCAGGTGAGACGCTGGGGTGGCTTGTTGATCAAATAGGCCTTTTTGTGCAGCACTTGGATTGTCAGGAAATAAGTGACGATCATGATAGCGAGGGGAATGAAGAAGGAAGCCACTGATCCGTACAGAATGAAGTCATGAAAACGATCAGGCATCAGGGCACACGTGATGTTTGTAGAGTTGCCATTTCCATCCTCAATGCCTCTGATAGGGACTGGAATTGCAATCCCTGTCAGAGAAAAAACAAGTGTTTCAGCAAAGGATAATTGCTTTCAATCGCTTCACTGGGCCTGAAGCCTCAGGGTTTCTAGAGAAAGGCAATTCCTGAGCTATGGAGCAGGCATGGGGTGATGGACACAACCCTGTGAAGTGTTGAGAGCGTCACGTGGGTAATTGGGCAAACAGTACTTTGTAAGACTTGGCAGGCTGAGCTTTAACAGAGTGCCCTTTCTAAGCAGATAGGGCCTAACTCATAGTGATTGAGGAAGCAGTATAAAGCTGCCAACTTTTCAAGTGTAAAACACATGAATTGCTTTGACTCTGGTTATTAGAATTAGTATGGCTTTTCCTCCAGTGAAATATGTTTCCCTAATGCCATCTCCCCCCCTTTTTTTTTCTCTTCCCCAGGGTAACATTTGCACTTTTTGAAGGGCAGTTTTGTAAATACATAAATCTTGTCTTTCCCTCTTCTATTAACCACATCAAATGACTGGACACAGCTGATTTTTTTCACCCTGCTTGACTCTTTCATATATACAAGTCGCTAAATAGTTGCCAGAATTATGCAGTGTGTGTTTGAGATGGATTTGTTGTTTAAAGTCTCCTGCATATTTAGGAGTGTTTAAATGAGACTGGCTAGCTCTGTAATTCACCACTAGTTTTAAAAAAATGTTAGCAGTCTTGTCTTTAAATGAACTTTTTATAACCACTAAATTACAGCCAGCACTTCATTTGCCAGCAGTCTGACATTACAACAAAAACAACAGGTTCCTTGCTGTCTGGTGAAGCTGATTTGTGCTGTTTTCTGATACCACTTAATGAGATATAGGGATTTAGTGTATTCCTCTTCTACTCTGCTTACTGAAGTTGGTTGAAAGCAGCAAGAGCAAAATGGGTCACCCTTCAGCAACTTGATCCCTTTCTTAATTAGAAGCACACCTTCAGATACAACAAGCATTTAAAATGAAGATTGAGCCAAATTAACCTTTGATTTAGAGAACTTGGCTCAGCTGCAGAGTAGTTTTATGTTAGATAAAAAGAAATTGAAAAGTACATGCTGTTTAATGGCAATAAATCACACATTAGAAGGTCAACTTGTGAGTGTCTTGTCATGTAAGGTGTTATGGAGGGTGGGGGAAGTGGGTGATAGCATCTTTTCTCGTATCATCACAGCTCTTCCAGAATTTTTTTCAACTCAGAAATTTGGGGTTTGCCTCAATTAAGGAGGTGGATGTACCCATTCTCCTATGCATCATTGGCTTTAATAATGCAGAATAATTTTGTTTGGTCTTGCACACAGAGCATACAGCACTAAGGCTGTCTGGAGCTTGTATGAAGTTATTTGAATTAAATGTTTTCACTTCCTTAGCTCATTTAACAGATTCGGTTTTTTAAGCGTTAAAGACAGATGAGGTGCCACATGCACATCACAGAGACACTGATATCATAGAAGTTTTTATGTTGGTATAAACTTCTTCATATAAACTGTTTAGGGTTTGTTGTTCTGATTGTTTGGGGTTTTGTTTTGTTTTTTGTTAGACATTAGCCTTTCTATATGCTGTCTTAGCCTTCAGTGTTAGCCTGGATGTTACCAGCCACTCATTTATATCTTTGCTATAAATAATTAACCCTTTTGTTCTTCCTTTATGCGGCACAGAATTTTACCAACATCTGTTCAAGGCTTAAAATTGTGTTTAGGACAAAATATAGCACCACGGGAACATGAAATCTTGCTTTCCCAGGAGACATACTATGCATGCAGATAATTGTCTTCTGATTTTTGAACTTTTAGGACCATGAAGAAGAGTGATGATTAATTCTCTGACTCAATCCTTGGCCTTTCTGGTGAGCATAATAAGGAGCAGTGGTTCAGGCAGATTTTTATGATGTAGCTATGTATGATCCAAGAGGTGGACTTTGGCCAGCCTGAGTATCATGGTTCTCCAATCAATAGTACCTGGCCAAATTTTCCATTTTCCCCACATTTCACCTATTGTTTTGGACACAAAAAGCTTCTGTGTTCGTTTTCCAGGCTCCAGCTCTCACATACCTATTGAAATGAGCCAAACCACGATGATTTTGATGATTGTTGTAGCCCATGAATTGTACTGGCTGGCCTGGATTGGCTTTTTTATTGCAATGTAGCGGTCCAGGGAGATGGCACAGAGGTGCATGATGGAAGCTGTGGAAAAGAGGACATCAAGGAACAGCCAGATAGGACATAAGGCAGTTGGTAAAGGCCAGGTATTGTCTGAAAGAGAACAAAAAACTCATTAGAATCTAAGGGGTTTGAGAACTTCCAGTGTGTCATTCTCCTGTGGCATCAGTATCTTTGAAAAGTTCATAGGACTACAGGAACTGAGCTTTGTCACTGCCTCAGATGGGTTCTGTCTTATATTTTAATTAGCTCCTAACTGCCATGGTTGCTGCCATCACATTCATCAGGCTACTTGTGTGTTATAAACCTTTCCCTGTCTTTTTGTCCTTTTGTGGCAAGGATTCTGGTTTAAAAAGTTTGTAAAAAAGAGACCATGACTGGCTCTTGGGAGCCTGCTGTTAAATGATTATTTTCAGCTGTTTCCACTTGATAGTCCTATGATTCAAGGTTGTGTTTAATGGAGGAGATAATGGGTCATAACTGAAGTGTTAGTTAGTCATTGTAGAACCACTATTGAATCTTAGGAGTGATATTGAAGAATCATGTTCACACATCTTTAAAATGAGTTTGCTGTGTCACTTGGCCAGATACACTGGAATGCTAATGTGATGGAATAGGGCTGTTCTGTCTCAGTAATGATTTTATAAAAATTGAACATTTTTGTGCATATCCTTTTTGTTTGTTTGTTTGTTTCCCCAAGAGCCATGACTTGGATTTTAAGTCTGGTATCCTGTTTCTTAGAGTAGTTACCTGTCCTTAATATTAATCTTTATATCAAACATACTGTCTGTCAACTGCACCGTGTCCAACATAAAGGTTTTATAGTGTTCAGATTTCCAAAAGGCAGGTATTTTTGAGAGCTGTGTCTCCCCTGTCAATGTCTGCAATACCAAATGAACCTTCATGGAACTCTGATGATTTTTTTTTAACTGGTCTATTTTTGCTCAGAAGTAGCTTCTATTGCAATCCAGTGTGAGCAGTGTTCAGTTTGAGGTGCACTTCAGTGTTGTGTGTCTATAAGGACGTTCTGTAGTCTCAGGAAAGAATGTGTGAACAAGGAAGATTTTTCTGTTTCTTATGGTAGAAGTTGATCTACTAAATGTATTTTCCTCGCTTGTAAAATTCAGCTGTACTCAATCAGTAGGTACATTAATAGTATTGCCAGGGAAATCAGTTCATTGTTGAATGACGATTAGGGGAGAAAATTTGCATTTCTGACAAATCAGATTGGTTTTAATTTTTTTGGTCAGCATAAATAGACCTGCGTGCTGGGAATGCCAAATGAGCTGGACTTTTGTAATGTTCAGTCTTATCAGCATGGCAACATTACAGACATTTGAGATCAAAACATTTTTTCATAACATGACTGATGGAAATGAAACGGTGCTGCTTTGACTTGAATTATAAACTCCAGCGGATGGAAAATTTTATGAAGACAAACATAGCAAGTACTTGTCTACACTCTTACCTATGCTGGGAAACCTTCTGTGTTAAGCAAAGAGAATGGATGGATGGAGCCCTGAACTGAACCTCAGCCATCCCCAAAGCAGAGGACTCCAGGTGAGGATGACATAGGCAGTGAGGCAGATGGGAAAGAAGCAGTCTGCTTTCAATTTATTAACCGGACAATTTTAGTATCTACCATAATTACTTCCTAAAACAGATTCTGTGGTTGAAATTATGCTTTAAAAAAACTTAGTCTGTCAGGCAGGTGTGAGAAAGTTGTAATTAGTAAATTATGAAACATTTACTCATCCTTAATTTTCATGCCTAGACTTTTAGCTGGCAGTAAGGTACAGTGCATTTCTGAAACAGATTTCCTTTAAAAAGAAAAGCCAAAATATGTTGTGGCTCATGTAACCAGCTGTAATTTAAAAAAAAACAGAATTAAAAGAAGTAACTGATTTGATGGGCTTGAAATGTTTTTGCTCACTCCAGAAAATTGACAGCTTCTTTGGACTTTGTTATAAAGAGTTAGTTCCCATAAAACATGAACAATAGAAAGTGCGTTCTACAATTTGAAGGATGGCAGATAACACAGCTGGATTTGAAGTGAGCAGCTAATACTTCTTTTGGATAGTACTCGCATGCCATTCCCTGGATTATAACTGCTTTGAGATCTGGAGAATCCCAGCGTAAAAAGTCTTTCCTTTTTTAGTTAATTTACTGTTTGCAGAAGAAAATACTTTGCAAGGCCCTTTTGCTTCTTTGAAATAAAGATACATTTAAACAGTGATCTGATACAAAGCAATCTTTTACATTTTTGAGTTTTAAGAGCTTTTGTGAATTGACAAGTGCAACTGAACAGAGAAAGCTTTCTATTTTCTTTGTCTAGTTTTGAACTGGGTGCGGAAGTCAGTAGATTATCACATTCATGATTATAGCATTATGTCCTGCTCTATTTCTGTGTAAGAGATGCCAGTTTTTGTCCAAACAAAGTCAAAGTGAACTTTAAATGCAGTAACTGATAAGAACTGAAGGTGATGGTTATTATTTAAAAGAAACAAATATCATGAAACTGATACTTTAAAGTCCAGAAGAGTCACACAGTTATCTAGGATTCATTCTGTGATGTGTTTTGCTATAACTTACTTTGATTTGTAGGTTACACGTGGATTAGAAGCTTTGTGCCTGTTGTTTGAGGCAATGCTCTGGGCTGAGTTCTTGTCCTTTTCCGGTGATGGTGGTGCTGTCTATCACTGTTGGCCTATTCTATTCATTTAGGAGTTGGGAAATAATGGAATATTAATTCCCTTTCATGACTCAGAAAGCATCTCTGACTCTTGAACGTGATGGTGACCTGCATGGTTGTTGCCCTGCTTTATAATTCAAAACATAAAATGAATATGTCCTGCCAAGTAGTGATACAAAGCCGTTAGCAGGTCATGCTTAGTTTGGACTGTTCTAATTTTCCTACTATAGATCTACATTGTGTAAGCAGAAGAGAGCATTTACAGGCCAGAGATTCTCCACTCCCATTTTTCTTGGTAGCTAATAGGGATTCGATTTTTAAGGGGTTTTTTGTTTTTGTTTTTGGGGTTTTTTTAATGCTTTGGTTACCTGACAAATATGCCTGCCTGAAAATTTATCTGGGTTCTCCAACTGTCAGGTGGTATAAGTTAAAAAGAAATTTTTTCTTCCTATAAACCTTGCCTCAGATCCTCTCAGCACTGCAGCAGTGCTGCTGTTGCATATTTTGCTTATTTTGAGTCAAAATAAGACCGAATACATGCTTTAAGACTTGTCTTGCACCTTAAGAGAAGTAAAATGAACTTTTACTGGAACTGTCTACCCTTGATTAATCTTTATTTAAGAAAAGCTTTACTTATAGGAAATACCTTAGAAATGTGTAATCCTTAAAACAAAGTACAGTATAGAAGAGCTACTCTTGCTGTAAGCCAAAATATTTTTTGAAAGCTTGAGAGAAAGCACTGCTTGTATACACGTACAAGTATAATTGAGAGAAGTCTTTAAATAAGCTCCAAAACCAGTTGTTCTTATGCTGTAAGGGCTGCAGAAATGTGTTACCTGTAAAGGGTTTGTTGTTGTATATAATGATGCTTGTGCTGAGGTGGAAATTGATATTTTCTGCTCCTTTAAGCCTAAGCTTCAATCTTCACACTGGTGTGTGTGTCTATAGCTGCATATGGGGTGTTCACCCTCATGGCAGTACTTGGCTCCGTGGGCTGCCAAAGCCTGGTGTCTCCAGACTGTTCTTTAGGGGTTTTTTAATTTATTCAAAGTATTTTTTTCAATTAGGCTTACTTTCTCATAAACCCTTGTTGTCTTACTTATCTTTAGATTTGAGATTTTGGAAAGTAGTCCCTGATTAAAGTTTTCTCTGGCAGTTTGCACAAGCAAGAAGGGAAAATTTGTTGTGGTTCATCATCAGTAATGGGGGAAGATTAGGACTGGTTGCTTGTGATAGACTAAAATAATGGTTTGCAACCTAGGATGATCAGCATTACTTTCTGATTTTAAGTGGACAATTATCAGGAGGAAAAAATGTATTTTAAAAGATGGTACATGTGCTGTCTTCAAGTAGCCCATTGCCCACCAAGCTCTGGATATCAGACTTCCTGCTGCAGTCTTTGCAAATGGGAGGATCTCTCAAGTTTGTTTGCTAATTTCACTATTCAATGAATTTCAGTAGTTCTGAGTGTTAGAAATTGGGGTAACTGTTTTGAAAGCTAGATTTCAGAGAGTGCAGTTATCTCCTAGTGGGCCCTCCTTGATTTTTTTTAAGAAATGAGAATCCTTTAGCAAGCTATAAAAGCTATGGAATGTTTATGTATTCACACTCCCAAATTAAAGTTTCTGTGTATGCTTGTATCAGAGTACATTTTGGTTGCTCTGCTGAGAATAAATTGTGCTGCTCATGGCACTACACCTGCAAGTGAGTTTACAGATTCATTTATTTACTCACTTTTAAAAGGGGCAGCTCTTTATTACAGACACGGTCCATTTCTGCAGATTTTTTGGTGAATGTTCTGTCAGGGTGTGGAGCCAATGTCTGTAGCAGGTTTTGATTTTGAACACCCTGTGACACATTAGTTTGTACAGTCAGGATCTTAATGTGACTGCACTTTAGTTCACACCTTTTCCTTCAAATCTTCTCCACATAATTAGATAGCAATTCCAAATCGGAAGCATAATATTTGTACTCTGTATCTAGAAGCTGCATTCATTATTATGAAAACATTCCTGTGTGGAGGTGCCAGGAGGCTGGATTTAGTTTGCTGTCTGGCTGTCAATGACTATTCTTTGAGTAGTTATCTGGCTAATGTAGCTTCAAGATTTAGACTTGTTATGTGTTTAATGTCTGTTCTGTCTTCATTCCAGTAACTTCTCATGTTTGGCTCATGCTTTGAACTTCTATAAACACCTCAGCATCTCCTCCCAGCTGGTAAAGAGGCAAAGCAGTTTTTCTGGTTGACTGCCAAAGAGAGACTTGTATGCAAGAAATTTTAGTTTTAACCACTGTTGTGTGGAAGGCGGGTTGTGGTCTTAATTAATTATAACTGATTTTACTACTTTCTGGTAAATTTCCTACACCATGAAAGACATTTTTGTTTGACTTTCGAATTAAGATTCCTAGCATGCTTTAAACTGTTGTAACCAGAGTTTAGCAGTGGATTAATTGAGAGATTAAGGAGCAATAGAGTCCTTATGAAGTTATAATGGAAAGATTTGTTAGTCTAGCAGAATGAAAATAATAATAAAAAAAATCCAAAACAAGAAAACTCCACCACTGCCAAAAATCTACTCCATAAAATCCAGAATTTGCCTCCCTTTTATATTGATTGCTATTCAATACTAGTACTTTTTATGGCTAGTAACTTTATTGTTGTTAGTAATGAGACCTTTGGCAGGCACTAAGCAGTTACAGCATCCATGTGTAAGTATGGAGATGCTATCTGCTTCTTGGCTCCCACACACGTGCACATACATGGCGTACCAATGTTTTCTATAAGTGGCTGGTTTTTTGAGTTAGAAATCACTGTCTCAATTATGTACATTCAGTTTTCTTTTTAGAAACTGTTGCTTAAAAAAAAAAATCCCTATTCTGTGGTCTCAATGCTGAATTCTGACCTCTCGTTCACACTTCTGTTTGGGGAGAAGAAGTCTGTAACACACAGAAATTCTCAAGGCATTTAATTAATAAACACATTTGTTAATAAAGTGATACCAGTTTTCTGTAGCAAACAGAAGCTACTGATGGCCTTTCTGAAATAAAGTTTATTATTGTGTTTGCTTGTTGCTCAGGCAACTCTTAGTGTCTAGCCTAGGAAAAATGAAGTCCTGCAGCCTTTCTTAGGACCCAGTGTACCTTAAAGGTAATTATATAAATCTTTAAGTTTATTGAAAAACCTGTCTCATTGATTTTTTTTCATTTATGATATGAAAAAAAACAATTTAAAATTTATTCTTAAAGAAAAATTGGCAGTAAAAGAGACTCCCATGGAGCTGCCTCTGATTAGTTGTCAGAAGCAGTATCTGAAATAAAGCTGGGTGTGGGAGACCATGGAAAAATCATGCTTGTTCTGTAAGGACTAACGAGAAAGGAAATGTCACATCCAATGTTTGTTCATTTGAAAAAGACCTATTTTATTTCATCTGAAGCAGACTAAATGACAAATATGTATCTCAAACATTAGGTACAAGGATAGATGCTTCCTTGGCTTGACAGATGATTTAATTGTGATGTCTTATGAACCTGTGGCTTTCCCCAGGGTGGGAGAAAATCAGTTTCTCTGAAACCGCTACAGGTAAAGTTTGTTGTCACTGATGGTGACAGGGGCCAGCTCTGACTGACCATGTAAATATATGACTGCTTATGGAGGCAATACTCAGGTAAAATCAGGTGCATTACTGATAGAAAGTTCAAAACCTGTTCAGTGTACTGAACAGATATCTAGCCTTGATTTCAAGTTTTTTAAGAGAATACTGCCTGCAATTAGTGTAACATAACTCAACAAATATCCAGCATTGTTCTGATGTTGTTAAAAATTATATCACACTGTACAAAATGTAATTCCCTGTGCTCCAGCTCCTATTTGAATATTTTAAAGTCTTGGATGATTTTCAAATGGTTTGTTTCAAAGGAAAGAATATCCACATAGATGTACTTCTCATAAAGACATTAGGCTGTATTAAGGTGAGAGGGAGAGAAGATTTAGCAGCCTTCATCCTAGTGATTTTTAAAATTGTAATGCTAGAAAGCAAACAACTTTTCTGTTTAATTTAGACCTCCCAAAATTGTACCCCATATGCAAACCTGATGAAACAAACATGCTGCACTTACCAAATAATATTATGAGAAGGGCAATTGGCATCACAAACAGACCCACAAGCAAATCTGCCACTGCCAAGGACGTCAGAAAGTAGTTGGTAGCATATTGCAACTTTTTCTCCAAGGACACCGCCAGAATGACAAGTATGTTCCCCCCAATGGTGGGGATTATCACCAGGAGGATCAGCAATGCTACCCAATGCACTTTGTTTCCTTGTTCCTCACTTGGGTAGTCCTGCTTGAGTGCTCCTGTTACTGAGAGAGGCAACAAAGCTGCATTTTCAGCTCCAGATCCATTCAAGGACTGTAAGGGATGGGACATTTTTGTGTGCAGCGGAATGTCTTCAGGAGCTGTATTTTGCGCAGCAGTTGCGTACGATGTACGAGTTCTCTGTTCCTCTCTGGTCCAGGATGGTCCTGAAGAAAGGCCAGCATGGTCAGTATAGTGAACTGGTCATCTGCTATTTTGAGATACTATAACCATGTTCGAGCTGGTATCCAATTATTTTATTCTGTGCCTTGCTGGGCACAAGAGTTTTAAAAATGAAAGTCCTGTCTTGTGTCCATCTCCGGTTGGTAGGGCGCAGGGATCTGGTCTCCCCTTTATAGTGATGTTCAGATTTTAGAAGGTTATAAGGAAAAAATCAGTAGCTGTCAAAAATAAGCAGTGCATTTGCTTCCTTTTTTTTTTTCTTTTTTTTTTTCCTTTTTTTCTCTTTTTTTCCTGCAGTAGTGAAGAGTAATAGATGAATCTGAATGCAGAACGATTCCCTTTAGGTGCAGTCTATGTCGATTTGCTCCTTCTGAGTACAAACTGATGCAGCGGCAGATGCTGGAGTTGTGTATGTGCAACTCCTCCTCTCCCGAGTGTCTAGTCTCTAGCAGCATGTGCGTAGGCAGACAGCAGTTCCCATATTTCCCCTTATTAAGAATCCTATTTCTCCTCAGAGAGTAACCCCAAAAATATCTTCAGAAATTATGTATGAGGTTTCCGTTTTAATCTCAGCACTTCCTAATTTATCAGGTGAGTGTCAGGAAGCAACAGACAATAAAACACTGCTGACAGTCTCAAGGGGACTGTAGAAATTTATCGAACATCTAAATTTACCCATTACTTGAAGGGGTGGGGGTGAGTAAAATGCTTGTTTTTGTAATCTGACCAGGGCTTTTATTAAGCACAGCCCATTCTCTCCCTCTGTCTCTCTTTCTCTGTCAACTCTGCTAAAGACTTAAGGCTCGCATTTCCCTCTTCAAGCAGAGACTCAAACAGCTGTCCTGACATTAAGCTGAACAAATGGTCAGTTACTGAGATTTGATGTGTTGCAGTTTTAAGGTGAAGAAAGCCTTACCTCTTTCTCTTGCATTTTAGTAGAGTTCACTTTGCATCCAGGAAGATCCTTTATAATTTTCTTTTTCATCATATATTCAAAGTTGAGATTTTTCAGTACTTTCTCGAAAACAAGTTGTTCATTTGCTTTTGGCTTTTATAGTATTTCTGAAGCATGTCTCTTCGTGTGCTTTTTTTTAGCACATTTCTTCTATCATGAAGATCAAGAATTTCTGTTTTGGGAACGCTATATTTTTTCTCATCCAGGTATTTTCTCCAACTCTGAAATGGAGGAGAAGAATAATTCTTACCACATGTAAAAAAGGATAGAAATAAGGTTGTGTTCTCTTTTGCTGTCCTTTAACTTCCATTCTTTGTTGATTCTACTTAGGTGGTCGGCAGAGTCTGTGTGCAGTTCTCTCTTTGTTCATAAGCAAAGCTCTCAGTGTGCTGCTGTCCTTGTTTGTTGATTGACTCCTTCCAGTGAGCGCATCCAGCTCCAGTGTTGGAAAAGCAGGGAAGCGAGTGGGTGGGGGGTTTGGCTGGAAATGAGACAGAGAGGGTTAATTGTTTCACTGTTCCAGCACTATAATGTATGCTCCTTGTAACTGTATTAGGATGTGCAGGTCCTGGAAATGACCCACCACACTACAACATTCTGTCTCTGTGCACCGTAGTGTGTCTGTCTGTCTGTCTGCTGCCTGCTCTCTGGGCTCTCTTGCTCACTTGCTTTCTGGATGGAAGCACAGTTAACCCTGAAAACTTCTGCAGCCCTGTAAACACTCCAGGTTTTTTCTTGCCTAACTTCATAAAAGTATTGTCTAGCACATTTATTTTAAGCGTGTGCACTGTTACTTTAAACTTTCCTTCTGCAGCTGCTTTTTATTATCCTGACTGTTCTCTTTTCTTACCTTCCAGCTTTCAGTCAGATGTGTGTATAGCCTCAATGTCATCTTATAGTTCTGCATTAAAATGGAAATAGAGTTCACTTCCAAGGACATTAGCTGCAAAATTGTGTAATAAGTCCTTGAGTAAAGGCCAGAAGAGACCATGAGATCATGGTCTGACCCTCTGTATGGCACCAGCCATTACATTCCATGAATTGCTAGTGCTCACCAGCCTTGAGCTGGAAATCAGGTCCTCAGTGAACTGTACATCATTTTATATTTCTTTAAAAAAGAAAAATATTCTATCTCTAAAATGCAGGTATTGTGGGGCCAAAGAGAGAAGGCTGCTGTCAGAAATTAACAAAAATACTTAAAGTGTGTTGAGATCATGCAATAGAATTTTCAGTAGTTTTGACTTGTTCCTTATTTTTCCTGTTCAAAGGAAACTGTCAATAAGATTCCATGCTATGTTAATTTACAATTGAGTGTTGATTTCTTTATTCATCAGAAAAGTATATATATTACAAAAATAAAGAATAATCCAGCTATGGTAGCACTGTTTCCTTATCTGGCCACCTCCCTATTGTCACCACTGACAGTACTGAGAGAGCAGAGCACATGAAAACATATAAAAAGTGGAAATTGAGACAGGACAATACCTTTTTTGGCTAATGAGCATTTGGATTCAGTTTTTCTTAAGCTCCACTATGTCTAATCAACTTCTGGTTTATATTTTATAAATCTTGAAGGATATCCTGCCATTAATCTAGCTGTACTTGAAGTTTTTACTGCAGATTGTTCTGATGAAAGCTAATGAATACATTTATATCTAATTGAAAAGGAAATTATTTTTAAAATACAGATAAAACCAGTTATCTTAGGAACTTGCAGAAGATGATACAAGTTTAGTGGCATGTTGGCTTGCAAGCATTTTTACCTCTTTGGTGCATTGTTTAATTTCAGAGAGATGAAAAACATACCTGGCCTTTGTGATGTTTTCTGAACTTTACCAGGTTTGAATCATTTGAGAAGCACATCCTTCTCTATATCTATTACAGAGCTGCAGCAGGTTCTTCACTGTATCTTCTGGCCAGGCTTTTTGTGCAGTCCACTGTCCTGCCCCTGTGTCCAGCTTTTCTCCTGTGTTAAGGATGGTAAACCTTAAATCACACTAGACCCCACTCCTGGTCCACTGTAAATTGAATATTTGAGCCATACACAGATATTATTTTTATTTCCCATCCCTTGCTGTTACTTCTGTTTTCAAATAGCCAGTGTTATTTTATAGATCCGTGTCTCCATCAGATACGAGCTGTCTCTGGTGAGTGCTGTTCAGTCAGTAAATATCCCTCAAGTTCACTTGCTGTGTTTTATGTGAGAGAGTTGCAGGAAATTCCTGGTTTGGGAATAGCTGGGATCATTTTTGTCCAGAGAGAGAGAGACTGGATGTTTAGTCTACACTGAATATATCAGTTTGTTGCATTTTTCTCAGCAGGTTTTTCTGTTTTCTATATATTTCCCTTTCTGTTGCACATTCCCTCCTCCAGAAATGACCACAAACTGTGCAGTTAATAGCTGCATTTCTCCTTTGTTAACTCATTCATGGATGGGATGAAATGAA